>JAVJIF010006297.1:70000-228457 GCA_038442645.1 Agave tequilana | reverse complement strand
TTCAGTCTAATTGGTGCTTTAACCAAGAGAAGGAAATTGAAAGGTGGTTCTTAAATTAAGGAAAGTTCTATTGAACGGAAAACCTCCCACCTGATATTTGCCGACCTGGCCAATTAGATTGTTGATATATCAGTGATTGATTAGTTGTCAGATTAATTCTTGTTAAGCAGAATATACAACAATCTTAAGACATTATAGTTTTCTTACTTCTGTTCTACTGAACTTGCAGAAAATGTCTGAGACAAATCAAGATAGCACTAGTAAGGCAACAAACATGCAGCTCCAAAGTTTGATGCCTACCCACTCCACTTCCTAACCCGAAGCCGGAGAAGCCAGGAAAATTCGACGGCACAGAATTCAAGAGGTGGCAACAGAAGATGCTCTTCTACTTGACCACTCTTCATCTAGCCAAATTCCTGCAGGAGGATCCACCAGAACCCGAAACTGATCGGGACTCAGTCTTGCAGTCGATGCTTGGACACAAGGTGACTTCCTTTGCCGAAATTATGTTTTAAATGGACTGGATTGAAAAACACCTAGAGGGGGGTGAATAGGTGTAAGTGCTAATCTAGGAACTAAATGCGATAAATGCGGAAGCTAATGCAAATTTTGCAACACACTTAATACAATCAACAAGTGTATAGCCGAATTTCCCATGAAGGGCTCTGGACTAACTCCTCTTGATTCCCCTTGAATGGGTTGAGGTGCTATGTGAAGCTCTTGTTGATTAAGTACAAGTGAGGCACACACAAACAACCAAGCATATATAAGATATAGCAATGTGAATTATGTAAGGCACAACACACAAGCAAATAGATATGTATGATATGAATTATGCTCAATACAAGCAAATATGATATGATGTTATGAACGATACTTTGCACAATATAAAGAGAGAGAGAGAGTTAGAGACAAGTGGATCAAACGCAAACAACAAGAAATGTTTCGAGAGTTCGAGCACCTTGCTATACATCCCCGCCTACACCACCGTGTAGGATTTTCATCCACTATAACGTCCACCGAGAACTCCACCGAGGGAACCTTCACCGAGAAAGATTTTTACAACAAGGGAGTACCGAACTCCTCTCTCAAACAACCACCTCACAACCGAGGGGTAGGCCCGTAGCCAAACAACCACAACACCTCTACCGAAGAGGGTTTACAACCAAACTCCACCTCTCACTAGAGGGAGCAAACCAATCACCCGATCACCTCTACCAAAGAGGGATACAACAAGAACAAGGGTGTACAACAAGTGTGTTCTTTTCAACCACAAACAATCTCTCTTTTCTTTTCCTCTTTTTCCACAAAACAAAGGATTCTAATAGATTAGGATAGATGATAGCTCAAGTGTGGAAACTAGGTGTTTGGAAAACAATCAACAAAGAAAAACACTTGGGAAAATTCTTGCAAAAGATATAGAATGAAAACCAAGACAAATCTCCCAAAATACTCTTTTCTTTGATTTTTCCAAAAACCTAAAACAAATAAGATGAATTCTTTTTGGCCCAAAAACACTTTTGAAATCTTTTAAAAACACTTCAGAAAACTGAGAATTTTTGCTCTTGAAAATCTTGGCTAAAACCTCAAACAAATGGGTATTTATATAGCCCCATCAGAAAACTAGCCGTTAGGCTGATGTGGCAGCCTGACATGCTGACGGTCTCGACCGGCCCGGTCGACCGCCAACGGTCAGAAATGTGACCGTTGGGCAACCACGGTCGACCGGCCCGGTCGACCCAAACAAACAGAGAGCACTGCTCTCATCCGGTCGACCGGACGGTCGACCGTCCCAGTGTCTCCAAACGTGCACAGATTTGTGCACGTCGGTCGACCGGCCCGGTCGACCGACTTCAGCCAAGTCGACTAGGTCAGTTGACTTAGTCGACTGATTGAAGCCTGGAACAGAAAACTGGGTCAGAAAAAAGTTTTAAAAATATTTTGAAAAATCTTTTAAGCCTTCTAAAAATCCACAAAACTTGTTTTAACATTTTATATTAAAACACAAACTTGTGATAAAAATTTCAAGACATATATCAATCATATCAATTCATTTTTGAGTCTTGCAAATTTTATCAAAAACAAAACTTATATTTTTATCAAACTTGATTTTTCCAAAACATGAATAGGATAGTCAAAATAAGTTTGTTTAAGAAGTTTAAGCATGCATGTATAAATAGAAATATCTACTATACATATATGTAAATTTGTATCAATTGATCTATTCATGAAAACCAATTCCAAAATATAAAAACGTGTGTGTTGTGCACATGAGCATATCAACTATACTAAGCTTTACAAATGGATCTAAAACACACTATCTAAACTATGGATACCTAAGTCTTCTTGATGATCTTCATCTTCAAGTTGACTTGCTCCAAAACTCCATTCATGGGCTAGGCAATGTGTGATCATGAAGCTTTGGCCCTGGAATCACTATGAAAAGCTTCTAAACTCCTTGTTGAAGCTAATCACCAACTAATATCTGGGTTAAAGATCGGAAACTTAAACAAACACAAGATTATTAGTAAACATAACTACATGAGTTAATCATCATCAAAACTAGGGTGGAAGGCCTTTGGGCCAACAATCTCCCCCTTTTGATGATGACAAAACTCATGGAGTATATATGCATGGATTAAAGTTAAGCTTCAAAGAAACTCCCCCTTAACTCATGCATAAATAAATAAACAATAGATATGCAATGAATGTACATAAACATGTATGCATCAACATGCATAAAACATATTCTAGAAGCTCTAGATACCAATTAAATTAATAAAACATTAACAAAACACTAGATGCTCTAGATACCAATAAAACTTAATATATGCAAAAACATAAGTATGCATATAAAAACATGTACCAATCATGCATAGAATAATTTGTGTTTTATAATATGTTTATGTGTTTTATGCATGTTAAACTTCTCAAATAATTCTCCCCCTTTTTGTCAATCATCAACAAAGGGATAAACAATCAAAACAATAAAATGAGGGTTAAAAACTCTTTCTCCTCCTTTATGTCAATCAAAACAATAAAACAATGTTCTCCCCCTTTTTGCTCTAAAAAAAAAACAAAGTCAATAAGGGGTGACTATAATCAACATGATATCAATAGATAAATATGTCAATGAAGCATCTTGATATCAATTGAAAATAAACAAAGATCAATATATGTTATATGCTATATACATTCATGAAGAGAAAGACGCTAAGTTAGCTTCCCTATACATATGCATTACATGAAGGAGGGATGTTAAGCCCTAATTCACATAACACACATTATGTAATGCATAAGAGGAGATGTGAAGCTCCCTCTACACACGTGTACCACATAAAGAAGAGATGTTAAGCTCTTCAATACAAGATACACTCATCATGAATCTACATGTGGAAGAGATGTTAAGCTCTCCTTGCATATAGTCAATATAAATCAAAACTTTTGTATTTTTTTTTAAACAACATTTTTTTTAGATATCAATTTAAAACACAAAACATCTTGATATCAAAAAATAGTATTTTTCTTTAAGCCAAATAAACAATTGAAATGACTATTTTCTATCATAAAGTAAGGGAGTGAAAATACAAATGCCAATTGAAATATGAAAATCGAATTTTTTCCCCTTTATGAAATACCAACAAAAATTAAGCTTAGGCTTGAAATAAGATACCAATTGAAAACTAAATCATTGAAATAAAGTTGAATGAAGCTCAAGCTCTAGCATACACAATATTTGTGTGAAAAAAATTTATATCTTAAGCACAAATAAAACAAGTATATGTGTATGAAATAGAATGAGTACCAATCACCAATAGATGATACCAATTGAAAATATACATACACAATAAACAAATGAGTATACAAAAAAAAATCAAAATGATACCAATTGAAAGAGTTCAATGATACCAATTGACATAACAATAAAAGCATGGTATAACTCATATAACTAATCCTCCCATCTCATGCACAAGTTTAAAATGATTTTCAATATAAACATACAAGTATGGACTCCCATCCAACCTCCCGTAAAGGGTAGGGTTTTCAAAATGGATTTGAAAATAAGTTTTATTTGAAAAACTCTACCAAAATGAAGAATACCGTAACTAGTTATAAATAGAAAGTTTTGTTAACTAGTACGAAATCCTTCAAGTAAGGAATAAAACAAAATAGTTTTCATGAAATAAGAAATCCACATGAAAATCAACACTCTAATCCAATTAAGTATAATTTTGACTCATGAAAACAAAACATGAGCAAGCAATAAAAGTGAGTGTACAATACAGTGTGAATATCATAATCATGAAAATTTTCATTAAGCTCAATTATTCCTTAAACATTGAAAACACGAAAATCATCAAAACTTATTTAATCTTCATGGCATATGTATGTCAAGTGAAATCACCTAGAGGGGGGTGAATAGGTGATGGCTATATGAATTATGGCAATTTTGCGGAATTAAAACTTTCACGCACAAATTAGCACAAATAAAGACTTGCAATAAATACGACAATTAAGGTGCAAGAATTGAGAGGAGTAGAGTTAGAGAAAATTGATCAAACGCAAACGCAAGGATGTGTTTCCGAGGTTCGAGCCACGCTCTACGTCCCCGCCTTCACACTTGAAGGATTTGCACTACTATCGTTGATCCCACCGGATCGCCAATACAAGGACACACTTGTCCCTTACACTTGTGATGCCGCAACACCACCCGAAGCTCACTAGCTCCTTGAGGCCGATACCTCTACAACTTCACTCCAAGAAGAAATGAGTGATCACACTTGATCACTTTACAAAAGCTCACTTGCACAATCCTAGAACCAAATATGTAGATGTAAAGCTTGGGATTGTGGTGTGCAAAATCTAGAGAGAAGCTAGAGGAATAGGCTACAAGTTGGGTGTTGGGAATTTAGGCTTTGGAAAATCTTTTATGAAGGAAAGCTTTGAAAATCTTTGTAAAACTCTTAAGAAATATTTTGCAATAGTTGTCTAATCAATATGAGGTGACCCTCTATTTATAGGGGTCAAAAACATCCTCAAAAACTCGTTGGAGACAAATCCCAAAAAGAAAAACAGTCAGAAAAACTAGCTGTTGGATCTGTCAGAACTTTTGACAGATCCCGGTCGACCGGTCGGTCGACCGCCAACGGTCAAAAATATGACCGTTGGGGCTCATCGGTCGACCGGGTCGGTCGACCGAAAACACCTGTGAACGTAAATGAACATCGGTCGACCGGGTCGGTCGACTGATATAGACGTGCACAGTATTGTGCACATCGGTCGACCGGGCCGGTCGACCGGTCACTGAGAGTTCTGAAAAACAGAACTTCCAGAACCAGAAAACTTGGATTTTGGTTTTGGGTTTTGGGTAAGATTTGGAACTTGTAAAAATATGAAGTATAAGCATGTGTCATACTTCAAACATGTTAAAAATAGTTTGATAAAATTCTTTTGAACACAAACTTGTTTTTCCATAAAATTGTTTTCCAAAACTATTATTTTTCTGAAAATCATATTTCCAAAATATGTTCTCTTTAAAAACTAAGTTAGAAATGGAATTGAAAAATCTTTTTGAAGCCATGAACCTAACTAAGAGGTGTGTGTGTGATAATCCCATAGCTCTACTTCTAATATCTAGTTTTGACAAAATATCTAAAATAAAAACAAAAATACAAAGCTTGTTTTCTTCAATGTCTTGATCTTGTCTTGATATTGTCTTGATCTTCAAATCATCATCTTGATCCCAAAGCATCCTAGTTGTGCATAGCTTGGGAATCTTTATTTTTGCGGCGAACTCCAAATGTGGAGTCTTTTAGCGGAGCCGTCAAAAACAACCTGTTAAATAACCTGAAAAATTCTGAAACACAAATGTTAAATACATAACTAAATATGTTTTGCTATCATCAAAATAACCGGGATAATGGCCTTTGGGCCAACAATCTCCCCCTTTTTGATGATGGCAAAACATATGTAGTTATCACAAATATTTTGGGTAGAGTCTTCAAATGAAGCTCCCCCTCAACACAAGCATATATATAAAATCATACTCAGGCATATTATCACAAATCATAATCATAAACATTTTATTTCCATGCCAAAAGAAGCCAAATACTCATGTCATATCATAGATGAAGGAAAAGAGTCTCATACATGACATAAATACATAAAACACATATCCATATCCATGTCCACAACCAAAATATTTTGGGTAGAGTCTTCAAATGAAGCTCCCCCTCAATACAAGCATATATATAAAATCATACTCAGGCATATTATCACAAATCATAATCATAAACATTTTATTTCCATGCCAAAAGAAGCCAAATACTCATGTCATATCATAGATGAAGGAAAAGAGTCTCATACATGACATAAATACATAAAACACATATCCATATCCATGTCCACAACACAAAATAAAAATACATGACCAAGTAAAAGATGTCCAACACAAAATATCCAAATACAAGTACAAGTCAAATAACAAAGTGTCACAAAATATCTCTCTCAAAATAACTCTCCCCCTTTTTGACATCATCAAAAGGGGAGGTCACTCCTCAGCACCATCATCACCATCATCGCCGTCTCCGTCATCATCACCACCTTCCTCTGAAGAAGCAACCTCCTCTGGATCCATGCCATCGACTCTGGTGCGCGGCGGTGGAGGAACAGAAGAGCGAGCTCTGGGAGGAAATGGAGGACCGGTGGCAGGGAGTCGGCAAGCAGTCGGAGTCCGATCAGGAACGAGCATGTCAAATTTTGAGAAAAGGGCCTGGAACTGGACATCCACAAATCTCATGGAATCAGCGAAATATGACATGTCTGTCGTCGGACCTCCTCTCGAAAAGCAGCGTCCTGAAGAGCACGAGCATCTAACTCTGCACGAATGGCTGCGTCGCGCTGTACGGCCAAGGCCTGATGTGCCTCGAGCTGAGAGCGGACATCCGAAGAGAGAAGAGCTAGTAACTCAGGAGGAAATGCAGGTGCTGTAGAAGAAGAAGATCCTGGTGCTGAGAAGATGAGCCAGGACCAGCAGGAGGATGAGGTGGTTGCACAGGAGCGTGTCTACGCAGCTGCGCTTCCATCATTTTCAGGACAACTCCATTGATGTTGGTCAGGGGATTTGATGGAGTTTCAGCAGAAAGATCAAAGTCAAGACCCCTAAGAAGATGGGTAATAAGCATGCCGTAGGGCAAGCTCCTACCCGCAGTACGGATTTGATCAGAGGCCATATGAGATGCAATAACTCTAGGAAAGTTGACCTTAATCCCTTTAAGCAGACAAAAGATAATCAAAGGGACACAACCCCTAGCATGGCTATACTCACCATGTTTGGGGACAATGTTGTAGAAGATAATCTTGGCAAGGACTTGAGATTGAAGAGTGTATCGACTCACTACCTCATTCCTAACTAAGCCGGGGTGTCATCCCCGTGAATCAGAGTAGAGGCGGTGAGTGAAGACTCACCCTCAGGAAAATCAAAGTCATGCAAATCATGTGAGTACACATCTGCTCCGCCAGTGGAGAGATACAGAATCCTAGCGAATCGACCTATAGAGATGTCGATTTCCCTACCTAGAACTCTAGATGTGATGCGGTTACCATCAAATTCATAGTTGGCATAGAAGTAAGGAACAAGGGAAGTGTATACTTGCTCCTTGATGGACAAGAACTCAACTAGGTTGTTGTTTTGCAGGATTTGAGGGATACCTAGATGTTCAAAATCCTGAATGGTAACAAATCTCCCTGAATTAATATTTCTAGTGGAGAGGTGGGAGTATCTATCAGCAGCTAGATCATTTATAAAGGGCCGTAGGGTTCTAGGAACCTGAGATGAGGGTTGAGCAACACCCTTCCCCTTCTCAGTTCGAGATCTCTTAGGCATGATTAATAACAATGAAATTTTTAGGATTAAAACAGGTTATGGCACGATCTAGAAGCTAAGCAACCTAAAATAGTGACAAAGAAGTAAGATTTCTAAGCTAGAAGTGAAGATTCACAATAAAAATTTGATTTTTACCTTGATTGAGAATCGAAAACCTAACTGAAAAATCCTGAAAATCTTCAGATCCTGCGGATGAGAGGTGCTGAAATCGAAGATCCGGAAGTAGAATGAAGGATTAGAGATGGGTTTTAAAAAGATTTGGATTTGGTGAAGGATTTGAGAGAAATTAAATTTTGGGGAAAAATGGGGGTTCTTCGGTTGCTGAGTAAAATGAGAGAGAGAGAGAGAGAAATGAAAATATATAGCAGATTTGGGCAAAAACGCGACGATCGGTCGACCGGTCCGGTCGACCGAATCCAACCGAGAGCTCTGTAAATAAGATCGGTCGACCGGGTCAGTCGACCGACATATCCCGAGACCACAGCAGGACAGCATCGGTCGACCGGAATTATGGTCGGTCGACCGGTAGCACACAAAAAAAATAAAAAATTTTCTCAGGCAGAGTCGGTCGACCGGGGTGTTAGGGGTCGGTCGACCGGCTTTGCCTGAAAGTCTGCTAACAGCAAATAGTCCAAAAAAAAAAAAATTTAAGTAATTTTGTAGCCTAAAATAGGTATGATATATTAATCATATAGGAATACCAACAGGTTTTTAAATCTTCATTAAGTCTTTACAAACATCAAAATACATGCAATCCAATTTTAATTTATTTTCATATTTAAACAAAGATTTTAAAGATGTTGAAGCCGAATACCAGTGACGGGTTCTGAACTTCATCCTCTTGATTCCTCTTGAATGAGTTGAGGTGCGCAATTGCCATCTTTAAGGTATTTGCTTAAATAGGAATTTTTACAAATGTTTTATTTTTATTTATGAAAATAATGTGTATATGTATACAAGTATATATTCACAAATAATAAACTATACATGTGGACATACTATAAAACAAGGCATGAAACTAAAGATATCAAAAACTAAACATGGGCATATACAATCATGATGGAGTTGCAAGTTTATACAAATCATGTATCAATGAGGCATAAAACTAAAACTAGCAATCCTATAATAATTGTATATAAAAAATTAAAACTCTTAAATGGAGATGTTACCAATTTACGGGCAATCTCCAAAATTAGGTGCCTCCACGATAGCGATGCAATCTTGATGTGTTCTTTAGGCTTTGTTGCATCTACCATCCGGGCACCACCTCCTCCTAAGTCTTGGAGGGTGTAGGTCCACCTATACCTATTTCATTTGAATTTGGTGGCTCTTTTGGTACCCAAATCTTAGTGGGTCCTTTGGGGTTAGATCCGGGGCGAACCCAAACAAATTTATCTTAACATTATTTTTAGCATAACAAATTTTTCTAAATGGCCTTTGCGGCCACAATGTGTGTAAATATAAATTCTACCATTATTATTATTACCATACATGTATGCATGCTTGTGTGGGTGTACATGTTTTCGTGCATGTGTATGGTGTGCATGTTTCCCTTGGGTTACTCCCTTAGGAAATTTAGATGCAATCTTTTTCAAATCAAATGCATAATTTTTTAAAGTAGAATCCAAAACTTCAACACGTTTTTGAATCTCTACAAAATCATTTTTACTACATGATGCAATGGGGGTTTTCCCTTTACAAGCTAGTTTATAATTTGCAAAATCACTTTTTATTTTCTCAAAAGAATTAGACAAATTATTTTCTCCTTTTCAATAATATTAAGTTTATCTTTCAAGGACTCATTTTCCCTTTTTAACTTTTTATTAAGATTGCGAAATCTCATATCTATGTTGTAATTCCTCAAAGAAATGTGCTAGTTCATCCATAGTGAGGTCATCATCATCAAGAGTGTATCAAGTGTTACCTTAGAAGCGTCGTCTCCTTGTGCCATGAAGCACATGTTGGCGGCGTCGTGCTCCTCTTCGGATTCCGACTCCGAATCATCCCATGTAGCGGCCAACGCTTTCTTCTTCTTCCCATGTTTGGAAGTAGTTGCTTGGAGAGCGGGACACTCGGCAATTAAGTGACCGATCTTCTTGCAATGAAAGCAAGGACCGGGTTCATCTCTTTTCTTCTCGTACCTTCCTTGAGGCTTCCCTCTTCGGAAGTTACTTTGCCGTCCCTTCTTATAGAACATCTTGCCCACCTTCCGGATGAGCATGGCGAAATCCTCATCGCAATCTTCCGATGAGTCATCCTCTTCGTGTATGGTAGGAGCGGCTTTGAAGGCAATGGTCTTCTTCTTTGGTGCCTCCCTTTCTTCTCTAACTTTCATCTCCATCTCATGCGTCTTGAGATTTCCGATGAAGCCGGAGAAGTCCATCTCCTCTTTGTCGTTTAGCTCCTTGAGGGTTGTCGCCTTGACTTCCCAAGCTTTGGGAAGAGCTCTAATCACCTTCCTTATCTTTTGATCATTATCAATCTTGTCACCTAAGGAAGAAAGAGCATTAGTTATTTTTGTAAAGCGGGTGAGCATGTCATCAATACTCTCATTATCAAACATGTAAAGTTCTCATATTGAGAACGTAGCAAGTCAACTTTGGCTCTCTTGACTTGAGACGTTCCCTCATGAGTCACAATGAGTATGTTCCAAACCTCAAATGCGGATTTACAATTTATTATGCGTGCAAGGTCATCTTCATTTAATGCTTGGGTCAATGCATATTGTGCCCTAGCATTAGCCTCATAGTCTTTGGAAGTATCCTCGGACCATGTGCTCTCATCACTAGTGGGTTCAATAAAATCTTTGGTAATGGCCCTAGCTACCCTAACTCCTAGGGATTTAAGGAAGAGATTCATTTTCACCTTCCAAATGGGGAAGTTTAAACCATCAAACTTTGGTGGGGATTTAATGCTAGAAAAGTCCATGGATGCCATGAATGCACAAGCCAATGTAAATGCAACACAAATGTATATAGCCAAATATGGATCTCCCTAAGGTTGTTAGACCTAAGTTGTAGGGTTAGGCTCTGATACCAATGGTGAAATCACCTAGAGGGGGGTGAATAGGTGATGGCTATATGAATTTTGGCAATTTTGCGGAATTAAAACTTTCACACACAAATTAGCACAATAAAGACTGCAATAAATACGACAATTAAGGTGCAAGAATTGAGAGGAGTAGAGTTAGAGAAAATTGATCAAACGCAAACGCAAGGATGTGTTTCCGAGGTTCGAGCACGCTCTACGTCCCCGCCTTCACACTTGAAGGATTTGCACTACTATCGTTGATCCCACCGGATCGCCAATACAAGGACACACTGTCCCTTACACTTGTGATGCCGCAACAACACCACCGAAGCTCACTAGCTCCCTTGAGGCCGATGCCTCTACAACTTCACTCCAAGAAGAAATGAGTGATCACACTTGATCACTTTACAAAAGCTCACTTGCACAATCCTAGAACCAAATATGTAGATGTAAAGCTTGGGATTGTGGTGTGCAAAATCTAGAGAGAAGCTAGAGGAATAGGCTACAAGTGGGTGTTGGGAATTTAGGCTTTGGAAAATTTTTATGAAGGAAAGCTTTGAAAATCTTTGTAAAACTCTTAAGAAATATTTTGCAATAGTTGTCTAATCAATATGAGGTGACCCTCTATTTATAGGGGTCAAAAACATCTCAAAAACTCGTTGGAGACAAATCCCAAAAAGAAAAACAGTCAGAAAAACTAGCTGTTGGATCTGTCAGAACTTTTGACAGATCCCGGTCGACCGGGTCGGTCGACCGCCAACGGTCAAAAATATGACCGTTGGGGCTCATCGGTCGACGGGTCGGGTCGACCGAAAACTCCTGTGAACGTAAATGAACATCGGTCGACCGGGTCGGTCGACTGATATAGACGTGCACAGTATTGTGCACATCGGTCGACCGGGCCGGTCGACCGGTCACTGTGAGTTCTGAAAAACAGAACTTCCAGAACCAGAAAACTTGGATTTTGGTTTTGGGTTTTGGGTAAGATTTTGGAACTTGTAAAAAACATGAAGTATAAGCATGTGTCATACTTCAATCATGTAAAAATAGTTTGATAAAATTCTTTTGAACACAAACTTGTTTTTCCATAAAAATTGTTTTTCCAAAACTATTATTTTTCTGAAAATCATATTTCCAAAATATGTTCTCTTTAGATCTAAGTTAGAAATGGAATTGAAAAATTCTTTTTGAAGCCATGAACCTAACTAAGAGGTGTGTGTGTGATAATCCCATAGCTCTACTTCTAATATCTAGCTTTGACAAAATATCTAAAATAAAAATAAAAATACAAAGCTTGTTTTCTTCAATGTCTTGATCTTGTCTTGATATTGTCTTGATCTCATATCATCATCTTGATCCCAAAGCATCCTAGTTGTGCATAGCTTGGGAATCTTCATTTTTGCGGCGAACTCCAAATGTGTGAGTCTTTTAGCGGAGCCGTCAAAAACAACTTGTTAAATAACCTGAAAAATTCTGAAAAACACAAATGTTAAATACATAACTAAATATGTTTTGCTATCATCAAAATAACCGGGATAATGGCCTTTGGGCCAACAATCTCCCCCTTTTTGATGATGGCAAAACATATGTAGTTATCACAAAATATTTGGGTAGAGACTTCAAATGAAGCTCCCCCTCAACACAAGCACATATATAAAATCATACTCAGGCATATTATCACAAATCATAATCATAAACATTATTTCCCATCCAACAAAAGATGCCAAATACTCATGTCATATCATAGATGAAGGAAATGAGTCTCATACATGACATAAAACATAAAACACATAACCATATCCATGTCCACAACACAAAATAAAAATACATGACAAAGCAAAAGACAAAAGATGTCCAACACAAAATATCCAAATACAAGTACAGCAAAATAACAAAGTGTCACAAAATATCTCTCTCAAAATAACTCTCCCCCTTTTTGACATCATCAAAAGGGGAGGTCACTCCTCAGCACCATCATCACCATCATCGCCGTCTCCTCATCACCACCACCTCCGATGAAGAAGCAACCTCTGGATCCATGCCATCGACTCTGGTGCGCGGTGGAGGAACAGAAGAGCGAGCTCTGGGAGGAAATGGGGACCGGTGGCAGGGAGTCGGCAAGCAGTCGGAGTCCGATCAGGAACAAGCATGTCAAATTTTGAGAAAAGGGCCTGAAACTGAACATCCACGAATCTCATGGAGTCAGCAAAATAAGACATGTCGTTTCGGACCTCCTCCCGAAAAGCAGCGTCCTGAAGAGCACGAGCATCTAACTCTGCACGAATGGCTGCGTCGCGCTGTACGGCCAAGGCCTGATGTGCCTCGAGCTGAGAGCGGACATCCGAAGAGAGAAGAGCTAGTAACTCAGGAGGAAATGCAGGTGCTGCAGAAGAAGAAGATCCTGGTGTGAAGATGAGCCAGGACCAGCAGGAGGAAGAGGTGGTTGCACAGGAGCGTGTCTACGCAGCTGTGCTTCCATCATCTTCAGGACGACTCCATTGATGTTGGTCAGGGGATTTGATGGAGTTTCAGCAGAAAGATCAAAGTCAAGACCCTAAGAAGATGGGTAATAAGCATGCCGTAGGGCAAGCTCCTACCCGCAGTACGGATTTGATCAGAGGCCATATGAGATGCAATAACTCTAGGAAAGTTGACCTTAATCCCTTTAAGCAGACAAAAGATAATCAAAGGGACACAACCCCTAGCATGGCTATACTCGCCATGTTTGGGGACAATGTTGTAAAAGATAATCTTGGCAAGGACTTGAGATTGAAGAGTGTATCGACTCACTACCTCATTCTAACCAAGCCGGGGTTGTCATCCCCGTGAATCAGAGTAGAGGCGGTGAGTGAAGACTCACCCTCAGGAAAATCAAAGTCATGCAAATCATGTGAGTACACATCTGCTCCGCCAGAGGAGAGATGCAGAATCCTAGCAAATCGACCTATAGAGATGTCGATTTCCCTACCTAGAACTCTAGATGTGATGCGGTTACCATCAAATTCATAGTTGGCATAAAAATAAGGAAACAAGGGAAGTGTATACTTGCTCCTTGATGGACAAGAACTCAACTAGGTTGTTGTTTTGCAAGATTGAGGGATACCTAGATGTTCAAAATCCTGAATGGTAACAAATCTCCCTGAATTAATATTTCTAGTGGAGAGGTGGGAGTATCTATCAGCAGCTAGATTATTTATAAAGGGCCGTAGGGGTCTAGGAACCTGAGATGAGGGTTGAGCAACACCCTTCCCTTCTCAGTTCGAGATCTCTTAGGCATGATTAATAACAATGAAATTTTTAGGATTAAAACAGGTTTATGGCACGATCTAGAAGCTAAGCAACCTAAAATAGTGACAAAGGAAGTAAGATTTCTAAGCTAGAAGTGAAGATTCACAATAAAAATTTGATTTTTACCTTGATTGAGAATTTGAAACCCTAACTGAAAAATCCTGAAAATCTTCAGATCCTGCGGATGAGAGGTGCTGAAATCGAAGATCCGGAAGTAGAATGAAGGATTTGAGATGGGTTTTTAAAAAGATTTGGATTGGTTGAAGGATTTGAGAGAACGAAAATTTGGGGAAAAATGGGTTCATCCGGTCGTCGCTGAGTGAATGAGAGAGAGAGAGAGAAAAATGAAAAATATATAGCAGATTTGGGCAAAAATCCGACGATCGCGTCGGACGACGGTCCCGGTCGACCGAATCCAACGAGAGCTCTGTAAATAAGATCGGTCGACGCCGGTCAGTCGACCGACATATCCCGAGACCACAGCAGGTCAGCATCGGTCGACCGGAATTATGGTCGGGTCGACCGGTAGCACAGAAAAAAAAAAAATTTTCTCTCAGGCAGAATCGGTCGACCGGGGTGTTAGGGGTCGGTCGACCGGCTTTGCCTGAAAGTCTGCTAACAGCAAATAGTCCAAAAAAAAAAAAAAAAAATTTAAGTAATTTTGTAGCCCAAAATAGGTATGATATATTAATCATATAGGAACACCAACAGGTTTTTAAATCTTCATTAAGTCTTTACAAACATCAAAATACATGCAATCCAATTTAATTTTATTTTCATATTTAAACAAAGATTTTAAAGATGTTGAAGCGAATACCCAGTGACGGGTTCTGAACTTCATCCTCTTGATTCCTCTTGAATGAGTTGAGGTGCGCAATTGCCATCTTTAAGGTATTTGCTTAAATAGAAAATTTTACAAATGTTTTATTTTTTATTTATGAAAATAATGTGTATATGTATACAAGTATATTCACAAATAATAAACTATACATGTGGACATTCTACAAAAACAAGGCATGAAACTAAAAGATATCAAAAACTAAACATGGCATATACAATCATGATGGAGTTGCAAGTTTATACTAATCATGTATCAATGAGGCAAAAACTAAAACTAGCAATCCTATAACAATTGTATATACAAAATAAAACTCTTGAATGGAGATGTTACCAATTTACGGGCAATCTCCAAAATTAGGTGCCTCCACGATAGCGATGCAATCTTGATGTGTTCTTTAGGCTTTGTTGCATCTACCATCCGGGCCCCACCTCCTCCTAAGTCTTGGAGGGTGTAGGTCCACCTATACCTGTTTCATTTGAATTTGGTGGCTCTTTTGGTACCCAAATCTTAGTGGGTCCTTTGGGGTTAGATCCGGGGCGAACCAAACAAATTTATCTTAACATTATTTTTAGCATAACAAAATTTTTCTAAATGCCTTTGCGGCCACAATGTGTGCAAATATAAATTCTACCATTATTATTATTACCATACATGTATGCATGCTTGTGTGGGTGTACATGTTTTCGTGCATGTGTATGGTGTGCATGTTTCCCTTGGTTACTCCCTTAGGAAATTTAGATGCAATCTTTTTCAAATCAAATGCATAACTTTTTAAAGTAGAATCCAAACTTCAACACGTTTTTGAATCTCTACAAAATCATTTTTACTACATGATGCAATGGGGGTTTTCCCTTTACAAGCTAGTTTATAATTTGCAAAATCACTTTTTATTTTCTCAAAAGAATTAGACAAATTATTTTTCTCCTTTCAATAATATTAAGTTTATCTTTCAAGGACCATTTTCCCTTTTTAACTTTTTATTATGAGATTGCGAAATCTCATATCTATGTTGTAATTCCTCAAAGAAATGTGCTAGTTCATCCATAGTGAGGTCATCATCATCAAGAGTGTTATCAAGTGTTACCTTAGAAGCGTCGTCTCCTTGTGCCATGAAGCACATGTTGGCGGCGTCGTGCTCTTCTCGGATTCCGACTCCGAATCATCCCATGTAGCGGCCAACGCTTTCTTCTTCTTCCCATGTTTGGAAGTGGTTGCTTGGAGAGCGGGACACTCGGCAATTAAGTGACCGATCTTCTTGCAATGAAAGCAAGGACCGGGTTCATCTCTTTTCTTCTCGTACGTACTTCCTTGAGGCTTCCCTCTTCGGAAGTTACTTTGCCGTCCCTTCTTTATAGAACATCTTGCCCACCTTCCGGATGAGCATGGCGAAGTCCTCATCGTAATCCTCCGATGAGTCATCCTCTTCGTGTATGGTAGGAGCGGCTTTGAAGGCAATGGTCTTCTTCTTTGGTGCCTCCTTTCTTCTCTAACTTTCATCTCCATCTCTCATGCGTCTTGAGATTTCCGATGAAGCCGGAGAAGTCCATCTCCTCTTTGTCGTTTAGCTCCTTGAGGGTTGTCGCCTTAACTTCCCAAGCTTTGGGAAGAGCTCTAATCACCTTCCTTATCTTTTGATCATTATCAATCTTGTTACCTAAGGAAGAAAGAGCATTAGTTATTTTTTGTAAACGGGTTGAGCATGTCATCAATGCTCTCATTATCAAACATATAGAAATTCTCATATTGAGAACGTAGCAAGTCAACTTTGGCTCTCTTGACTTGAGACGTTCCCTCATGAGTCACAATGAGTATGTTCCAAACCTCAAATGCGGATTTACAATTTATTATGCGTGCAAGGTCATCTTCATTCAATGCTGGGTCAATGCATATTGTGCCCTCAGCATTAGCCTCATAGTCTTTGGAAGTATCCTCGGACCATGTGCTCTCATCACTAGTGGGTTCAATAAAATCTTTGGTAATGGCCCTAGCTACCCTAACTCCTAGGGATTTAAGGAAGAGATTCATTTTCACCTTCCAAATGGGGAAGTTTAAACCATCAAACTTGGGTGGGGATTTAATGCTAGAAAAATCCATGGATGCCATGAATGCACAAGCCAATGTAAATGCAAAACAAATGTATATAGCCAAATATGGATCTCCCTAAGGTTGTTAGACCTAAGTTGTAGGGTTAGGCTCTGATACCAATTGAAATCACCTAGAGGGGGGGTGGGGGGGTGAATAGGTGATGGCTATTATGAATTTTGGCAATTTGCGGAATTAAAACTTTCACACACAAATTAGCACAAATAAAGACTTGCAATAAATACGACAATTAAGGTGCAAGATTGAGAGGAGTAGAGTTAGAGAAAATTGATCAACGCAAACGCAAGGATGTGTTTCCGAGGTTCGAGCCACGCTCTACGTCCCCGCCTTCACACTTGAAGGATTTGCACTACTATCGTTGATCCCACACGGATCGCCAATACAAGGACACACTTGTCCCTTACACTTGTGATGCGCAACACCCACCCGAAGCTCACTAGCTCCCTGAGGCCGATGCCTCTACAACTTCACTCCAAGAAGAAATGAGTGATCACACTTGATCACTTTACAAAAGCTCACTTGCACAATCCTAGAACCAAATATGTAGATGTAAAGCTTGGGATTGTGGTGTGCAAAATCTAGAGAGAAGCTAGAGGAATAGGCTACAAGTTGGGTGTTGGGAATTTAGGCTTTGAAAATCTTTTATGAAGAAAAGCTTTGAAAATCTTTGTAAAAACTCTTAAGAAATATTTTGCAATAGTTGTCTAATCAATATGAGGTGACCCTCTATTTATAGGGTCAAAAACATCCTCAAAACTCGTTGGAGACAAATCCCAAAAAGAAAAACAGTCAGAAAAACTAGCTGTTGGATCTGTCAGAACTTTTGACAGATCCCGGTCGACCGGGTCGGTCGACCGCCAACGGTCAAAAATATGACCGTTGGGGGCTCATCGGTCGACCGGGTCGGTCGACCGAAAACTCCTGTGAACGTAAATGAACATCGGTCGACCGGGTCGGTCGACTGATATAGACGTGCACAGTATTGTGCACATCGGTCGACCGGGGCCGGTCGACCGGTCACTGTGAGTTCTGAAAAACAGAACTTCCAGAACCAGAAAACTTGGATTTTGGTTTTGGGTTTTTGGGTAAGATTTTGGAACTTGTAAAAACATGAAGTATAAGCATGTGTCATACTTCAATCATGTTAAAAATAGTTTGATAAAATTCTTTTGAACACAAACTTGTGTTTTCCATAAAAATGTTTTTCCAAAACTATTATTTTCTGAAAATCATATTCCAAAATATGTTCTCTTTAGATCTAAGTTAGAAATGGAATTGAAAAATCTTTTTGAAGCCATGAACCTAACTAAGAGGTGTGTGTGTGATAATCCCATAGCTCTACTTCTAATATCTAGCTTTGACAAAATATCTAAAATAAAAAATAAAATACAAAGCTTGTTTTCTTCAATGTCTTGATCTGTCTTGATATTGTCTTGATCTTCATATCATCATCTTGATCCAAAGCATCCTAGTTGTGCATAGCTTGGGAATCTTCATTTTTGCGGCGAACTCCAAATGTGTGAGTCTTTTAGCGGAGCCGTCAAAAACAACTTGTTAAAACCTGAAAAATTCTGAAACACAAATGTTAAATACATAACTAAATATGTTTTGCTATCATCAAAATAACCGGGATAATGGCCTTTGGGCCAACAATCTCCCCCTTTTTGATGATGGCAAAACATATGTAGTTATCACAAAATATTTTGGGTAGAGACTTCAAATGAAGCTCCCCCTCAACACAAGCACATATATAAATCATACTCAGGCATATTATCACAAATCATAATCATAAACATTTTATTTCCATGCCAACAAAAGATGCCAAATACTCATGTCATATCATAGATGAAGGAAATGAGTCTCATACATGACATAAATACATAAAACACATAACCATATCCATGTCCACAACACACAAAATAAAAATACATGACAAAGCAAAAGACAAAAGATGTCCAACACAAAATATCCAAATACAAGTACAAGCCAAAATAACAAAGTGTCACAAAATATCTCTCTCAAAATAACTCTCCCCCTTTTTGACATCATCAAAAGGGGAGGTCACTCCTCAGCACCATCATCACCATCATCGCCGTCTCCGTCATCATCACCACCTTCCTCTGAAGAAGCAACCTCCTCTGGATCCATGCCATCGACTCTGGTGCGCGGTGGAGGAACAGAAGAGCGAGCTCTGGGAGGAAATGGAGGACCGGTGGCAGGGAGTCGGCAAGCAGTCGGAGTCCGATCAGGAACAAACATGTCAAATTTTGAGAAAAGGGCCTGAAACTGAACATCCACGAATCTCATGGAGTCAGCAAAATAAGACATGTCGTTTCGGACCTCCTCCCGAAAAAGCAGCGTCCTGAAGAGCACGAGCATCTAACTCTGCACGAATGGCTGCGTCGCGCTGTACGGCCAAGGCCTGATGTGTGCCTCGAGCTGAGAGCGGACATCCGAAAGAGAGAAGAGCTAGTAACTCAGGAGGAAATGCAGGTGCTGCAGAAGAAGAAGATCCTGGTGCTGAAGATGAGCCAGGACCAGCAGGAGGAAGAGGTGGTTGCACAGGAGCGTGTCTACGCAGCTGTGCTTCCATCATCTTCAGGACGACTCCATTGATGTTGGTCAGGGGATTTGATGGAGTTTCAGCAGAAAGATCAAAGTCAGGACCCCTAAGAAGATGGGTAATAAGCATGCCGTAGGGCAAGCTCCTACCCGCAGTACGGATTTGATCAGAGGCCATATGAGATGCAATAACTCTAGGAAAGTTGACCTTAATCCCTTTAAGCAGACAAAAAGATAATCAAAGGCACCAACCCCTAGCATGGCTATACTCGCCATGTTTGGGGACAATGTTGTAAAAGATAATCTTGGCAAGGACTTGAGATTGAAGAGTGTATCGACTCACTACCTCATTCCTAACCAAGCCGGGTTGTCATCCCCGTGAATCAGTAGAGTAGAGCGGTGAGTGAAGACTCACCCTCAGGAAAATCAAAGTCATGCAAATCATGTGAGTACACATCTGCTCCGCCAGTGGAGAGATGCAGAATCCTAGCAAATCGACCTATAGAGATGTCGATTTCCCTACCTAGAACTCTAGATGTGATGCGGTTACCATCAAATCATAGTTGGCATAAAAATAAGGAACAAGGGAAGTGTATACTTGCTCCTGATGGACAAGAACTCAACTAGGTTGTTTTTTGCAAGATTTGAGGGATACCTAGATGTTCAAAATCCTGAATGGTAACAAATCTCCCTGAATTAATATTTCTAGTGGAGAGGTGGGAGTATCTATCAGCAGCTAGATTATTTATAAAGGGTAGGGGTCTAGGACCCTGAGATGAGGGTTGAGCAACACCCTTCCCCTTCTCAGTTCGAGATCTCTTAGGCATGATTTAATAACAATGAAATTTTTAGGATTAAAACAGGTTATGGCACGATCTAGAAGCTAAGCAACCTAAAATAGTGACAAAGGAAGTAAGATTTCTAAGCTAGAAGTGAAGATTCACAATAAAAATTTGATTTTTACCTTGATTGAGAATTTGAAACCCTAACTGAAAAATCCTGAAAATCTTCAGATCCTGCGGATGAGAGGTGCTGAAATCGAAGATCCGGAAGTAGAATGAAGGATTTGAGATGGGTTTTAAAAAGATTTGGATTTGGTTGAAGGATTTGAGAGAACGAAAATTTGGGAAAAATGGGTCATCCGGTCGCTGAGTGAAATGAGAGAGAGAGAGAGAAAAAATGAAAAATATATAGCAGATTTGGGCAAAAATCCGACGATCGGTCGACCGGTCCGGTCGACCGAATCCAACCGAGAGCTCTGTAAATAAGATCGGTCGACCGGGTCAGTCGACCGACATATCCCGAGACCACAGCAGGTCAGCATCGGTCGACCGGAATTATGGTCGGTCGACGGTAGCACAGAAAAAAATAAAAATTTTCTCTCAGGCAGAATCGGTCGACCGGGGTGTTAGGGGTCGGTCGACGGCTTTGCCTGAAGTCTGCTAACAGCAAATAGTCAAAAAAAAAAAAAAAAAAATTTAAGTAATTTTGTAGCCCAAAATAGGTATGATATATTAATCATATAGGAACACCAACAGGTTTTTAAATCTTCATTAAGTCTTTACAAACATCAAAATACATGCAATCCAATTTTAATTTTATTTTCATATTTAAACAAAGATTTTAAAGATGTTGAAGCCGAATACCCAGTGACGGGTTCTGAACTTCATCCTCTTGATTCCTCTTGAATGAGTTGAGGTGCGCAATTGCCATCTTTAAGGTATGCTTAAATAGAAAATTTTACAAATGTTTTATTTTTATTTATGAAAATAATGTGTATATGTATACAAGTATATATTCACAAATAATAAACTATACATGTGGACATTCTACAAAAACAAGGCATGAAACTAAAAGATATCAAAAACTAAACATGGCATATACAATCATGATGGAGTTGCAAGTTTATACTAATCATGTATCAATGAGGCATAAAACTAAAACTAGCAATCCTATAACAATTGTATATACAAAATAAACACTCTTGAATGGAGATGTACCAATTTACGGGCAATCTCCAAAATTAGGTGCCTCCACGATAGCGATGCAATCTTGATGTGTTCTTTAGGCTTTGTTGCATCTACCATCCGGGCACACACCTCCTCCTAAGTCTTGGAGGGTGTAGGTCCACCTATACCTGTTTCATTTGAATTGGTGGCTCTTTTGGTACCCAAATCTTAGTGGGTCATTTGGGGTTAGATCCGGGCGAACCCAAACAAATTTATTCTTAACATTATTTTTAGCATAACAAAATTTTTCTAAATGGCCTTTGCGGCCACAATGTGTGCAAATATAAATTCTACCAATTATTATTACCATACATGTATGCATGCTTGTGTGGGTGTACATGTTTTCGTGCATGTGTATGGTGTGCATGTTTCCCTTGGGTTACTCCCTTAGGAAATTTAGATGCAATCTTTTTCAAATCAAATGCATAACTTTTTAAAGTAGAATCCAAAACTTCAACACGTTTTTGAATCTCTACAAATCATTTTTACTACATGATGCAATGGGGGTTTTCCCTTTACAAGCTAGTTTATAATTTGCAAAATCACTTTTATTTTTTCTCAAAAGAATTAGACAAATTATTTTTCTCCTTTTCAATAATATTAAGTTTATCTTTCAAGGACTCATTTTCCCTTTTTAACTTTATTATGAGATTGCGAAATCTCATATCTATGTTGTAATTCCTCAAAGAGAAATGTGCTAGTTCATCCATAGTGAGGTCATCATCATCAAGAGTGTTATCAAGTGTTACCTTAGAAGCGTCGTCTCCTTGTGCCATGAAGCACATGTTGGCGGCGTCGTGCTCTTCTTCGGATTCCGACTCGAATCATCCCATGTAGCGGCCAACGCTTTCTTCTTCTTCCCATGTTTGGAAGTGGTTGCTTGGAGAGCGGGACACTCGGCAATTAAGTGACCGATCTTTTGCAATGAAAGCAAGGACCGGGTTCATCTCTTTCTTCTCGTACCTTCCTTGAGGCTTCCTCTTCGGAAGTTACTTTGCCGTCCCTTCTTATAGAACATCTTGCCCACCTTCCGGATGAGCATGGCGAAGTCCTCATCGCAATCTCCGATGAGTCATCCTCTTCGTGTATGGTAGGAGCGGCTTTGAAGGCAATGGTCTTCTTCTTTGGTGTCCCTTTCTTCTCTAACTTTCATCTCCATCTCATGCGTCTTGAGATTTCCGATGAAGCCGGAGAAGTCCATCTCCTCTTTGTCGTTTAGCTCCTTGAGGGTTGTCGCCTTAACTTCCAAGTTTTGGGAAGAGCTCTAATCACCTTCCTTATCTTTTGATCATTATCAATCTTGTCACCTAAGGAAGAAAGAGCATTAGTTATTTTTGTAAAAAGGGTGTGAGCATGTCATCAATGCTCTCATTATCAAACATATAGAAATTCTCATATTGAGAACGTAGCAAGTCAACTTTGGCTCTCTTGACTTGAGACGTTCCCTCATGAGTCACAATGAGTATGTTCCAAACCTCAAATGCGGATTTACAATTTATTATGCGTGCAAGGTCATCTTCATTCAATGCTTGGGTCAATGCATATTGTGCCCTAGCATTAGCCTCATAGTCTTTGGAAGTATCCTCGGACCATGTGCTCTCATCACTAGTGGGTTCAATAAAATCTTTGGTAATGGCCCTAGCTACCCTAATCCTAGGGATTTAAGGAAGAGATTCATTTTCACCTTCCAAATGGGGAAGTTTAAACCATCAAACTTGGGTGGATTTAATGCTAGAAAAATCCATGGATGCCATGAATGCACAAGCCAATGTAAATGCAAAACAAATGTATATAGCCAAATATGGATCTCCCTAAGGTTGTTAGACCTAAGTTGTAGGGTTAGGCTCTGATACCAATTGAAATCACCTAGAGGGGGGGGGGGTGAATAGGTGATGGCTATATGAATTTTGGCAATTTTGCGGAATTAAAACTTTCACACACAAATTAGCACAAATAAAGACTTGCAATAAATACGACAATTAAGGTGCAAGAATTGAGAGGAGTAGAGTTAGAGAAAATTGATCAAACGCAAACGCAAGGATGTGTTTCCGAGGTTCGAGCCACGCTCTACGTCCCCGCCTTCACACTTGAAGGATTTGCACTACTATCGTTGATCCCACCGGATCGCCAATACAAGGACACACTTGTCCCTTACACTTGTGATGCCGCAACACCACCCGAAGCTCACTAGCTCCCTTGAGGCCGATGCCTCTACAACTTCACTCCAAGAAGAAATGAGTGATCACACTTGATCACTTTACAAAAGCTCACTTGCACAATCCTAGAACCAAATATGTAGATGTAAAGCTTGGGATTGTGTGGTGCAAAATCTAGAGAGAAGCTAGAGGAATAGGCTACAAGTTGGGTGTTGGGAATTTAGGCTTTGGAAAATCTTTTATGAAGGAAAGCTTTGAAAATCTTTGTAAAACTCTTAAGAAATATTTTGCAATAGTTGTCTAATCAATATGAGGTGACCCTCTATTTATAGGGGTCAAAAACATCCTCAAAAACTCGTTGGAGACAAATCCCAAAAAGAAAAACAGTCAGAAAAAACTAGCTGTTGGATCTGTCAGAACTTTTGACAGATCCCGGTCGACCGGGTCGGTCGACCGCCAACGGTCAAAAATATGACCGTTGGGGCTCATCGGTCGACCGGGTCGGTCGACCGAAAACTCCTGTGAACGTAAATGAACATCGGTCGACCGGGTCGGTCGACTGATATAGACGTGCACAGTATTGTGCACATCGGTCGACCGGGCCGGTCGACCGGTCACTGTGAGTTCTGAAAAACAGAACTTCCAGAACCAGAAAACTTGGATTTTGGGTTTGGGTTTTGGGTAAGATTTTGGAACTTGTAAAAACATGAAGTATAAGCATGTGTCATACTTCAATCATGTAAAAATAGTTTGATAAAATTCTTTGAACACAAACTTGTTTTTCCATAAAAATTGTTTTTCCAAAACTATTATTTTTCTGAAAATCATATTTCCAAAATATGTTCTCTTTAGATCTAAGTTAGAAATGGAATTGAAAAATCTTTTTGAAGCCATGAACCTAACTAAGAGGTGTGTGTGTGATAATCCCATAGCTCTACTTCTAATATCTAGCTTTGACAAAATATCTAAAAAAAAATAAAAATACAAAGCTTGTTTTCTTCAATGTCTTGATCTTGTCTTGATATTGTCTTGATCTTCATATCATCATCTTGATCCCAAAGCATCCTAGTTGTGCATAGCTTGGGAATCTTCATTTTTGCGGCGAACTCCAAATGTGTGAGTCTTTTAGCGGAGCCGTCAAAAACAACTTGTTAAATAACCTGAAAAATTCTGAACACAAATGTTAAATACATAACTAAATATGTTTTGCTATCATCAAAATAACCGGGATAATGGCCTTTGGGCCAACAACGGGATGGCCATCATTAGTCCTGCGTCTAGAACCTGAAACTCTGCCTTTTTAATGGCTTGTCTTTTAATGATTTTTAGACAGCCTACAGAACCCCCTCCAAAGTTTTCGATATTCCGCAGTTAAGTGGGACGGATTTCGAAATATTTTGGACTCTAGCTGAGCTCACCCTTATGACTGGACTGTCAATGCTCCGGGTTTGATCTTATCTGGAGTATGGTCTTCGTGAGTGTACTGTAGAACTCTTTGAAGCCATCAGAGTTGATCGAGTTGAGTGTTTAGATACACAGTCTAAACCTCCTCGATTGCTTTAAGTCTGTCGTGGGTGCACTTTAAGCCAGGAGTGGACAGTCGTCTGCTTGTGCCAGTATACTATTGAACTGATTTGCAGAAGCAATGACTGAACGCCAGTTCTTTTGAAGAGCAGAGATAGTACTGATTTAAAGACGCAAATTTCATGGGATGCATCTTTTGGAAATGAAAACCGCGATGATATTCTATTGGGCAGACGCGATGCTAGGCCGGATTGGAAGGACGCGAACTTCGGAGAGACGCATCCTTTTGAGTAAGGACGCGACTTTCTGGACGCGACTATGGCTGTGCTGACGGGGCACGTCCATCGAAGAGGCGCGCCTGTTGGGTGCGAATCCGTGCCATGTCATGAGTGCACCGCCACTTGTTCTGGGGAACCGACGGGACATCTCCTTTTGGCGCGTGGACTTCCCGGTATATTAAATGAGCTGTCCACACGTCAAGCGATGACTCGATGCCGAACCAATCGAGCCACGCGCCACGTATCTTTGCGAATCTTCATGCCTATAAATGGCAACAGTCAGAGAGATATCTCTTTCGTCTCGAGCACATTTGTTAGGGGTTTTTGAAAAAGGAGTCTTCTCTGTCCCTTCTCATTTCTTCATCGTCCATCATCGGATTCTTGATTAACGATGGCACCCAAGGCTAAGCCAACTGCATCATCTTCAAAAGCGGCCGTCATCGAGGCCCAGAGGGGCGGTCCTCTCGCGCAGGAAGCCCCAATCTCAGGTATAATGTCATTAAACTTCGCCATTAATGGAAGTTCATGGACTCCTAAAAATCCCTCTTTTAAAGGAGAACCGTCAACACAGAATAGAAACAACGTTTGATTCTCAGACGCGGTCTTTGAGTTGATAAATATGGCGCGGGTTTGATGACCCCACTGCTTTTATCCACTTGGGGATGCGCTTGTCTATTGGATATAGAGCGCCAGTAAGTCCTGCACTTCGGATTCTTCACTTAGAAATTTCTAATTGTGAAGGGTTCGGACGCGGACTTGATCCTTGTGTTCTGTGACATCAGGTGCTTGTCTTTTTATGAATCTCGCACCTGAGTCCAAGTACTTAGAAAATTTTTTTTTATAAGTCTTGCAGGCCCCCTGTTGGCCTCACGGTCGCGGATTTTCAGGTCTGGACGCGGATTTTGACAATTTCTGCGTCCAGTATCTCTTCTGCGTCTGAACGCAGATTTTCAGGCCTGGACGCGGATTTTCAGGCCTGGACGCGGATTTTGACAGTTTCTGCGTTCAGTATATAGACACTTAAGATTTCTGATTAAGTGTCATCTTCTTCTGTAGTGCAACACTCTTCTGCCCTCTCCAAGAGGCGCCACTTCGGGCACGTAGGTGGTGCTGACCGTGATTTGACCTTTGCGCTGCAAAGGACTGTACCTGTGACTGCTGATGGGCCGCAGGAGCGTAGGAGGACCAATGTTGACATGGTAACCTTTCGGGAGCTTATGACTGACGCAGCATTCACAACGGATGCTCGCGTTCCGCTGGAGAAGCCTGCCTTCTTCTTTGGAGACCGTATTAGCGAGGGCGGCTATTCCTTGTATGACGGAGATTATAAATGGCTCCGTCAGATAGGGGGTAGAAGATTCTTTTTCCCAAACATGGAGAGGATGTACCCGCTATCTTATCTTCAACACATGTCCGTTCCTCGGAAATGAAATGGGAACTCTCCCGATATGTCCCTGAGGTTACTCTTGGCGACCTAGGCTCCAAAAAGGTATATCGCCATGATAGTCATGATAGGGAGGTTCTTGGCCTGTTTCCAGGGCTGTTCAGGACTGATCACCCAGTTGGAGAGACACCAAAACTTGGCACCACTTTCCTCAACGCGTTCATGAAAGTAGGGGGGATTTTCCGGTCGAGTTCCATTCGCCCGGGTGGATCCACTCCACTGAGAGGTATTGGTGGGGTAGGATGGTGAGCTTCGTCCTTGCCGACCTTAGAGGCTTGTTGGAGCAAGCGGAATTGTACCAAGCGGTCAGGGCCGTACAGTATGGTATTCCATCGAGCTCTCAAAACTTTTTTGGGATCCTGGAGCGTTACAATCCTCTGACGGGGACATTCTTCACTCCGGTCGGGGAGATGGGTCTCGCCCTGCACGAGTTGTACGAGGTCTCGGGGCTGGCAATGGGGGATTTTCCCTATGAAGAATACGTCCCAACCGCTGAGGAGCTTCACCTTATGAAGAAAGGGTCTCCTTGAGTGTACGAGACTTACTAGGAGGTGTTATGTCACTTCCACATCTGCGGCCAGATAACCTCTTGGAGGGCGGGGGAAGTCAAGCAGCTGTCTTGGGCAAGCTACTTGTTCAATGGTGTCAACCAGAAAGACCGTCCGGTGACCCGACTGGCTCCCAGCTCCGACGAGGAGATTGCCGACAGGATCAAGGCTTCTGTAGACTCCTACACCACGGAGTCGAACGAGGATGTTTTCGAACCTGACACGGTTTTCGAAAGCTTCCATCATCAAGCCCGGATCCCTATCTCCGACCACGCACTGTTGGCGGGCTTCTTAATGCTGTGGTTGAAGCGCTGTGTGGTGCCAACGCTGCCACATGAAGTCATTGTTGCCGACGTAGTATACCCGACGGTGCTACTGGCTTATGGTAGGCCCATAGCCCTTCTCCCGGCCATGGCGGCGAGTATTCAAAGCGGGTTGCGGACGTTAACCCAAAATCTGTGCGAGGCAGGGAAGGCCGTCGACTCCCATGGCAAGGTGATTGTTGACTCGGAGGGAGGCCGACGATAAAGCGCCCCAACCCTCGGGTTGAGCTTCCCTACACGTACCTAATGGCTTGGTACGTTATGCACTGTCCCTCTCTGATGACGCCGGTGTCTTGGTGTGAGGGGTTTATTCCTTTCGTGCAGCGGTTGGAGGGTTCAACCTGGTGTAATACTTACATGTATTACATTCGAAAGTGCGTCATGTCGGCTTCGAACTACAAGCTTAATCGCTGTTTCCCCGCGATTCCTGGTGCATCTTTCGGGGAACAATTTACTGACTCCGTAGGCCAAGATGACTTCACGAGGCTGTCAACGGGGGTTTTCTGGTGGTTGGTCAACATTCGGCCCGGGTATGTGCTTTTCCGGCAAGGGAATTCATGCACGATCGAGCCATATATGCTGAATCGCTTCGCCCGACAGTTCGGCTATGATCAACTATATGTCGGCAACCCCAATGCTCGACTCACCTTCAGTGGGAATTTGTTTGAAGGTGCTCGGGCTTGGTATTATAGCGTGACGGGGGGACGGAAGCAACTTTTCGGCTGCCTATCAAAGGGCCGAAGGGCCGTACCAGCTTCAGCTTCTGTACTTGGTACTTCCAGGCCAACCAAACACCAGATTTCGCTCCGGAGTATTCATGCATTGAGAGTATCAATGCAGGTTACGAAGCAAGGTCGGGGTCCACTAAACGCTCGCGAGGCGTCGAGCAGTATCTGAAGGCTCTTAAGGAGGTTAGAAGGGGGTCGAGGGAGGAGCCGCGAGCAGCAAAAGCTCGACAGGCGGTGGGTAAGCGTCTTCAAGGCTCTACCTCCACTGCTGAGCCTGCTCCAAAGAAGGTCCGGAGAGACTTGACGGCTGCAGTTTCTCCGTCCGAGGACATCCCTTCTGGTGTTGAGGAACCGAGGGAAGAAGAGGCGGATGAGGATGATGCCCCCTTAGTCCATGCCCGCAGGTTGCGCAGCAGGGGCCCCAGGATTGTGGAGGAAGCGGAGCCTGCTGACAAACCCACCACCGATGACGAGGCCGAGCAGTTCGAAGTCGACATAATGAGCGGAGGCGATGTTGAGAGGCCAGGGGTCTCAGCTCAGCCCGGGGCTTCCTCAGCTCACGAGAGGAGGGATGAGGTACAGCAGCCGGAGATCGACATAATGGGTGATGTTGAGATTCCAGGAGTCTCAACTCAGCCTGGGTCTTCCTCAGCTCACGAGAGGAGGGATGAGGCACAGCAGCCGGAGGTCGACATAATGGGTGATGTTGAGATTCCAGGAGTCTCAACTCAGCCTGGGTCTTCCTCAGCTCACGAGAGGAGGGATGAGGCACAGCAGCCTGGGTCTCCCAGTGTATTCATCTCCAGTGCTCAGACAGTTGACCCCAGCCCTACCACTGGGGTGCTTGGAGGCAAGGCTCCGGTTGCCGAGGTCCCTCACGTTGAATTGTCGTCTTCATCATCCGAAGAGGAAATCGATTTTGAGGATGAGGTCGACTTTGGCGATGAACCCGCTCCTCCTGATCCGAGTAAATTCTCACACATCTCGGAGGAGGAAATATATGGGCGTGAGCCGTTGACGACATCACCATTAGCGGTAGTTCTTCCTGCTGAGGCTGCTGAAGGTATACTACTCGCCAAACTCATCCTTCTAACTAGGAGAAGGATTTTTGACGTTTTCTTTTTTACTTGGCCTCGTGTTGCAGGGCCAGTCATGGTTAGCGAGGCCGCTGCTTCCTCCCAGATCGAGAAGATGATACAAGAACTGACTCAGCAGGAGAAAGCTGAGTCTCCTTGTACTAGGGTGCTTCAAGAGAGGGCAATCGTCGAAGTCGGGGAGACCTCCACCCTACAGGATTCACCCAAGGACTTGCCACCTTTGGACCCTCAGCCAAGTAAGGAAATGTTGGTATAAATGTCTTCCTTTTGCTGTCATGGCTAATATTCTCGTAATTTTGCAGAGGGCATTGAGGAAGTTCAGGCAAGTGCAGAGAGCATTGAGGAAGCTCAGGTAGGAGGAGGTTTGGCGGTCAGTGCCTGCCTGGGAGACCACACAGCTCAAGCCTCGACCGAGGATTCTGAGGAGGTCAAGCTCACTACCCTGTCATCGGCTGTGGAGGTTTCTATGGAGGTAGCACCCCCAGAAGCGCCAGTGGCTACTCTTGCTCCTGCCGTACCCGTGGTCAGCCCGACTCTTGCGCCAGAAGAGCCGACCTACATCCCCCACACCATGATAGAAAGGGGATCGGGGACCACCTCGGGTGATGATACCATGGAGTTCCTGACACGCCAGACGGTGCAGCAATTCTTTGCCTCAATGCGATCATGCATCGATTTTATCTTGTCTGGGGGTAGTTCTTTTGAATTCGCCCAGACGTATCTCGGAAACCTGGTCGAAAACATCAAGTTGGCCGGAGGCCCTTCACTAGCCCAGGCGTGTCTGCTGCTGGTGGAGCAGCTGGGACAAAACCTGAGAGAGCTTCGATCCTTGGAGAATGCCGGCTCATTCCACAAGGCCCAGGAAACTCTGAATAGGCTCCTTGCTGCTCAAGAGCAAGAGCGAAGAGAGGTGGAGGAGCAGATAACCGATAACATCCGTCTTCTCGAAGGTTTTCAGGCTGATCATCAAAGGCTAGCGATCGAGTCCAAGGAATCTGAGATGATCATACAGGCTGCAAAGCAGGCTATCCTTGATTCTCGGGCTACCATAGCCAGAGCTGAGGCAGTGATTACTATTAACGAACAGAAGCTTGCTACCTCTGAAAAGAGGCTAGCGGAGTTAGAGGCTGCCAAGGTGCAAATTGAAGCGAACCTCTCTGTTCGTTCGTCCAAGCTGGAATCCCTCCGAGTACGAGCGCAGGGATTTTTACCTGAGGCGGACCTGCGGGCCCAAGCTCTCATGGAGGCTGAGAAGGCGCGTCAACATGAGATACATCGCCTTAGAGAGCAAATCCGTTCCTTGGCGAACCAGGACCTTTAGCCTTCTCTTCTTTTCTTTTTTTTTGTAAAGAAAAGGACACTCTATTTACCAAGAGTGTTTGTATCTACTTTTATCATTTTTTGAATAATAAAAGTCATTGAAATTTTTGTTCCACCTTCATTGCCCTGCTGTAGATGAATTCAACCTCTCAATCACAGATTTCGGCTGTGCTCTTCTGGCTGGCTGTGAATGCTGAACTTAGATAAAACTAAGTTCTTTTAACGAAACGCAGCGTCAATTCATAAAAAGAGACGCGGCTCTAAGGCACGCGATTCTGACCTGCCAGTGAAGACGCGGTTCAAGCAGACGCGGAGGACGCGGCTTTGAGTGTGGTTCATTGGCCGCAATCCTTAACTCTATCCAGACGCAGAGTTCAGGATAATGAGGTCTTACACCCCTTAACATTAACATAGTCAGGGACGTGGCGCTGTAGACGCAGCTCCAAGATGCTTGTAAAGGTGGCGGGCTTTTTCTGCTGAAGTCATAAACCTTAGGACGCAGCTTTATGTGCTTTCCTACTGGGGCCCCTAAAATGAGTCCCTTTTGTTGAGAGACGCGGATCGACTTTGAATCATCCAAGAGACGCGAAAGATCTTCTAACTTGGAATGAAGGAGGACGCCGATTTTTTTTTTTGAGAAAAGAGGGGACGCGGGTCTTTGGACGCAGCTCTCACACCTGCGTTTTGGTACGATTTCCCAGGCGTTATAAACAGCCTGTCATAAAGATTTTGTGAAATCTTTGAACGTCAAGTCTCCGTTGACGATTGGGAACCCGCATCATCTGTTATTTCCCGAAGCGATTTGTCCACGCGTCAGTTCTTCATTGGGCTTAGGCGTTAATGCCTTTTAATGCCAATACGGCGCTGGCGGTTTGAAACCAGCGTCTTCGACGCTTCCCGAAGCGACGCTCCACGCGTCAGTCTCCATTGGGCTTTGACAGTCGTGGGTCATTAAGGCTGACGGTTCCAATTGATGAACCATTAACTACGGTTATTATGGGCTGCCTATAAATAGGGGCTCCTCCTCTCCCTTTAACAGTCCATACTTAGACTGTGTTCTTTTTGAGAGCGAGTGCTCTGAGAGACTCTGTCTTCTCCCTTTCTGAGAGACTCTATCTTCTCCCTTCAAGGACCCTATCAGGGGTTTGCCTCCATGGACGAGGATGACCCAGAGCTTCCATGCTTCTGTTTGGTCTCTTCAGTAGATTACTACTGTCAAGTGATTCCAATGATAGGAAGCGTCTCCCTGAGCACCTTTTACGTCCGCGCCTCAATGCAGAGAGTTCAACTCTTAACAAAGGCCTCTGCGGGTATGCCATGCCCACTTACCATGACATTTTAGATTCAACCAAGTTTGAATTTTAGTAGTATCTCTTAGAGAGATATCATCTGGACTTTCTTGCGAAGTCGTGGTTGGTGCATTCCTCTTCTGGAATTTGCGCCATCGACTTAAACTTTTTTGAACGCAAGTATTGAAGTCGTTGGTACCTGGCCGCGGGCTTTGCACACAGAGCTCGCGTCTTGAGGCCACTGACTTGGAAGAATTTCAATTCGGGTCAAAGGTTTCAGGCCTGAACTTTTGCAACTCCTGTTCCTCCAATAGAGAGATGACAATTTTGGCGTCTGATTCTCTGCGCGCCTTGTATCTTAGACGCGGATGTGGAATTAGGTCGCGTTTGAATTCTGTGTGTATCACAGTCTTGCTCGCGTCTGTTTGCAGGAATCTGGCCCAGCGTGCGGGTCATTCCCGCATCTACAGTCTTCAGCAATAATCGCGTTTGTGACTTAGTTTTCTTCTGTCGAAGTATACTAAGCTTTGAATTGTCTAATCCCCTTGTTTGCTTCTTGCAGGTAGGCTTGATCATCCTTTTTCACGTTCGCTGGGCCCGTGGGAGAATATATCGGCCGGCGAACTTGTTCGATGTTCGTCCACAAGGGAAGAAATCATAGTCTCCATCGTCCACAAGGGAAGAAATCATGGTCCCTGACGGGGACTTAACCCTCGCCAAGATCTCTTTGAATTTGACGCACCAGTCATGCTTGCTGGCATGGCATGGTCAGAGTAAGGATGGCGGCGGGGGTAGCGGTGGATATAGTGGTGGGTAGCATCCCCTGTGAGGTCTTAAAACCTCCTCTCTTACCCCAGAAGTGACATTGAGGAAACTCCATGCTCATTGGACGATCTTCTGGCGGAAGAGATGTTCATCAACGAAGGATCACACCCCCACTTTGGATGGAGATGTTCGACGGATCATAACCCGGCTTCGGATGGTCAGGTGAGATCAGAAGATTCTGCTGCCATCAGACCTCAAGAACCACCATTGTTCTCGATCAACAAGAGACTTCTTCGATGTTTACATCATGCATCGTGGTGCAACCAGCTTCTGATCGTTGCCACAATGTCCGATCCTACTTTGGCGCCCTTCCAAGCATCCTGTACTCGGAATAACATGTAGCTGAGGAGCGAGTGCAACCTCTGAGAGAGAGAGAGACTTCTTTGTACTCCTTAACTGTAACACTCAATCTTATTGTATAAGAGAGCGTTTTTGTATCACTTTCATGTGTCTGGATATAAATAAAAGTGACACTTTTCTTTTTCTCCTTCTATTGTCTTGAACTTTTTCTTTTAGTCAGACGCAAAGAAGCAAAGGACTTTGACTTGTCAAAACTATGATGATAATTTCAAACAGTCAAACTTTTTAGAGAGAAATCCTATTTTTAGAACTCCCCAATGCTGTCAGAGGTGTAATATTAACTTGACAAGAGATAAGACAATTTTGTGGACCTGTCAATCTATAAAGGAGAATGACAAGTGAGACTCGTACCCCCAGGGAAAATGGGCCTTTATCAAGGTTTAGGATTCACTCGATTAAGCTCAGCTGGGGATTTGAAGGAAAACACTGTTAATGGTGTAATATTAACCTAATAATGTGTTTAGGTAGACTTGTTATTCTATTGAAGAGAATAGCAAGTGAATCTAGATCCGCGGGGAATCTAAGAAGGTTTTTATCGTTAGAGGTGTGATATAATTAACTTAACGGGTTGAATGTAGTCCTGTCAGAAATATGATGTTAACCTGACAAGGATGTGAGTCAGAGGTGTGATATTAACCTGACTCAGAAATACTTCAGTTTCATTTGGGAAAACAGAAGTGTCACTGACATAGGTGTAATGTTTAACTTGACAGTGAGGGCAATGCTAGAGGTGTAATGTTAAACTTGGCATTGGTCATCTCGACTCCGATACGGAAGTTCGAGGGAAATTCATTGTCATAGGTGTGTTGTTGAACTTAACAATGAATTGGATGCTAGAGGTATGATGTTGAACTTAGCATCATCCATTTTGGCTTCGACATGGAAGTCTGGAGGAAAGTGACTGTCAGAGGTGTGGTATTAAACTTGGCAGAAACTTGATGTACTGTTTAGAAGTGTAATGTTAACTTAACAGTAATTTGTCAGAGGTGTGATATTAACTTGACAGAAATTGATTTGCGATATGAGCAATTTGAGGACCTGTCATCCTATTGATGAGAATGGATAAGTGGAGTTTGAAGTGCCAGAGGTATAGTGTTAACTTGGCAACAACTGTATTTTGTAGACCTACCATCCTGTGGATGAGAATTGGTAAGGGATTTTGGAGGGGAGAGTGGAGTTGAGTCCACTTAGGATTTTTAGCAAACCCTCAGCTATCAACGGATTTGAGGTGCCTTTACCAACTACCGTTTGAGTTGGGCTAGCCATGCTATTCCCCTCAGCATGATGAGTTGTCAAAGATTTATGTTGGGCTTAAAAGCCAACGTTTTCCTCTATCCTTAGCCATCGGAGGCGTCGGATGTTAATGAAGAAGCTCTTCTTGTTTTGATCAGAGGTGTACTTTTAACTTGATCGGGGGAGGAGTACTATTAAGAATAGTACTTCTTCAAGAATCTGCCATTGATTGGCATCATGAGTGTATCACCATTTGAAGTTATGAGACGATATGACCCATTTGAGTAGACTGACTCTACTACAAATGGCCCTTCCCATTTGGGTTGGAATTTTCCTTTTGTCTTGTGTGTCATTACCATGGGTCTTCTGACGGCTAAGACAAGATCGCCTTTCTTGAAAGTTCGCATTTTAACTCTCTTGTTGAAGGCTCTGGTAATTCGAGCCTGGTAGAGCTCGATTTGCTGTTGGGCCTGCAGACGCTTATCGTCTAAGGCTTCCAATTCTTGGAGTCGCTGTCGATGCTTCTCCTCTGTTGTCATCTCTGCTGTTAAGGCGACGCGTAGAGATGGAATTTGGATTTCTAGTGGAAGCACGGCTTCACACCCGTATACCAAGGAAAATGGCGTAGCTTTAGTCGGGGTTCGCACAGTTGTGCGATAGGCCCACAAGCATTCACCCAGCTTGTCGTCCCAGTCACGTTGACTTTTCGAGACGAATTTCTTGAGAAGCTTGCCAATGGTCTTATTGAAAGCTTCTGCGAGGCCATTAGCGGCAGGATAGTATGCCGTTGAGGACACACTCTGGATTCTGAACTTAGCGCAGAATCTCTGGAAAGCCTGGCTGATGAGCTGGGGTCCATTGTCATGGACAATTCACCGAGGTACATCAAAACGGTAAATGACGTGATGCTTTACGAACTTGATCACGTTAGATGATTTTACCTCCTTCAAAGGGATGGCCTCGGCCCATTTAGAGAAGTAATCGGTTATTGCTAAAATGAACCGATGTCCTTTTGATGATGGTGGGCTGATAGGGCCAACTACATCCATCCCCCACATTTCAAATGGCCAGGTAGAGGTCGTAGAATGGAGGTACTCTGGTGCTTGATGGATGAAATCGCCATGCACTTGGCAAGCGTAACATCTTTTAGCATAAGTGACGGCGTCGGCAATCATCTTGGGCCAATAGTAACCCAACCTTTGGAGTCGATGTGCCAATTTTGGGCCGGGTTGGTGAGCTCCACACATGCCGTCGCGGGCTTCTTTCAATACCTCTTGAGCCTCCTTTGGTGAGAGGCACCGGAGCAAGATCCCGTCATGCGATCGACGATACAATGTTCGTGTAATCGCATTGTAGTAAAATTTAGGGGCTTTCCTTCGAATGGCAGTCGCTTCCTTGGCGTCCTCAGGTAGGATGCCGTACAAGACATAGTCGATATAGGGGAATCGCCAGTCTTTAAGCTCTGGCCTGGTTGACAATTCCAGGGCTTCTTTGCCTTGACACTCTCCCTTTGACCCCTGATAGTCTTCGAGGGCGGTTCTCGGGCAATACAGGTCGTGGCTGTAGACGAATACTTTCTCCATTGCTCCAGCTGGAAGAGCTAAAGAGGCCGCGAGGGATGCCAGTGCATCTGCATGCGCATTTTGCTTGCGTGGTACATGATCGATGTAGAAGTTCGTAAACTTCCCAGCCATGTGGACAATTGCGTTGTAATAGGGTACTAGGTCTTCATGTCTGACTTCGTACTCCCCGCGAACCTGGCTAACGATGAGTTTGGAGTCACCATATGCCTCGAGATTTTTAACGCCAATCTCATCGGCGAGTTGCATCCCAATCAAAAGAGCATTGTACTCCACCACATTGTTGGAACACGGCTCAGTTAATGAGACAGCTCGAGGAATCACATAGTTCTGTGGGGAGACAAGTACTACTCCTACCCCTGCTACTAGGTGTCCTATTGGGCTCGTTCTGGACGCGCCATCAAAGAAAAGTTGCCACACCTGCCTTTCAAAGGATGTCTGGGTCTGGCAGGCTTCAGCGACCTCGTCTGGGAGATCGTCGTAAAGCTTGGTTACCCTCGGATCTGGATGCTCAGCCAGGAAATCCGCCACCGCTTGTCCCTTCACAGCTTTTTGTGGTAAAAAGTACATTTCATATTGAGGTAGCAATATGGCCCATTTTGCCAGCCGGCCGTTCAATGATGAAGGCTTAGTCATAAGTAACCTCAGGGGGTTGACTTTTGATATGACGTTTATAGTTTGGCCTACCACATAGTGTCGCATTTTCTGAATAGCGAACATTAATGCCAAACATTCCTTCCTGATCGGATTATACCGATGTTCGGCTCCGATCATTGTTCTACTCAGATAGTAGATTGCTCGCTCTCGTCCTTGATCATCATTCTGAGCTAGTAGAGCTCCCAAAGAATGATCCATTGCCCGGACGTACACCAGGAAAGGCTTTCCGAATACCGGAGCTGCAAGGACTGGTGGTTGGGTGAGGTATTGCTTGATTTCCTCAAATGCTTGTTGGCAAGCGTCATCCCAAATGAACGAGACACCCTTCTTCATTAACTTAGCGAAGGGTTGGCATCTTCCAGAGAGGTTTGAGATGAACCTGCGGATGTACGCCAATCGTCCTTGTAATCCCCTGAGTTCCTTGAGATTTCTTGGAGGCTGCATCTTCTGGATAGCTTGAACCTTTTCCGGGTCCAAATGGATCCCGGTGGAGGTTACAATGAATCCTAAGAATTTACCACTGGCCACCCCCAGGAAGGACTTGTTGGGATTCATCTTCAATCGATGAGCCCGCATGATGTCGAAGACCACCTTCAGGTCAGCTATGTGATTACCCTTAGTGCGACTTTTTACCACAATATCATCAACATAACATTCTACCGTTTTGCGTATTTGCTGCTGGAAAATGACGTTCATGGCCCTCTGATAGGTTGCCCCCGCATTCTTCAGTCCGAAGGGCATGACGGTATAGCAATAAACCCCAATGGTGTCATGAAGGAGGTGTGTTTTTCGTCGTCAGGATACATTTTGATTTGATTGTATCCTAAAAACCCGTCCATGAAGGACATTCGTTCGAATCTGCAGGTATTATCAATCATGACGTCTGTGATTGGCAATGGGAATTCGTCTTTGGGACAAGCCTCATTTAGATCATGGAAGTCGATACAGATCCGGGTCTTTCTGTTTTTCTTAGCAACGGGGACGATGTTGGCTACCCAATCGGGATGTTGCTCTTCCCTGATGAAGCCAGAATCTATGAGCTTTCTGACCTCCGATTGAATCGCCTCCATCATTTCTGGACGGAACCGTCGCTGTTGTTGTTTAACAGGCTTTACGTCCGGATTGATGTTGAGGCGGTGCATAGCCACCTGAGGATCAAGTCCAGGCATGTCTTCGTAATTCCAAGCGAAGACATCTCTGTACTCTTGAACAAGAGATATTAGATCCTTTTTCTCTGACGGTGACAGGCCGTCGCTTATAAAGATGGGCTTAGTGTTGGCCTCATCTCTTAGATTAATCTGAACAATCTTGTCTTCTGTGGGTGGTTCGCGCTATTCAAAGCGGGTGTCCCAAAGAGTGTTTAAATGTCTGATCCAAGGATCTGCATCGGATCGGATCATTTCTTCATCTTCATCTTCCAGATGGCTTGTTGAAACCATGTGCACCGAAAGTTCTTTGAAGATTTTGCCGACACTAGCATCTGACTCCCATGATGACGTGCCTGAGGAGTATTTATGGCCAAATGAGCCCCCGGAATCAGAGGCTGATGGAGTCGGAGTTGATACATAGCCCAACCCCCTGCGCGTCCGATGATAATAATCGGGTGCTTTTCCTTTTGGCACAAAGGATCGAAGTAGCGTCCTCCGTCCTTTGCCGAAGTTCAACCCGAGTCTGCTGGTGAGGTCATACCCCATGTTTTTCATCATTCTGAGTGTCTTTGGCTCATAATGACCGAACTGAGGGGATTCCTGCTCACTTTCTGATTCTTCATGATTCATTGGTTCGGATTCAATTCGTCCGAAGAGAATTGGTCTTTGGCCCTTCCTTCTCGCTGGAACCATGAATATTGATTGTTGCGCATCGTCGACATTTCGACATGTTTTAAAGGACGATTTCACTGGTACATGCAACGATGTCAAAGCATCCATTGCCGACCAGAGATCGTCATCCACGTCGATACTAGTGTCTGACGGCACTAAATCAGAAGCAAACACAGAAAAATACGCTAAATCTAATTCTTCATTAATGTACCAACCGCCTACATCGTCGGTGGTATTATTAATATCGAGCTTATCAATGCTCGTTACAGGTGGATCTAGCTCCCACACACACTCATCTTCCTCCAGCTCGATGTCGGCTTCATTGCCAGAGTCTGGTTCCTCCGGTTGCGGGACTTCATCCGTCTCCACGGGATCTTAGTACAGTAAGGAGTCTGTGAAATAATTCTCAACCCCTTTGAATGGATGCCTTTCGGCAATCAACGTCTGCACCTTTCCACCCTCGTCAATGTATTTCATGACTTGATGGAGAGTGGAGGGAACGATGGAGTTGCGGTGAATCCACGATCGTCCCAGCAATAGGTTGTAGGAAGTGTCGGCATCAATGACGTAGCATGTCACTTCCGACTTTAAACTTCCAATCTAGCATTTGAGCTTGATCTTCCCCATCGGACGGGTCCTGTTGGCATTGAACCCATATATAGTTGTCTGGGTAGGGCTCAAACGATGAGTAGGGATGCCCAGATGTTGCATGACCAGGCGAGGCATGATGCTCAACGCGGACCCTGGATCTACCTGAATGCGGTTCACTTCGGATGATCCAATATACCCTGTGAAGTACAGGGGTCGATCATGCTTCCCTTTTACTTGCATATCCTCTGCCGTGAAGGTGATGCAGGGGGCATTCTGGGAGGTGTGGAGACAATTCTCTACATCTTCCTCCTTTGGCACCTGGGTTATGAAGACCTCAGCATTTGCCAGAGCCTCTTGTAGAGCTTCTCTGGTTGACTTCGACAGCCTAAGAAGCTCATACAAGGTAATCTGCGCCGGGATGTTGGCCAATTGAGCCAGGACATCAAAGCGGTAAGGCACTGTAGATCCTTCCACGATGCCCTTTTGAAGGGCTCGAGAAAATCAAATCTCCTTCTGTTTCTCCACGGGTTGTTTTGTGAGGGCTTGGTTGGCTCTGCAGCTGGTTGTGGAGGGGTTGCCGCCGTTTCGCCATACTACTTCAAGTAGGGCTGTCCTGAGCGGGTTTCCGCCACCAGCCGACCGGGTTCTACGGCCAGAACTGTTATCTCCTCTTCCGAGTCGGTTAGCGAAGGAATATCGTGTTGGCCCAAAGGCCTTCCACTCTAGTTTTGATGATGATTAACTCATGTAGTTATGTGTACTAATAATCTTGTGAGTTTAGTTTCAGATCATTAATCAAGTTATTAGTTGGTGAAAGCGTCCACACATCTTTCACAAGTTGATTCAAGAGCCCGAGCGTCAAAGATCACATATAGCACTTGCTCGATGGATCAAGGAGTTTTGGATCGAGTCGGCTTGGAGATTGCGCTCTACAAGAAGACTTCGGTACCATAGTTTAGTTTTGTGTTTAGATCCAAATTGTAAAGATTAGAATAGTATGATAATGCTCAAGTTCACAACACACACGTTTCATGTTTTGAATATTGGTTTTTGACTTTTCGGTTTTAGGTTTAACCGATCTTGGTTTTCATGAATAGATAGATCAAAACAAGTTTACTTGGTTTAATGTATATATGATTTGTTCTATATACATACATGCTTTAATTTCCTAGACAAACTTAGTTTTGACTCACTTATTCATGTTTTATGTTTTGGTATTTTTGACAAAACATATTTTGGAATTAATGACAAAAACTATGATATATATTTGTTTCATGTATATTGGATTTCTATCCATATACATCATGCTTCAAAGTGTTTAGATATCATGTTTTTGTATTTGGAAGAGTTTTAGACAAAACGTATTTTCTATTCAAAATCCAAGTTTTAGAAAATACAGTTTTTGGTTTTTGGTAAAATGATAAGACACAAAATAGTTCATATTGATTGATATTTGAGCTAAACTTTTTACCACATGTTTATATATCAATGCAAAATGATAAAATTATTTTTGGTGATTTTTAGAAATGATAAAAGAATTTTTAAAAAATGTTTCTAACCCAGTTTTCTGTTCCGGGCTTCACCAGTCGACTAAGTCAACTGACCAAGTCGACTAGGATGAAGTCGGTCGACCGGGCCGGTCGACCGACGTGCACAGATCTGTGCACGTTTGGAGACACTGGGACGGTCGACCGGACCGGTCGACCGGTCTGAGAGCAGAGCTCTCTGTTTGTTTGGGTCGACCGGGGCGGTCGACCGGCAGCTGCCAACGGGCAAAAATTGACCGTTGGGCGGTCGACCGGACCGGTCGACCGGCAGTGTATTTCTGGCATTTCTGCTGCCAACGGCTATATTTTTTTGGGGTCTATAAATACCCCATTGGAAAGAGTTTTTCTCTGAGATTTTTTGTGCGAATTTTTCCTTACTCTCTGGTGTTTTAACAGCAGTCAAAAGAAGTTTTTGGTTTCAAATTGAACAATCTTTTGGTGTTTTTATTAGGGTTTGAAAACCAAAGCAAAGGGATTTTTGGGAAAAGTTTTTGTTTGAATTTCACTATCTTCATTTTCTATCATTTCCCAAAGATTTTCTTTGAGTTGCTGGTTTCAAATCCCTGGTTTTCTCCACACTTGAGCAAAAATCTATTATCTTTTCTATAGGATCTTTGTGTGTGAGAAAAGAGATTGTTTGTGGTTGTTGTTGAACCACCAAGTTGTAAACCCTCTATACTTTGCTTTGTGCTTTTCCCTCTTGGGTTGAGGAGGTTGTTTGTGCAAGTGGTTTGTATCCCTCAAGTTGTGAGGTGATCCTTGCTTGGCTTTGTGCTAATCCCTCGGGTTGTGAGGCGATTGTTTGTTAGCTTGGAGTTGTGCCTCAAGGAGGAGGTTGTGTTTGTAGGAGAGGAGTTGGGTACTCCTTGTATTATGATTGCCCCAAATCCTCAGTGGAGGTTCCCTTTGTGGACAAGCTAGTGGACTTAAAATCCTTCTGGGTGAAGGCGGGGATGTAGAGCTGGGTGCTCGAACCTCGAAACATTTCTTGGTGTTTGCGCTTGTTCATTGACTCTTACTCTCTCTCTCTTTACTTTGTGCCTTGCATCTATTCATATTGCTCATATATACTTATATGCTTGGCTTGGTTGTGTGCATCTTTTGTTGAAATTGCAAATTAGTTTTTAATTCCGCATTGAGTTGACTAGATTAGCATAATCACCTATTCACCCCCTCTAGGTGATCTTTCATATCGGTATCCGCTTCTCGAGAAGAGGCACACACCACATTGCAGGATGATGCCTTTGCCTTGCCCTTGGACTTCTTGTTAGTTACAGTAGTCCATTGCTGGGCGTTAACAAGGTCAGGGTGGACCCACATGATTTCCCCTCGAGGCGTGGGAACAGGTATCAGGCCTTTCTCTTGTTGCTGGTGAGGATCTGTGTTGATCACTCTTAGCTCTCCTTTCGGAACAGGGACCACCCCCGAAGGCGTTGGGGGTTGTCTTCCGAACTGGAGAACTGACGTCATGTTAGCCGTCACCTTCTTCTGCTCTGGTCGGAGTTTTAATACCTCCGCGTCAATCAGGGCCTGAAGGATGTCCTTGAAGATGTAGCAGCTTTTGGTGGGGTGTCCCAACATCCTGTGGTATAAGCAGTAATTAGGATTGTCGGTTTTACTGACTTCTTCAGGGCGTCTGGCTTCAGGGAGCTTCAGTCTATTGCTCTTGTTGAGTAGCTTAAAGAGCGAGTCGACATGTTCCTCCTTGAAAGAGTACTGCTTGTTGGCGCGTGGCTGGCTTGAAGAGCCACTCGCCTTGACCGGTTGAGGTTTGGCGGGAGATTTGGTCTCCGTTGCCAAATTATCCTTCCGCTTTGTCTGGAGGGATGTGTCTGGCGTACGCCTGGTTGACCTCTCTGGCCATGGCTTCCCTTCTTCTGCCCTGACGCGGGCAACAATCTCCTCAGCCTGTTCACCTTGTTGGACCAACTACTTCCAGGTGCGGCTTTCAGCAACTCCTATTTGAGCAAGGAGTGAGGTTTGGAGATTGTGGCGACATGTTTCTACCAGGGTGACCTGGGTCATGCCGCTCGAACATCGGAGTGCCACATTCCGAAATCTTTCCACGAAAGATTTGACGGACTCTCCCTTTCGCTGTTTGGTAGCCAAAAGGGTGAGCATCGTGACTTCCGAGTCGTCTTCGAAGAAGCGCGTTAGGAATAGCTTCTCCAAATCACCCCAGTTCTTGATGGAGCCCTCCGGGAGTTTCATAAACCATTCTAAGGCGAGCCCTTTCAGGGTGCCAATGAACAGACGTGCCAAGATGGCATCATTGTCTACTACATTCCCTGTTTGGGATTTAAAGTAGTAGAGGTGTTGGTTGGGTGACCCCTTCCCATCGAATGCTTGGAGGGTTGGAGCCTTAAACTTGGGCGGGTATGGAACCAAGTCCCACTCGGCCAGATAAGGCCGGATTACTCCCGCTTCCTGGAGGCCTTTACGGTTGGTGAGGGCCTCAAGGCGTTGCTCTAATTGATTCATTCTTTCGGAATGAATCTTCCCCTAATTTTGGTCGTCTTTCCCTTGCGACGAGGATTTGGACGAGGTCGAGGTGGGCTTCTCTCCATCAGGGTGCACAGAAGACGAGCTTTCTCCCTCTTTTTTCTTGCCCTTAGACTTTTTAGGGGGAGATTTCTTCCTGTCTTCGAGCAACTGCGCAAGTATGTGCTTGAGAGAGTCGATGCATTCTTGCTGAGCATGAATCATCTCAAGTTGTTCCTTCTGGGCCTGGGCTTGCAGCTCCAGGCGCCGGGCCGTCTCCTCAGGAGTGCTTATCATGTAGATGAAGGCCTCCTTCTCGATGGAAGAATTCGAGGCCTGCGATTCTGCTACAGCAGAATGAGAGTCATTCATTTTGACGCCCCGGGCCAGGGCATTATAATCGATCGGGGGAATGACCCCGGTCCGGGTACGAGTGTGTCGATACACTCCTTCTGGTTCAGAGTTAGACTCGTCAGAGCTGACTGCAGGCTGTTTTTCTCTGCTCCTGCTTGTCATATTCGCAGTGAGCTCTGGGTATTCAGCGTCAGAGAACATCCTCCGCCTATGAGAGCGTCTTCTTTTGGCTGACGGGGGTATCAGGGTCAGCTGTCTAACTAAAGACTGCTGGTACACACCTGAACCACAATGGCACTCGGAGAGCATAGAGATGAACCGTTGGTAGCAACATGATGAAGTGACCTGATTGGCACTTCTTTTCTTCGTCAAGTAATCCCTCAGATCCACGGGAAGGGGATCGAAGAGATTAACCTCGCAACGTCGAAGACGGGAGGCATCTATATGCTGTACAGCCTGGACGCGGGTTTCAGGGACGCGACTTTCGCGCCGCGGCTGTAAGACGCGCGTCTGGCGTCTCTGTTGAGACGAGACGCGATTGTCGCGTTGCCGCTTAGTGCGTCGGGGCAAAAGAGTTTGAGAGAGAGTGGGTTGCTGGGCCCTACGCCTATGGGGGCGTGCCTCTTGCGCTTGACGAGGCGCAGAGGTTTCACCTTGGCGTTTGATAAGCTGGTCTTCAGAGGACCTAACTTGGGGAGTCTCGTGTTTGGGCCGCTAAACGCGGACTTCGCGCGCTGGATGCAGTGCAGCTAAGACGCCAGTTTGTGCGTTGCGTGCAGCCTCAGTTGGATAATCAGAAGTTCCAACTTGAAGCTGACGCGCACGCCTCCTCTGACGACGCTCAGCATTTCGGTTGCGTCGTGGAGGTGGAGAGAGACCAACGACGACCTGATGCTGGACACCAGAGATTTTGACCACGCGGGTCCCCTGAGAGACGCTGACACGCGTGTTCCGCGCTACGCGGTTGGTCGCAACGGCAGTTGTGCCTGAGACCACTCGGGCCTCCTGAGAGGCGTTGGCACTGTATCCTGCTTGACACAGTTGGCAGCAGCGGCGCCTGAGAGAGCCTCAGATCAGGCTTCGGGGCCATTCCCCGTCGAGACCCTGCGACAGACGCGAGTCCTTGGGCTCTTGGAGCCGGAAGAGAGAAACTCTTCGTACTTCGCCTGGTCGAACTCGACAACTAGCGATTCGACCATCTTCTCCTTACGGAGGATGTCACCTTGCGCCACGATTTGCTCGTCGGTAACAAATGAAGTCCCCAGCGGAGTCGCCATCGCTTGTACGCACACGGAAAAGGTACGAGCTCGAAGTAAGATTTCCTTGAATCAAATTGAAAAATTACAACGAACTAGTATTCCGGTTACAAGGGAGGGAGGATGTTGAGCCTTGAATCCTCCCTTTGTTTAAGGCTGGGTTCTTCGAGTGGCGATGGAGAGTGAATCTTGTTCTCCGTTGATCGGGTGACCGTCTAGACCTTCGGGGATCTTCTCTTCGGCTGGTAGAAGGAGTAGCACAGCTCTGTCTACCAAAACTCTCAAAGAGAAGGTAGGCAAAGGGCAACTTGTACGCAGCAAGCTTGCTGAAGAGTTGAGCTCTCTCTTGCTTCTCTCTCTGTCTGCCTTGTTGTCTATCTCTTGTTTTCTTGTGTCTTGTTCCCCATTCCTATAGCGGCAGGCTATTTATAGAGGTTTCAGGGGTGAACGTGCCCCCTAAAAGTACTCCACAATGAGGGCTAACTTTCCAGCTATGTGGACGATGACTGGCCCCATAACCAGGGCGGTTATAACCGAGACGTGGGCCTTGAGACACGGGTGTTGAGCCCACGCGCCTTGATGCTGAGACGCGGGTGTTGAGCCCACGCGCCTTGATGCTGAGACGCGGGTGTTGAGCCCACGCGCCTTGATGCTGAGACGCGAATGGCCATCATTAGTCCTGCGTCTAGAACCTGAAACTCTGCCTTTTTAATGGCTTGTCTTTTAATGATTTTTAGACAGCCTACATTAGCATTAACCTATTCACCCCCCTCTAGGTGTGATTTCAATTGGTATCAGAGTTAGGACTCTAGTTTTTGACTTTACATCCTTAGAGAGATCCTATAAGTTGCTAATCATTATTTTCATATCTTCATTCATCCACTAGTAAATATTGTCGATAACATTAAGTCCCCACCCAAATTTGATAGACTCAACTTTCCCATATGAAAAGTTAGGATGAACATATTTTTGCAATCTCTAGGTAGCCGAGTTGCTAAGTCTTTGACCAAGCCCCATAGCGCACCCGTAGTTGAGGAAGACACTTGTCCCGATCTTACCTCCAAGGAAGTTGATGCAAATTCGAAGGCTCAAAATGCCTTGCTTTTAGCATTAAATGAGGATGACTTAACATGGGTTATCCATTGCAAATCCGCCTATGAGATTTGGCAACACTTATTGGTCACTCATGAGGGAATATCACAAGTAAAGAAAGCTAAAATTGATCTCTTGCGTTCCCAATATGAAAGTTTTAGAATGCAAGAAAATGAATCTATTGATGATATGATTACTAAGTTTACTAAAATCACAAATGCTCTTTCTTCTCTAGGTGATGAAATCAATAACGACCAAAAGGTGCGTAAGTGATTCGTGCACTCCCTTCATCATGGGAAATTAAAGCTACCACCTTGAAGGAATTGAACGACAAAGACGAGATGGAGCTCATCAGTCTTATTGGTAACCTAAGACTCATGAGATGGAGAAAAAGGCTAGAGAAGAAACGGCGCCTCAAAAGAAAAAGTCTATTGCTTTCAAGTGTACCTCCACCATCTTCAATGATGAAGAAGATGGAGAAGAAGATGAAGAGCTATCTCTTCTTGTGAGAAATATAAAAAGTATGTACCACAAAAAAAAACTCAACTATAGAAGGCGATGGGAAGGGAAGGAGGAGAAGAAGATCACATGCTACAACTGTCAGAAACCTGGACACATTATAGTCGAATGTCTAGATTTCAAGAACAAGATATCTTCCTCCATGAAGCAAAAGAAGCTGTTTGTAAAGAAGGCGTTCAAAGCTACTTGGATTCAGAAAGTGAATCCGAAGATGAAGTTGACACGGCTAATGTGTGTTTCATGACAAACACACCTAAGGTAACTTCCGTACCATCTTATGATGATATTGAAATAAGTAAAGAAGAGTTATTACAAGCTTTCATTGAACTTTCAGAAAATTTTGATTCTAAGAAGAAAGATTGTTTAAAATTGAAAAAGAAAAATGAAATACTTAACAACCAAATTGCTATTTTTACAAAAGAAAAAGATGAATTATCTTCCACTATTATTTCAACACTAAGAGATTTTGATGCCTATAGGTTGCATGCAAAGCTAAATATCTTAAAATTGTTGAAAAATGAGATTTCTATGTTAAAAACTAAAATAAATAATTTGGGAAATGTTCTAAAAGAATGTGCATTTAATAATACTAAACTAGAAGAAATGTTTTCAAAAAAACACATACACACTTCACGTGTTAAACATGATAAACCATCACATGCTAAAACTCCACATGTTTATCATGCCAACACATCACATGTCAAGCATGCTAAAACACCACATGTTCACAAATCACATGTTTTTAAACCACATGCTCATTATGGTTTTAAATATGGAAGAATTTATAAATGTACTTATTGTAGTTGGAATGATCATTTAGCCAAATTTTGTTATGATCATATAAATAGTATGAATAATCATGTTGGGTTCAACATTAACGTATTAGGACCCAAGAAAATATGGGTACCAAAATCAACCATTCAATTATTTGATATAGGTACACACCAAGACTCCAAGACATAGGGAGCGGTGATACCTTGATAGTGGTTGCTCAAGACATATGACATGGAACATCAACAATTTTGCAACCCTATCGAGGTATATTGAAGGTGGCACCGTCACCTTCTGAGATGACTCCAAGGCACCATCATCGGTATAGGTAGCATCAAGATTGGTACATCTCCTTTAATTGAAAATGTAGTTCTTGTTGATGGGCTTAAACATAATTTACTTAGTATTAGTCGACTATATGATCGTGGTCTCAAAGTTATTTTTGATGAATCTTATTGCAGTATTTTTTATTGTAAAACCAATGAATGTATTCTCACTGGATATCGTGAAAATAATGTCTACATTATTGATATGCTTAATTTGGATTGCACTACAAAATGTTTAAATGTTTTTTATGAGATTTCATGGTTATGGCATAAAAGATTAGGCCATGCTTCTTTTGATCATCTTTCTAGAATCAATTCTAATGAATCGGTGAAGGATATTCCTTATTTGAAGTTTGAAAAGGACCGCATTTGTGGTGCGTGCCAACTTGGAAAACAAACTAAGTCCTCTTTCAAACCAATCAAGGATATCATGACATCTAGACCATTAGAATTAATCCACATGGATTTATTTGGACCAACTAAAACTAAAAGTTTAAATGGAAATAGATATGTTTTGATTTTTAGTAGATGATTTCTCTCGTTTCACATGGATTTTCTTTTTGGAGCATAAAGATCAAACTTTTTTGTATTTTAAGATTTTTCGAAAAAGGGTTGAAAAAGAAAAAGGATTCTCGATTTTACGCATAAGAAGTGATAGAGGTGGTGAGTTTGTTAACCAATTCTTTATGACTTATTGCAATGATAATGGAATTAAGCATGAAATGTCATGTCCTATAACTCTACAATAAAATGGAGTCGTTGAACGGAAGAATAGAACTCTTCAAGAAATGGCTAGGATCATGATAAGTGAATACGGGCTTCCTCAATACTTATGGACCGAGGCCGTAAATACTGCATGTTATATATCGAACCAAATTTACTTGTGTAAAAATACTTCCAAAACTTCCTTTGAAATCTATCATTTGAGAAAACTAAATGTTTCGTATTTTAAAGTTTTTAGATGCAAATGTTTTGTTTTGAACACCAAAGATAATTTGGGCAAATTTGATGCTAAGTCTTTTGAAGCAATTTTTGTTGGCTATTCTAGTACTAGCAAAGCATATAGAGTGTTCAATAAATCATCTCTTGCAATTAAAGAATCTGTGCATGTTAAGTTTGAGGAATCTAATGCATTTGTTAAGAATGTTATAGAGATTGATTCTTTAGGTGAAGACATGGAGAAAATATCCTTGAAGGACTCACCATTCCAAGAAGACAAGCAAGAACCAAATGGTGAAGTTCAAAAGGATGAAGTGGAACCATCTCAACCACATCCTAAAGATTAAAGATATGCTATAAATCATCCCAAAAATCTCATCATAGGTGATGTATCAAAGGGGGTAACCACTCGCTCCAAACTCCATGATTTCTGTGGGCATTATGCATTCATATCCTATATTGAACCCAAAAACATCCTCGAAGCTGAGCGTGACTCATATTGGTTGCTTGCTATGCAAGAAGAGCTAAATTAATTTGAGCGCAATCAAGTTTGGCATCTTGTTCCTAGACCCCATGATAGACCAATTATTGGTACTAGTGGATTTTAGGAACAAGTTGGATGAGTCAGGAAATGTTGTTAGGAATAAAGCTAGGTTAGTGGCCCAAGGCTACACTCAAGTTGAAGGAATCGACTTTGAGGGGACCTTTGCACCCGTAGACGGCTAGAAGCCATACGGATCACATAGCTTATTCATCCTATAAAAATTTCAAACTTTTCAAATGGATGTAAAAAGTGCATTTTTAAATAGTTTTATTGAAGAGGAAGTATATGTTGAATAACCCCCCGATTTTGTTGATCATATACATCTAAATTTTGTTTTCAAACTAGATAAAGCATTGTATGGTTTAAAACAAGCTCCAAGAGCTTGGTATGAAAGACTTTCTACTTTTCTTGTATCAAATGATTTTGTTAAGGGCAAAGTAGACACCACATTATTTACTAAACATGTTGGTAGTGACATTCTTATTGTACAAATCTATGTTGATGATATAATATTTGGTTCTACTAATGAATTACTTTGCAAGGAGTTTGAATCATGTATGCAACATGAATTTGAGATGTCTTTGATGGGTGAATTGAACTATTTTCTTGGACTGCAAATTAAGCAAAGGAATGATGGATCTTCATAAGTCAAGTCAAGTACACTAAGGAACTCATCAAGAAATTTAGACTTGAAGACTCAAAAACTTGTAACACTAACAAGCTTGATAAGGATGACCAAGGTAAGAGTGTAGACATAAAATTATATAGAAGCATGATTGGTAGTTTGTTATATTTAACGGCTATAGGCCAGATATTATGTTTAGTTTGTGTCTTTGTGCTAGATTCCAATCTTGTCCTAAAGAATCCCACTTGATTGTGGTAAAACACATTATTCGATATTTTAAGGGCACTATTGGAATGGGTCTATGGCATCTGAAGACCGGACAATTCTCAATGACGAGTTTTTCGGATGCCGACTATGCGGGTTGTAGAGTGGATAGGAAGAGTACTAGTGGAACATGTCAATTTCTCGGTAATTATCTTGTTTCATGGTTTTTCAAGAAACAAAATTCGGTAGCCCTCTCAACCGTCGAGGCGGAGTATATTGCGGCTGGGGCATGTTGTGCTCAAGTCCTTTGGATGAAATATACTCTCCTTGATCATGATTTGCATTATGAGCATATTAAAATATTTTGTGATAATACTAGTACAATTCATATGACTAAGAATGTAAATCAACATAGTAAGACCAAGTACATAGAGATTAGATATCACTTTCTTAGAGATCATTTTGAGAAAGGTGATATTAATATTGATTATGTTTCTACTGATTTCAACTTGCCGATATTTTCACTAAACCACTTGATTTATAGATTTTCCTTTATATGTGGTGAACTCAATGTTTGTGTTATTGACTAAAGTGTTTTCATACTAATATATCCCTTTTTGATGTATGACAAAAAGGGGGAGAAATATATTTGTCATTATATGTGTGTTTGTGTTTTGTTCTCAAATGATAAGTTTGTTTTATATCAAAGAATATATTTTCATGTTTATTCTTTCATTATGGTTTCATGTTTTAGTATAATATATTTGTTTAATATAGCATTATTATATCAAAGTTTGTTTTATATCAAAGAATATGTTTTCATGTTTATTCTTTCATTATGGTTTCATGTTTTAGTATAGTATACTTGTTTAATATAGCATTATTTGAGGGGGAGTTTTTACCTCCCTTCTATATCTTGTGTTATAGCTTATATGTTTTGTCATCATCAAAAAGGGGGAGATTGTCGGCCCAAAGGTTACACTATCTAGTTTATGCGTTTTGATGATAACAAAACATATAAAAGCTATTTGGTACTAATAGAGGTTCAAGAATGAATTTCAGGTTGATACAGGTATTGATGGCTCAAGAATTCTCAAGCATGTTACAAGGTTGATGGCTCAAGAGGACTCACTCATAGGATAAGAGCGCGGTTCAGAGACGCTTACTATGGATCATTGTGTTTTTAGTTTGTCAAAGAATAGTATATAGTATTGAAGCTCAAATACCTTACACACACAAATTTGCATGTGTCTTCAAAAGATTATTTTGACTCTTGATAAAATACTTTAAGTCCTATTTCAGTATATGCATACTTAGTTTATTGTATTTTACGAAACCTTTACAAAAATCCCTTTGAAAATAACATATCTTCAAATCAAATTTCTAACCTGTTTTCTGATTATGACCTGTTGTGGTCGACCAGGCGATCGACCGGCTCTGTTACAGGTCAGAATGATCGACCGCGCGGTCGACCGCAGTCCTGACCCATAGGGTGTGCATGTGTGCAGGTTCCCCGGTACGGTTGACCGAGCGGTCGACCGACTAAAAGACCCAAACTCTCGGTTTGGGCCGGTCGACCGGGCGGTCGACCGTAGTCAGCCAACGATCATAAATATTTGAAAACCGGTCGACCGGCGCATTTCTGGCCAAACGGCTAGTTTTTTAGATCTATTTTAGAACATGGTTTTTATCTTAAAACGTGCATTAGGCTGGATTTTGGTCAAAATATACCTGCTTAGTCTAAATAGATATTTACCCTTTAATCCCTACCTAAATCCTATATATAGGGGTGGTTGGGGTTGAGGTGAAAAATAACAACTATTGCAAAGATTTTAAAGTTTGAGTATTCTTGAAAGAAGTGTTTTAATCTCAGTTTTTGTGCTCTAATCTTTGTTTTATTTCTGAAGTTTTTGAGTCAAATCTCTCTTCTACTTTGTTTTATTTTCACTTACAAATCTTGAGCTTCAATCCTACATATTATTCTCTAGGGTTTTGTAAAGAAAAGTTTTTCAAAAGAGAGTTTATGGTCTTTTGATCACCCAGTGATTATTGTACTTGTGGCTACACTACCTCTAGACTAGAGGAGTGTGATTGAGGAGTTGGGTACTCCCTAGTGATTGTAATCTTTTGTGGAAATTCTAGTGGATCGGAAATCCTTCTGGGTGAAGGCGGGGACGTAGAGCTGGGTGCTCGAACCTCGAAACAAATCTCTGTGTTTGCGATTAGTTTACTTATGTCTTTTACTTTCTATTCATTCATTCTTATATTGTCGATCTATACTCTTACAACAAGATTGCATTGCGCACTTCAAACTCTTATTTAGAGGAATCACGAGGAAGAAGTTCAGAGCCCTTCATGGGGTATACGGCTTCTAATCTTGCTTTGAGTGATCATTGCATCATCTCATTTTTAATTTGTGCATTGATTAGCATTACACCTATTCACCCCCTCTAGGTGTGATTTCAAAATCTAGTTCTAACTTTGTTTTATGTTGATCCATGATCACACACTGGTTCTATCAAGTCCCTGAACTTTATTTTGTGTTTAAAAACAATGCTTATTTTTGTCAGAAAAAGATTGGTTTCAAAAAAATCTTCAAATCAGGCTTTTGGCCTAAGGTCGGTCGACCGTAGACAGAGCAGAATTGCTCTGTCAATTGACCGACATGCACCAAGTGCATTATGTGCACTTCGGTCGACTGTGTAGTTGATCGACTGCAAGAGCCTTGCTCTCGGTTGGGGCCGGTCGACCGCCCCGGTCGACTGACAGAGAGCTTTGCTCTCTAGTTAGGAAAAACAGTCGACCAAGCGGTCGACAGCTATCCCTAACGGTCGAAAATCCGACCATTGGCGGTCGACCGGCCGGTCGACCGACGAAGTATTTCCTTCTTATTTTTTCCCAATGGCTATTTTTCTTTTTTGTCTTTTTCTGGGTCTTTTCCCAAGACTCTTTTGGATTTTTTTCTTATGTTTTCATTCTCTATAAATAGTGGGATTGTAGAAAAACCCATCAAGAAGTTTGAACAAGTTTTTACAAGTTTACAAGAAGATTTAATCAAGTTTTAGTCTTTTTCTTAAAAGATTTTCTTTTGAGCCTAAATTTCACATTCTTATTTTTAGCTTGAGCCTTCCCTCTACATCTTTACAAGTTATTTTCACTACATAATTTTAAAGAGTTTCACCTTCTCATCTTGGTTGTAGGATTGTGCTTGTGAGCCTTTTATGATCAAGAGAAGATTACTGATTTTCTTTTATTATGAAGTTGTAGAGTTTGCGGCCTCAAGTGAGCTAGTGAGCTCTGTTGTTGGTGTTGCGGCACCACGAAAGAGAACTTGTGAGTCCATAGAGTTTTAGTGAGAACTTGTAATGGTTGACGATCTAGTGAGATCAATTATAGTGAAAATCCTTCATAGTGTTGAAGGAGGAGACGTAGAGCAGTGGCTCGAACCTCAGAACATATCATCGTGTTTGCGATTACTTACTCTTTCTCTCTTCACTCTACTCTCTCTTTACTTACTTGCACACTTATATATTGTTTACTTATTTGCAAATATTTTTTGAAACGTGATTGGTATTGTGATTGCTAGTAAGTAAATTTTAATTCCGCATTATTTGTCATTTAGTATAGTCATCACCTATTCACCCCCTCTAGGTGATTTACAATTTGGTATCAGAGCCTAACCCTAGTTTTAGTTAACCACCTTAGGGAGATCCTTTCATTTGGCTATATTCATTTGTTGCATTTGCTAGTTGTTTGTGCACTTATACTTGTTTTCATGGCATCACACAAGCACTTATACTTGTTTTCATGGCATCACACAACTTCTCTAGCACCAAGTCCCCACCCAAATTTATGGGTTGAACTTTCCCATTTGAAAGGTTAAGATGAACCTCTTCCTTAAGTCCCTAGGGGTTAGAGTAGCTAAGGCCATAACCAAGGAATTTATTTAACCTCACGGTGATGAGGATACATGGTCCGAAGTAACCACTAATGACTATAAGGCCAATGCTAAAGCCCAATATGCACTTACACAAGCATTAAAATGATGATGATCTTTCTCGTGTAATTAATTATAAATCCGCTTATGAGATTTGGAATGATCTAATCATTACTCAGGAGGGGACGTCGCAAGTCAAGAGATCTAAAGTTGACTTACTTCATTCTCAATATGAGAATTTTTATATGCTTGAAAATAAAAGTATTGATGAGATGCTTACTCGGTTCATCAAGATTACTAATGGATTATCTTCTTTAGTTGACACCATTGACAATGACTACAGATTCGGAAGGTCATTAGAGCTCTCCCCATACCTTGGGAAGTCAAGAAGACAACTCTTAAGGAACTCAACGATAGAGAGGAGATGGACTTCTCCGGCTTCATTGGAAATCTCAAAACCCATGAGACGAAAATGAAGGTGAGAGAAGAAATAGAGACTCTAAAGAAGAAAGCGATAGTTTTCAAGTCTACTCTCTCATCCTTTTCTGAAGAAGAATCGTCAGAAGATGGTAATGAGGATTTTTCTATGCTCATTCGAAGAGTGGGCAAGATGTTTTATAAAAGCGAAGACAAAGCAACTTCCGAAAAGGATGACATCAAGGGAGATTTGAAAAGAAGAAGGAGGAGATGGGTTCTTACTTTCATTGCAAGAAGACGGGCCATCTAATTGCATATTGCCCCTTATTTCAAGCCACTACCTCTAAGAACCTGCATAAGAAGAAGAAGGCGATGGTAGCCACTTGGAATGATTCAGAAACGGATTCCGAATAGGAGATTGATGCCGCATAAGTTTGCTTCATGGCAAACGGAGAAGACACTTCCATGGTAAATCTTGAAACCTCTATAGAAGATGATGATTTAACTATAGATGAACTTGCACAATCTTTTGAAGAATTACAAATAGATATGAAATTTCTCTTGCACAAAATAAAAAATTGAAAAAGGAAAATGACGTTTAAAGAATAAGTTAAAAATTGTTTTTAAAGAGAAAAATGATTATCAATTTCTTTTGAGAAAATGAAAAAGAATTTTGATAAATATAAACTTGTTTGTAAGGGTAAAAGCCCTAATATTGCTTTTAGTAAAAGCTAATTTTTGGATATCCAAAAACGTATTGATGTTTTGGATACCACTTTGAAAAGTGTGCATTTAATATGAGCAAATTTAATTCTATGTTTTTAAAGGGAAAAACCCAAAGGAAACATACACCTCATCACACACGCACCATGAAAAACATGCACAACATGCACTTACACATCAACATAAGTATGCCTTCATATATGGCAAAGTGTACACGTGTGCACATTGCTATCACAAAGGCCATATAGCAAAATTTTGTTATGCTAAATTAAACAAAAATGTTTGGGTTCGAGAAAGTACTAACCCTATACGATCCCAAAAAGATTTGGATACCAAAGAACACATCAAATTTGATTGATGCAGGTGTGTCATCCTCCTCCAAGATATAGGGAGAGTTGGTGCCTTGGTGGTGGATGTATCAAAACTCAAAGGATCAACCGTCATATTGCATCGCTATCAGAAGTACCTATTTTGGAGAATGCTTATGGTTTGGTAACTTCTCCATTTGAAATTTCATTTCTAACTAGATCTATATATGCATAGAAATAGCTAGTTTTTTCTTTTGTGTTAATATGCCTTAGTTATGAATACATGATTTTTCTGTTGCTTTTATGGCTTGCTTATATTTGAGGTAGTCTGTTAACATTGCTTTTGTTCTTTACTAGCCCATGAATTGCTTGCCCATGTTTATAGTATTTTCTCATACTCACTTGGTTGATAGATATCTTTGCATGTATGTGTACATAGATCAATTTGCTCATATACATGTATATATATTTTGTTTGGATATCTATCTTGTGGTTGGGTATCATATTTAAAACATATTTAAGCAATAAATCAAGATAGCAATTGCGCGCCTCAACTCTTATCTGGAGGAATGACGATGAGAAGTTCAGAACCCGTTAAGGGTATTCGGCTTCAATATCTTGTTTTTTTTTTATTTTCTTAATATATGATTTAAGTGTTGAAAAATATATTTTTAATATAATAAAAAATAAATATTTTGATATCATTTTCTAGTGTTTTTCATGCCTATAAGATTTTTGGTGTTATTTCTATGTTTTATGTATAAAAATATCCAAGTTAAAATATTTTTCAAAAGCCTTTAATTCATATTTTTTAACCTAATTTTTGGGTAGTCCCGGTTGACCGACCGATCGACCGAGTTGACCTAAAATAGATCCGGTTAACCGAGCGAACCTGAAACAAAAATAATTTTAGCCTAAGCCGGTTGACCGACTTTAACCGAGATGCTCTCGGTTAGACCCCGATCGACCGGGCGTTTGACCGAGTGTCGGGTCTGCTGAGTTTTTACCCATTTTAAAAACCCGAAAATCCCATCTCCCTCTCATTTTTCTCTTCTCCACCGACTCCCTTTTCTTCTCCTCCCTAATTCCCTTCATCCCATCTCTCCCAAACCCCTTCCAAACTTAAATTAATCCCTAAAATTTGTTAGGTCTCTCCTTAAACCTTCAGATTCATTTGTTTTCAAGGAGAAATTTTGGTCTCTTCAATGTATAATCCCTAAATCTCTCAAATCTTCTTTATTTCATAATTTTTTTTGAAATCTTTCTTAAATTCGTGCCAAAATCTTGTTTATCATCTTCCTATCTTTACCATGTCTAAGAGGCTTAGATCTGAGAAGGGTAAACAACCTAAATCTTCATCAAACCCTTTGTTTCTCAGAATGCATCTCATAGGTTTTCTGTTCTCCATAATAAACATGTAATTCTGGTAGAACTGTTATGCTCACTGATTTTGAGCACTTAAATCTTGCAAATATTTTGAACACAAGCTCTCTAGAATACCTAGTCACCATCAAGGAGCCTATCTACCCTGAGCTTGTGCATTATTTCTACTATAATCTGACTATTCAAAATAATCATATCAGATCTAGGGTTCTGAGCAAGAACATTAACATTTCTTTAGATAGATTTGCCCATCTGCTACATCTCTCCTGTGAGGGTGTGGATATATATAATGTTGATATCCATGATTTTGAATATCCTGACGGTGAATCTACCCTCACCGCATCTCTCCTACTTCACGATGATGATAACCTGGCCTTAGTTAGGAATGAGGAGGTGAAGTATTACATGCTCATAGCCCAAGTCCTAACTAAGATAGTATTCTATAATCTCTCGCCAAAATTAGGAGAATATAGTCATGCTCGGGGTTCTGCTCCCCTCTTGATCTATTGCCTTCTAAAAGATATTAGAGTTAACATTCCTAAGCTCATCGACTGCATGGTTTCTGAGCACCTCCTGATCCCAAATCGGCACTTATAATTTGGGATGCTCATTACCCGACTCCTCAAACAATTAAAATTTGATCTTTCTGTAGAACGATCCATCGAACCATGTGTTGACATCACAAACACTCTCCTCAAGAGGATGCATGCTAGGGAGCGTTCTCCTGCTCCTCAGCCCCCTACTATCATTCCTGTTGTTGCCTCTAGATCCTTTTCAGCCTCCTCAGACTCTGTTGACTCATATACAGCTCTCTCTGCTCAGCTTCGTAAACATGATCTGAAGATGACCATAAATTTTAAAAGGATTGAGCACAGAGTTTGAAACGACTTGCAATATATATGGTCATCCATTCACTACCTTCAGATGTGCATCGAGGAACGCTTGGCTTGCTCCTCTTCCGAGAGACCAAGCGCAGCCTCTTCCTGTATCGGGTCCTCCGTTTGACACCGGGTACCTCCTCCAGCTCCATCCGAGATACCAGCTCCTCTTGAAGTTCCAGACTTTTAGGAAGAGTAACCCCTTTTGTGTTGATGACAAAAGGGGGAGAGAGATTTTGTGGAGTTATATAGGAGTTTTTATTTTCATGTCTTTATTTATGTACTCTTTTATGTGGACATGTAGTATTTGGTGTTTGAATATGTGTTTTTATATTATAGTACTTATTTTATGATTTGAAACTTGTTTTGAGGTTGGCATGAGCCTTTGTATGGACAATTTTTTTATGATATCACTATTGTGTTTGAAAAGTTATGTATCTCATTTTTATTGTTGATATTTGATACATATCTTCTATATGTGGTATGTGTTGTGTTTGTGTTCTTGAGTATACTTTGTAAACCAACCATTTATCGCTTGTTTTGGAGGTAGAAGGTTATTGTTTGGTTGGAGAAAATCGTTTGTGCATACACCTTTATAATTCTGCATTCTTGGTATGCATAGATGGGTTGCCTAGAGCTTACTTGATATCCTATTCATATGCTTTAATTAATGCATCTTACGTATATGTCAAATTTAATATATGCATGTGTTTAGGAGGAGTTTCGCTTGAAGTCTCTTCCCAAATAATTTGTGATAACTCTATGTGTTTTGTCATCATCAAAAAGGGGGAGATTGTTGGCCCAAAGGCCATTAGCCCTAGTTTTGATGATAACAAAACATATGGCCATTAGCCTTAGTTTTGATGATAACAAAATATATGTAGTTATATTTTTAACAATTTCGTTTAGCAAAGTTTCAGGTTAACTCTTTATTGCATTTCGGCTCTCTTGTTTTGTGGGATAATTAAAGGCGTGTGTAAATTCTTTATTTGATTGTAAAGAAAATTACAACAGATCAATAATCCGATTATAAGAAAGAGAAGATATTCAAGCTCAAATCTCCCCTTTGTTTACTGTCGGGTTCTTGATGTGGCAATGAAAAGTGAATCTTGTTTTCCGTTGACCAGGTAAATGTCACTATCTTCTGAGAAATCTTCTCTTCGGATTATGGGCGGAGTAGCATAGCTCCTGTCCAATAAAATCTCAAAGAGACTTGAGGCAAAACAAAACTTGTACTCAGCAAGTTTTTATAGAAGAGTCAAACTCTTTTGTATTCCTCAGCTAGAGATTCTGATTTCTCTGGGATTTGCAACCAAAAATCTCCGATCCCTCTTTAGTAGAAAACTGAAGTATTTATAGGAGTTTCAGGGGTAAAACTATCCCCTAAAAATACTCTATAATGGGGGTTAACTCCCTCATTACGTGGACAGTAAAAAATCCAGTAATGAAGGCAGTTATAACTAAGATGCAGGCTTTGAGCATCACATTTTGTCGCTAAAGTAATGCTTTAGAAACACGAATTCCCAGTTCTGCATTAAGCTCAGGCTTCAGGCTCTGCGTCTAAATAGGATGTCTGAGATGCAAGTTCCAAGTTTCTACATCTCAGCCATTGCAGTGAGGCAGAGACGCGGGTTTTGACCCTTGCGTCTTGGTACTACAGTGGTCCTGAGATGCGGCTTTTGAGTTCTGCGTCTTGGTTATTAAGGGCAGGTTTCAACCTTCACGTCTTGATGCTGCGCTAATGGCTGTGCCACTTTGCATCTGGAGTTTTGATTCTGCTTTCTGATGACTTGTCTTCAGTGATTTTTAGACAGTCTACAGAACCACCTCCAAAGTTTTTGATATTCCGTGATTGACGAAAGATTTCGAAATACTTTGGACTTTGGTCGAGTTCATACTTCTTATGATTGGACTGACAATCATTTAAGATGCCCTGGGCTTGATCCTGTCTGGAATGTGGTCTTCGTGACTGTACTATAAAACCCTTTGAAGCCACCAGAGATGATCATGGTGAGTGTCTAGATACGCAGTCCAGACCTCCTCAGTGCTCTGAGCTGGTTGTTGGTGTACTGTTGAACCAGAGGTAAACAGTCATCTGCTTGTGCCAGTGTACTGTTGAACTGATTGCAGAAGTAAAGACTGAATGCAAGTCTTGTAGACGCATGGGTCATGTTGCTCTAGAGATGCAGTCCTCACTTGGAGTGGGGATGCATCTATTAATTTGCTGAAGAAACGCGGCCTCTGGAGGGGCACGATCTTTGGAGTGAACACGCAGCTTTCACCCTGTTGACTAAACTCAGCTTTGGTCTTGCTGAAGAGATGCGACCTTTGGAGGGACGCGGTTTTTATTAAACGCGAGTCCCACGTTCTAGGCGCGTTGCCACGTGTCTTGCGGAGTTGAGGGGAAATTCGTGTCCATTTAAGACGCATGCCACGCATTGGGCGGGGATTAGGCCTCGAGACAGGCGCCGCGTATCTCTGCGGATCACTGTGCCTATAAAAGACAACAGTCTTTCAAGAGTCATCATTATACTCTTCTTCTTCTTCGCTGAGCTTTGCATCAAGGGTTAAGAAAAGCTTAAAGTTTTGTTCTAGTTTTATCGTCTTCAACACCGAGTTTACGGTCGAAATAGCACCGAAGACCAAACCTGCTTCCTCATCCTCGAGCGCTATCGCTCCAGAGATTCAAATGGGCGGTCCTTCCACGCAGGAGGCCCACATTTCATATAATAAAATCATCTAAACTAGTTTCCACCATTGAAGAGGCTTAAAGAGTTCTCTTAACTCTTAAGTCTCTTTTGAATATGAACAGCCAGCGCGAGGCTCATGCCCATATTTGATTTTCAGACGGGCTCTTGAATTTGGTAAAAAAGACGCGAGTTTGATGACCTCCGTGCCTCGCTTCATCAACTTGAGTTCGTCTCTGTTTGTTGAACACGGGCTTCGTTGATCCCTGCGTTTTAGACTCAATGCTCAGAATATTTCTAAGTATGGGAGGTTTAGACACGGACTTCATGTGATTCTCGCGTCTTTAAGGCCAAGCGCGGGTTTTACTGAGTCTCGCGACTGAATCCGATACTTAGAAAATTTTCTATGTTATGGATTTTGAAATGTGAGCTTCATACAGCCTCACATTTTTTGAGTCTGGACGCAGATTTTGCTGATTTTTGTGTCTGGTTCATTCTCGCGTTTGAATTTCAAACACTTATCCATTTTCTTTTAGATTTCTGACTAAGTGTCGCCTTCATTGCAGTGCGATACTCTTCTAGCCTCTTGTCAAAGAAGTGTCACTTTGGGCACGTAGGTGGCGCTGATCGTAGTCTGACCTTCGTGCTTTGGAAGACTGCTCATGTGACTACTGGTAAGTTAAAGGAGCGAAAGGAGAGTATCTCCAAGGCCAGTATGGTAACCCTTCGGGAGATTATCTCTGATGGGCTGTTCGAGTCAGATTTCCGCACTCCACTGAGGAAGCCTGCTTTCTTCTTTGGTGACGCCATTGAAGAGGATGATAGAATTCTGCATGATGGAGATTATTAGTGGCTCCGTCAGATAGGGGACAAGAGGTTCTTTCTTCCCAGTATGGAGAGGATGTTTCCCTTATCCTATCTTCAGCATATTTCTGTTCATCGCACGATGGAGTGATATCTTTCTCGGTTTGTCTCCGGCATGCCTCTCGGCAGATTAGGTACCAAAGAAGCATACCCTGCTAGCCATGAGAAAGATGTCTTCGGTTTATTTCACGGATTAGTCAGGCCTGAGTATCTGAAAGGAGAAGCTCCTCAGCTTGCCGCCACCTTCATCAATCAGTTCTTAAAAGTTAGAGGTAATTTTTCCGTCGACTTTCGTCTGCTCGGGTGGGTCCATTCTACCACAAATCATGATGAGGTAGAATGGGTGGATTTGTTCTTGTCGAGCTCGAGGCTCTGCTGCAACAGGTGGGGTTATACCATTCAGTTAGGGCCGTACAGTATGGCCTCCGCAGAGTTCTCATAATTTTTATTGCATCCTGGAGCATTATAATTCTCTGACGGGCATATTTTTTACTCCAGTCGGAGAGATGGGGCTCGCTTTTCATGAGCTATATGAAGTCTCGGGGCTAGTATGGGAAATGCCCCTTATGAAGAATACGTCCCGACTTCTGAGGAGCTTCACCTCTTGAGGAAAGAGGACCCTCAGGTGTATGAGATATACTAGGAAGTGTTGTGCCACTTCCACATCTGTGGGCAGATATCCTCTTGGAGGAATAGGAGTGTCAAGTAGATATCCTGGGCGAGTTATCTGTTCAATGGCATAAATGAGAAAGATAGCCCAGTGACTAGTCTGCCCCTTGCACCGATGAGGAAATTGCCGAGAGGATGAATGCCTATACAAGTTCTTACACCACTGAATCGAACGAGGACACTTTCAAACCTGATATGGTTTTTTGAAAGTTTTCATCACTAAGCCCGAATTCCCATTTCTTATCGGGCTTTATTGGCAGGCTTCCTCATGCTATGGCTGAAGCGTTGTGTGGTGCCAACGCTGTCGCATTAAATAATCGTTGCCGATGTAGTGCACCCGGCAGTCTTGCTTGCTCATGAGAAATCTATCGCTCTCCTTCCAGCGATGGTAGCCAGAATTCAGAGTGGATTACAGACTCTGGTCAAAAGCCTGTGCCAAGTGGAGGCCATTGTAGACTTGGAGGGTAGGCCAGTGGTAGATTCAGAAGGCCAGAAGTGAAGACCCCTAACCCTAGGATCGAGCTTCCATATATGTACCTGATAGCCTGGTACGTTGTTCATTGCCTTTTACTGATGACGGTGGTGCCTTTCTCCGAAGGCTTCGTTCCCTTCATGCAAAAGCTAGAGAATTCGAGCTGGTCTCACTACTATGTGTACTTGTAAATCACCTAGAGGGAGGGTGAATAGGTGATGGCTAATCTAATGGTCACTAAATGCGGAATTAAAAACTATTATGACCTAAACAAACTATTTAAACTAAACACCACGTATAACACAAGAGTGTAGACGAATTCCTTGTGAAGGGCTCTGGACTAACTCCTCTAGATTCCCCTAGATAAGGGTTGAGGTGCCGCGTTGGCTCTCTTGGTTGAATACAAGTGTTAGCAAACAATCCCCAAGCATATATCAATTAAGCACAATATGAATATCAAGCATGTAAGGATAAGCACAATAATAGCATGCAAGATATAAACAAGTAAGGGAGAGAGAGAAAGAGTAATCGCAAACACAAGGGATTTGTTTCGAGGTTCGAGCACACTTGCTCTACATCCCCGCCTTCGACACACGAAGGATTTTCACTATGCTTGATCCCAATGGATCACTCCTCGGTGCCGCAACACCAACAAGCCCGCGGACTCTCTAGTCCCGTACACACCGCAAGCCCCACAAGCTTGTCGAGGCCGCACCTCAAACCAAGAGTTCACACACGAACTCTAAACCACCGCGAACACACTTGTCCGCCTCCTCAAAGTACAAGAAATGATCTCTTGGTGATCTAAACACTTTGATCACCAATAAACAATCTCACTACAACACTCCTATAGGATGAATATGTCTATGGATTGCTCAAGTGTTTATGAGAAAAACAAGGAAAGAGATGGTGGAGGAAAACTCAAGAAAATCTCTTTTAAACACTCTTGGTAAAACTCTCCTTTTGATTAGAAATATTTTCTATAAATCAAGTGGAGGAAAACCTCTAAATAGTTCAGGAAAAACTGGTGAGAACCCACTTGAAAATCTTGGAGAAAAATAATGCCCAAACTCCCAAATTTATAGGGTTAGAAAAACTAGCCGTTGGGGTCTGTCAGACCTATCGGTCGACCGCCCGGTCGACCGGCCGATGGTCATATTTCAGACCGTTGTGCCATCGGTCGACCGGTCATCCGATTGAGGCCAGGAGACGGAGAGCAAGTCTCTCTGTCCGGTCGACCGCCCAGTCGACCGGGGCCTTTCCAGAGAGCAGAGCTCTCTGGACGGTCGACCGGGTCGGTCGACCGGCCCTCCTGCCAGAACTGGCGTGCACGTCTGTGCACGTCGGTCGACTGCCTAGTCGACCGACTTCAGACTTCGGTCGACCGGGTCGGTCGACCGGCTGAAGCCTGGAAACAGAAAAATTAGGATTTAAAACTTGGTCTTTTTGGCTCACATAAAATCCCATAAAATCACAGAAAATCTACAAAAATAGTTTTACCAATATACTTTGATAAACAAACATGCTTGCACAAAATCAAGGCATGTTACAAATGATTTAGACTATTTTTGTAATAAGGAAATATTGGCTCAAAACTAACATAGTATTTTCCAAAACTTGATTTTTCTAAAACTTTTCTAAGTACAAAAACAAGATATTCTAAACTCATTTGAAGCATAGTGTGTATGGATATGATCCACTACACAAACATGTTGAATTATCTATGTTTTTGACATTAAGCTCTAGACTTGGTTTTGGATAAAACATGTAAACTTGAAAACCAAAAACCAAAATAGTATTTTTCCAAAATGAAAATTCTTTTCTAAAACAAACTAAATCAAGAGTGTGTGTGCATGGTATACTTGAGCAATCCATCAACTATTCTATCCTTTACATTTTAACTAAAAACAAAATCTTTTAAAAATAAACCTAGACACAAGTCTTTATCTTCTTGAAGTCTTCTCTTGAAGCCTTCTCATCTTCTTGACTTGGTCCAAACACGATCCAAAAGCTCTTTGGATCACACCGTGCTAACTCTAAAACTTGATTTTAAATCCTTTGTTGAAGCTATGCACCTACTAAGATCTTGATCATGAATCTGTCACTAATTAAACACAAGATCATTAGTACTATAACTACATGAGTTGATCATCATCAAAACTAGAGTGATGGGCCTTCGGGCCAACAATCTCCCCCTTTTTGATGATGACAAAACTCATGAAGTTATATATGCATGGATTAAAGTAAAGCTTCAAGGAAGCTCCCCCTTAACTCATGCATAACAAATAAACAAATAAATATACAATGAATGCTCATAAATATGTATGCAAATCAAGGAGATAAACATGCACTCAAGCATAAAACAAATCAAATTCTTTTTCTCCTATTTGCAAAACAAAACATATATGCATAAACAATCCTTTTGCACAAAAACATGCATATAAACCAAAATCTTTCTCTCCCTTTTTGTCAATCATCAACAAAGGGGTAAAAACACAATCAATAAATTTTTCTCCCCCTTTTTGTCAAAAACAAAGAGATCAATAAGGGGTCAAATCAAATAAGTCAATAAAAGTTTATATGCGATATACATTCATGAAGAGGAAGACGCTAAGTTAGCTTCCCTACATATATGCATTACATGAAAGAGAGATGACAAGCCCTAATTCACATAACACATAATATGCAATGCATAAGAGGAGATGTGAAGCTCCCCTACACACGTATATCACATAAAGAAGAGTTGTCAAGCTTCTCAATACAAGATACACTTAACATGAATCTATATATGGAAGAGATGTTAAACTCTCCTTGCATATAGGCAATACAAATCAAAACATTTTAAATTTCAAACTTTTGAATTTTTCTTAAACAAATTTTAAGATATCTTAGTAAATCAAATTTTAAGATACCAAATGTAAATAAACAAATTATAAATAAACATTACAAATTTTCAAAAAGGTAAAACATATTGATATCAATTGTAAATTTATAACAAATTTGAAGCATTTTGATACCAATTGAAAAACATGCATAAGCTTAAAAATGTCAATTGAGATACCAATTGAAAATAAAGTTTTAACTTAAGCTTAGCATAAACTTTGTGTTGTGCTTTAAATATGTAAATTAATTGTAAATCAAGCACACGAAAATCATATATATGTATGAGAATTGATAATACCAATTGAAAATTAGAGCATACATATATAGAAAACAAAATATGAGTATATACAAAAAAAATATCAATTGAGATACCAATTGAAAAGATCCAATGATACCAATTGAAAATAACCATGTAAATCAAATATATAACTCATAACCTACCACCCTTTATATGCTCAAGATAAAAGTTTTTCAATAAGGCTCGTAAGGCATACACGCCCAGCCATCCGCCCATAAAGGTTGGAAGGGGTTTTCGAAAATAATTTTGAAAGTAGTTAAGCATTGAAAATCTCTTCCAAATGAAGAATAATTAACTAGTTAAAAGTAATTTTTAAAAAACTAGTTAAAGATTCTTCAAAAACATGAAATCAAAACATATGTTTTTCATGAATCATACCAAATACACAAAAATTCAAGCATTCATAGTCCATCAAGCTCAAAAATAATCATGAAACAAAGTCATGAATAAACAAATAAAAGTGTGAGTGTTCAATCATTATGTAAATAGCATTTTCATGAAAATAGTCAATAAAGCTCGAAACAATCATGAATAACATTTTTATCAAACAAATCATGAAAATTTATTTTTCATATAAAAACAAACTTCTAGGTATATGTATGGTCTATCCAATCCTAACAATACACATACATATCCCAAACAAAAAAGAGTCTATTAAGGTATTTGCATGAAGGCAAGAGACTCACGGGTATACATGTATATTTATTAGATTTGAATTTAAAAATACATATACATGAAGTAAAATCATGAAATAGGCAAAACAAGTATAAATGAAAGAATCATCAAAACTAGCTTATACTTGTGCATAAAGTGAGTACAAATGAGCATGAAGTGCAAACATATATGAATCAATTTGTTGCTCACTATGTGTACATATATAAATACAAGTTTTGATAAAAACTACATTTAAACTAGTATTTACCACATGAAGCACATAAAACAAGTAAAATATGAACATGCTAAAAATATGATGTATGAACAAGCATGTAAATAAAATAACGGGTTTAGAGATAGTTACCAACTCCAAACCTCCAAAACATGGTGGTTGTCCCACCAAAACTCCATGATAGCAATGCATCACATATGTGTCCATCAAGTCCAATTGCATCCACTACCAAGGCACCATCCCTCTCACGTCGTGTGAGAGCCGTCACCTACATCAAATACACACGGTGGGGGTTTTGGTACCCATTTTCTTTTGGGCCTTGGGGGTTAGCTTTGTAAGGAACCCAAACATTTTTATGATTAGCAAAATTTAAATGATGTATCCTATCATAAACAAAATTTTTCTAGATGGCCTTTGCGGCCACAATGTGTACATTTGTACACCTTAGAATGCATATGAGTGTGAGGGTGATCGTGGCGTACAAAGTGTGCATATGCATGATGAGGGTGGTGCATGAACATGTGGAGTTTGTTTCTTTAAAAACAAAGACTCCAATCTAGTGTGGTTAAAAGCACATGAGCTCAAAGTAGAGCTTAAACTACTAATCCTATTTTCAAAACATTTATCTCACTATCATTAATGGTGGCATGTAAAGCATGGTGAGGTATAGAATCATTTTTCTTATTCTTTTTAGAAACAAAATCCTTTTCTTTTTCAACAATTTTTCTTTTCAAACAAGAATTTTCTTGAAAAATAATTTCCTTTTGTTTTTTCACCAAAATAATTTTATTTTTCAAAATAGTGTTTCTTTCACAAAGATCATTTAATTTGGACATCAAGGAAACATTTTCATTTTTCAAAATATCATTTCTTTTTCAATGCATGCAACCTTATTTTCTAATGAATCTTTTTCATTAAGCATGCAATCAAATTTCTTTTTCAAATTTTTATTTTCTTTCTTAATCATGTCATATTTCTCAAGAAGGAGTTGACAAAAAGTGCTAAGCTCATCATATGACATGTCATTTTCATCTACCTCAGATTCGGTAGTTACCTCAAGGGGTTATCCCCTTGGACCATATATCACAAGTTGGAGGTGTCGCTTCCAACGTCCGATCGCTCCCGGCATAATATAGATCCTTTTCGCCAAGGGAGGTGATGATGTTCCATGCTACAAAAGCTGAATCAATGTTAGATACCCTAGATAAATATTCGTTATTTAGGGTAGACTTTAAAGCATGAAGGGCTTTAGCATTAGCCTCAATGTACTTACTATCATTAACATAAGAATCTTTAATTGTAGCAAGATAAACATGAAAACCTAGGGCTTTGAGGTACAAAGACATCTTAACCTTCCAAATTGGATGTTAAGAATGTCAAAAGTGGGAGGTGATATGAAGTCCATAGTGTGTGTACAAATATTGTGATTAGCCTAAAAATGAGGATCTTTAACTCTAGGTTGTAAGACCCAAATCAGAGTACCAAGCTCTGATACCAATTGTAAATCACCTAGGAGGGTGAATAGGTGATGGCTAATCTAATGGTCACTAAATGCGTAATTAAAAACTATTATGATCTAAACAAACTATTTAAACTAAACACCACGTATGCCACAAGAGTGTAGCCGAATTCCCCATGAAGGGCTCTGGACTAACTCCTCTAGATTCCCCTAGATAAGGGTTGAGGTGCCGCGTTGGCTCCCTTGGTTGAATACAAGTGTTAGCAAACAATCCCCAAGCATATATCAATTAAGCACAATATGAATATCAAGCATGTAAGGATAAGCACAATTATAGCATGCAAGATATAAACAAGTAAGGGAGAGAGAGAAAGAGCAATCGCAAACACAAGGATTTGTTTCGAGGTTCGAGCACACTTGCTCTACATCCCCGCCTTCGACACATGAAGGATTTCCACTATGCTTGATCCCAATGGATCACTCCTCGGTGCCGCAACACCTACAAGCCCTCGGACTCTCTAGTCCCGTACACACCGCAAGCCCCACAAGCTTGCCGAGGCCGCACCTCAAACCAAGAGTTCACACACGAACTCTAAACCACCGCGAACACACTTGTCCGCCTCCTCAAAGTACAAGAAATGATCTCTTGGTGATCTAAACACTTTGATCACCAATAAACAATCTCACTACAACACTCCTATAGGATGAATATGTCTATGGATTGCTCAAGTGTTTGTGAGAAAAACAAGGAAAGAGATGGTAGAGGAAAACTCAAGAAAATCTCTTTTAAACACTCTTGGTTAAACTTTCCTTTTGATTGGAAATATTTACTCTAAATCAAGTGGAGAAAAACCTCTAAATAGTTCAGGAAAAACTAGTGAGAACCCACTTGAAAATCTTGGAGAAAAATAATGCCCAAACCCCTAAATTTATAGGGCTAGAAAAACTAGCCGTTGGGGTCTGTCAGACCTGTCGGTCGACCCGCCCGGTCGACCGGCCAACGGTCATATTTTAGATCGTTGTGCCATCGGTCAACCGGTCAGCCGACCGAGGCCAGGAGACAGAGAGCAAGTCTCTCTGTCCGGTCGGCCGCCCGGTCGATCGGGGCCTTTCCAGAGAGCAGAGCTCTCTGGATGGTCGACCGGGTCGGTCGACCGGCCCTCCTGCCAGAACTGGCGTGCACGTCTGTGCACGTTGGTCGACTGCCTAGTCGACCGACTTTAGACTTCGGTCGACCGGGTCGGTCGACCGGCTGAAGCCTGGAAATAGAAAAATTGGGATTTAAAACTTGGTCTTTTTGGCTCACATAAAATCCCATAAAATCACAAAAAATCTACAAAAATAGTTTTACCAATATACTTTGATAAACAAACATGCTTGTACAAAATTAAGGCATGTTACAAATGATTTGGACTATTTTTGTAATAAGGAAATATTGGCTCAAAACTAACATAGTATTTTCCAAAACTTGATTTTTCTAAAACTTCTCTAATTACAAAAACAAGATATTCTAAACTCATTTGAATCATAGTGTGTATGGATATGATCCACTACACAAACATGTTGAATTATCTATGTTTTTGACATTAAGCTCTAAACTTGGTTTTGGATAAAACATGTAAACTTGAAAACCAAAAACCAAAATAGTATTTTTCCAAAATGAAAATTCTTTTCTAAAATAAACTAAATCAAGAGTGTGTGTGCATGGTATACTTGAGCAATCCACCAACTATTCTATCCTTTACATTTTAACTAAAAACAAAATCTTCTAAAAACTAACCTAGACACAAGTCTTCATCTTCTTGAAGTCTTCTCTTGAAGCCTTCTCATCTTCTTGACTTGGTCAAACACGATCCAAAAGCTCTTTGGATCACACCGTGCTAGCTCCAAAGCTTGACTTTAAATCCTTTGTTGAAGCTATGCACCTACTAAGATCTTGATCATGAATCTGTCACTAATTAAACACAAGATCATTAGTACTATAATTACATGAGTTGATCATCATCAAAACTAGAGTGATGGGCCTTCGGGCCAACAGTACTATGTTCGGAGATGCATCTTGACCAGTTTGAATTACCAGCTCGACCGTTGCTTCCTTGAGATTTCTGGTGCGTCCTACGGGGATAAGTTTGCTAACCTTGCGGGACCAGATGACTTCAAAAGGCTGCCATCAGGAGTCTTCTGGTGGCTGATTAATATCCGACCTAGATATCTGATCTTCTGGCAAGGTTACTCATGTACAATCGAGCCTTACGTACCCAGTTATTTTGTTCGACAGTTCGGCTATGATCAATAGTATGTCGGCAACCCTAACGCTGGCCTCTGCTTCAGTAGAAACTTGTTTGAAGGTGCTCAGGCGTGGTATTACAGTGTAGCTGGAAGGAAAAGAGCTATTTTCAGCCTGCCTCACAAGACGCCCAATTGTCACACCAGCCTCGGCTTCTGCACGTGGTACTTCCTTGCTAATAGTATACCTGATTTTGGAATAAATACCTCTTGTATTTGTTGGCCCAGAGGCCTTCCACTCAAGTTTTGATGATGATTAACTCATGTAGTTATGTTTACTAATAATCTTGTGATTTTAAGTTTCAGATCATTTAGCAAGATATTAGTTGGTGATTAGCTTCAACAAGGAGTTTAGAAGATTTTCATGGTGATTCCAGTGCCCGAGCATCTAGATCATACCTTTGCACTCGGTAGATCACGTTTGGGATCGAGTCGGCTTGAAGATTGAAGATCGTCAAGAAGACTTAGGTATCCTAGTTTAGTTTTAGTGTGTTTTAGATCCATGTGTAAAGATAAGAATAGTTGACATGCTCAAGTGCACAACACACACGTTTTATGGTTTTTTCGGTTTTTAGTTTAATCGATATTTGTTTTCATGAATAGATTGATCAAAACAAGTTTAAATAGTTTATATGTATAGTAGATGTATTCTTTCTATACATGCATGCTTAAACTTCTTATACAAACTTATTTTGACTTTCCTATTCATGTATTGAAAAAATCCAAGTTTGATAAAATACAAGTTTTAGTTTTTTGGTAAAAATGATAAGACACAAAAATAGTTCAAATTGCTAGATATTTGAGTTGAAATTTTTATCACATGTTTATATATCAATACAAAATGTTAAAACTACTTTTGGGGATTTTTACAAGACTTAAAAGAATTTTTAGAAATATTTTAACATGTGTTTCTGACCCAGACTGTGGCTGACAGGCCAGGTCGGTCGGCTGAACGGTCGGCCGCACCAAGGGCAGGTCGACCGTGCGGTCGACCGACGTGCACAGAGCTGTGCACGTCTGGCAGCACAGTGGGCCGGTCGGCCGGACGGTCGGCCGGATCAGAGAGCTCTGCTCTCTGTATCTGGGGGTCGGCCGGGCGGTCGACCAGGATGGCCCAACGGTCATATTTATGACCGTTGGCGGTCGGCCGGCCGGTCGACCGCACGCCTGTCAGGCTGACAGATCAGCCTAACGGCTAGTTTTCTGTTTGGGCTATAAATACCCCATCTCTTTGGGGATTTTGATAAGACCTTGGACCAGAAAAATTTCAGTGTTTCTAAAGTGTTTAAAATAGTTTTCAAAAGAGTTTAAGTGCCAAAAAGATTCATCTATTTGTTTTTAAAGTTTTTTGTTTTATTTCAAAGAAATTAGGTTTTTGGGAAGTTTGTTTTTGATCTAAAATTTCCATATCTATTTGGTATTTTCCCAAGAGTATTTCTTTGATCAAAACACTTTGTTTTTTCACACTTGAGCTATCCTCTATCCTAATCTATTAGGATCATTTGTTTTGTGGAAAAGAGATTGTTTGAGGTTGTTGTAGCCTCCAAGTTGTAAACACCCTTGCTTTTGTTGTATCCCTCTTTGATAGAGGTTGATCGGGTGATTGGTTTGCTCCCTCTTTGGTAGAGGTGGAGATTGGTGTTTGCTCCCTCTTGTGTGAGGTGGAGCTTGGTGGTTTGTATCCCTCTTCGATAGAGGTGATTGTGGTTGTTTGGCTACGGGCCTACCCCTCGGTTGTGAGGTGGTGTTTGAGAGAGGAGTTCGGTACTCCCTTATTGTAAAAAATCCTTCTCGGTGAAGGTTCCCTCGGTGGGAGTCCTCAGTGGACAAGATAGTGGATTAGAAATCCTTCTCGGTGAAGGCGGGGACGTAGAGCTAGGGGCTCGAACCTCGAAACATATTATTGTGTTTGCGTTTGATCCATTGTCTCTCTAACTCTCTCTTTACTTTGTGCATAGCATCATTCATATTGTCATATCATTCATTGCTTGTGTTGTGCCCTGCATCTTTCATATTGCTATATCATTATATGCTTGGCTTGCTTGAGTGTGTGCCTCACTTATACTTAACCACAAGAGCTTCATATAGCACCTCAACCCATATCTAGGGGAATCAAGAGGAGTTAGTCCAGAGCCCTTCACGGGGAATTCGGCTACACTTGTTGGTTGTATTAAGTTTGCGCAAATTTGTCTTAGCTTTCGCATTTAGTTTCTAGATTAGCATAATCACCTATTCACCCCCCCTCTAGGTGGTTTTCAATTGGTATCAGAGCCTACGCTCCTGATACTTAGGTTTAACAACTTAGGAGTGAGATGCTTATTTGCTAATCTATTATTTGCATTTGCTTGTTTGCACACATATAGTTTATACCCATGGATTGCTTTTCACCTCCCATGTTCGATGTCTCCAACATTGACACATGGAAATATAGGATGTCCATGTATTTAAAGACCCTAGGTTTGCATGTCTTTCTTGCCGCTACCTAGAAATGCTATCTTGGTAATTGAAATCATATAGGGGCCAATGCACTAGCCCTTGAGGACATTAGAAGCACGCTTTCTAAAGAATATCTTATGCATGTTTCTAACCTTGATTCCGCCTTTGCAGTGTGGAACAAGTTGACCACAACCACCACCTCCGAGCTTCAATTGCCAATCCAACAAGAAGAGGAATCTAGTGGAGAATCCGAGTCTCAATGCTATATGGTCCAAGGTGTTGGCCCAAAGGCCTTCCACCTTAGTTTTGATGATGATTAACTCATGTAGTTATGTTTATTAATATTCTTGTATTTTTAGTCTCAGATCTTATATCAAGATATTAGTTGGTGATTGCTTCCAAAAGAGGTGTTTTAGAAGCTTTCACATGGTGATTCCAGGGCTCAAACATCAAGATCACACTTTGCCTAGCTCATGGATGGAGTTTTGGACCGAGTCGACTTGAAGATGAAGATCGTCAAGAAGACTTAGGTATCCTAGTTTAGATAGTGTGTTTAGATCCATTTGTAAAGCTTAGTATAGTTGATATACTCAAGTGCACAACACACACAAGTTTTATGTTTTGGAATTGGTTTTCATGAATAGTTGATCAAAACAAGTTTACATGGTTTATATGTATAATAGATATATTCTAGTTATACATGCATGCTTACATGTCTTATACAAACTTATTTTGACTTTCCTATTCATGTATTGAAAAATCAAGTTTGATAAAAATACAAGTGTTGGTTTTTGATAAAACTTGCAAGACACAAAAATGATTGAATATGTTGATATATGTCTTGAAATTTTTATCACAAGTTTGTTTATCAAAGTAAAATGATAAAACAATTTTTATGGTAATTTTAAAAGAGATAAAAGATTTTTTAAAATATTTTAACATGTGTTTCTGTCCCAGAACAGTGGCTGACAGGCCAGGTCGGCCGACCGCAAGGGTCGACCGTACCAAGGGCCGGTCGACCCTTGGGGTCGACCGACGTGCACAAGCCTGTGTACGTTTGGCAGCCACAGGGACGGTCGGCCGGGCGGCCGACCGGACCTGAGAGCAGTGATCTCTGTTTGTTTGGGTCGACCGGGCGGTTGACCGGGTTGCCCCAACGGTCACATTTCTGACCGTTGGCGGTCGGCCGGGCCGGCCGACCGGTAGCCTGTCAGGCTGCCAGGTCAGCCTAACGGTTAGTTTTCTGATGGGGCTATAAATACCCCATCTCTTCATGGTTTTATCTAAGATTTCAAGAGCCAAAATTTCTCTGATATACAAGTGTTTTAAACAAGTTTTCAAAAGTGTTTTTGGGCTTTAAACTTCCAATCTTATTTGTTTTAGGTTTTTGGAAAAATCAAAGAAAAGAGTATTTTGGGAGATTTATGTTTGTTCTTCATTTCCATTATCTTCAAGAGTTTTCCCAAGATTATTTCTTTGAGTTTTTGTTTTCCAAATACCTAGTTTTTCACACTTGAGCTTATCTTCTATCCTATTCTATTAGGATCTTATTTTTGTGGAAAAGAGAGAAGAAAAAGAGATTGTTTGAGGTTGTTGAGCCTCCAAGTTGTAAACACCCTTGCTCTTATTGTATCCCTCTTTGGTAGAGGTTGATCGGGTGATTGGTTTGCTCCCTCTTTGGTAGAGGTTGAGTTGGTTGGTTTGCTCCCTCTAGTGAGAGGTGGAGTTGGTGTTTGTAACCCTCTTCGGTAGAGGTGTTGTGGTTGTATTGGCTACGGGCCTACCCCTCGGTTGTGAGGCGGTGTTTGAGAGAGGAGTTCGGTACTCCCTTTGTTGTAACAAATCTTCTTCGGTAGAGATTCCCTCGGTGGGAGATAGTGGATTGGAAATCCTACACGGTGGTGTAGGCGGGGATGTAGAGCTAGGGGCTCGAACCTCGAAACATATCTTGTTGTTAGCGTTTGATCCACTTGTCTCTCTAACTCTCTCTCTCTTTGTTTTGTGCAAAGCATCATTCATTCATTCATATCATATATTGCTTGTGTTGCCTTGCATCTTTTATATTGTTCATCCTTATATGCTTGTGTGTGTGCCTCACTTATACTTAACCACAAGAGCTTCACATAGCACCTTAACCCATTCAAGGGGAATCAAGAGGAGTTAGTCCAGAGCCCTTCACGGGGAATTCAGCTACACTTGTGTGTTGTATTAAGTGTGTTGCAAAATTTACATTAGCTTCCGTATTTAGCACATTTAGTTTCTAGATTAGCAAGTACACCTATTCACCCCCCCTCTAGGTGTGCTTTTCACAAGGGAATGACTCCCTTGAGGTACAATCGGAAACTCAACTAGATAGTTTTGATTCTAGTTCTTCATGTGATGAAAATATTGATGCCCATGCTTTGAATGAAGAACTTTCTATAGTTTGTGAAAAATTAATTGAAAAATATAATTTGTTGAAAAAGAAGACTTTTGCTTTAAATAAAGAAAATGAAAAATTGTCTTCTAAAATTGAGATTGTTTTGCAAGAGAAGGAAGAGGTTTCTAGTGAATGTGACTCACTTAGATCTCAACTTAATCTTGTTTTAAAAGAAAATATTTTGTTGAAATCTAAAAATGATTGTAATGATCTTTTAAAGAAAAATGAAAATTGTCTTCAAAAGTTGATTTTGTTTTAAAAGAAAATAATTCTTTGAAAAACAAAATAATGTCTATTTCAAATGATTTAGATGTTTGTTTAAAGAAAAATAATTCTTTACAAAATAAGATTGATGCACATGTTTGCCATGCTAGGGTAGTATCACACACTTTACCTATTGCATGCCACACTTCTTCTTTGATTGATAATGATATATTCATGCTTAAGAAGAAGGTTGTTTGTTTGGGCTCCACTTTGAGCCAATGTGCCAAGAGCCATACACGTTTGGAAACTTTGTTTCGAAAGAAACAAGTTTCATCTTTTCATGCACACCCTCCACGGCATACACATGCTCCTCACGGACACACTCATCACATGTATGCTCATGTGTACACTTGTACACATTGTGGACGTAACGGCCACCTTGCTAAATTTTGTTTTGATCGTATACACGATTATAATTTAGCAAATAATTTTGTTTGGGTTAGAGAAGGGACTAACCCCCATGGACCCAATAAGATATGGGTACCAAAGACCACCCCTCTTGTTTATGATGTAGGTGTGGGCTCTCACATGACGTGAGAGTAGCGGTACCTTGGAGTGGATGCGTTCCGAGCTTAAAGGAGATTATTTGGATGCATCACTTTCAAGGGAAGTTTGGTGGAGATGACCACCATGTTTTGGAGACAAGGAGAGTTGCCTTCTCGGTTTTGGTATAAATCTCTTACTCCAAATTATTGTTTACATGCTTTCATGATTAGTGTTTATAGCATGATTTTATTGTTTTGAGATTATTATGAAATTGCATGATAATTAGACTTATGATATCCATGTATAGTATTTGAGACACCCATGATTATATGGACCCATATTTAGTGTTCTCACCTTAGTTTAGCTATCATGTACAAGTTCTAATGACATGTGGATTTACATAATAATCATGTTTAGTTTTGTCATGATGATTTTATCTTGTTTTTGATGCTTCATGGTTTGAATATATGTTTAAATGTTAGTTTTCATTAAAACTAAGATATATATGTTGACTGATTTTTCCTGCACACAAAAATAAGGATATTAAATTTAGAAATAGTAGTGTGAGGTTCAGTTCTAATCCGCGGTAGCAAGGCTATGCGGGTCGTGATCCTCAAGGAGGGACTGCGATGGAAGCGTTAAGCAAGTTAATCTCTAAAATTTATCTTTTTTAGTTAATTGTCACGATGGTATTTACAAAGAAACGTGGTATTTACAATGAGTTGCTGGAAAGAATATTGGAGAGATGTGGATTTAATCTACGAAAAGAAAATAAAAGAAAAGAAAGGAAAACTTATCTCTTTATTTGCTTGCCGTTTGAACCGTTGCGATGATTTCCCTTTTCTTGGAAGGCGTACAAGCACGGCTTATGGGATCGTCCGCCTTCTTAATCTTTGAATGGATTTCATTAACAATTGAAGAAGAGTTGGCTTACACCGCTGTCACCTCAGTACAAGCATGGACTCTTTCCTCCATGAAAGCTTCCTCCACTCTCAGAATTTACAAAAAGAAAAAATAAAATATAAAAGTGGAAAAAATCCTAAAAATCCTAACTTTGGCCCTTGGCTCGCCTCTGGACGCTCTTTACGTTACACTGCAGGAGATATTTATAGATGCAGAAGGCTACAGAGTCCCTGACGAATCTGCCCACGAAATTTGGGATCAGGATCTTATCAAAGTGCCGCGGATTTGCGGCGGTTCCGCGGCACTTTTGTGGCTTCTGGCCACGCGCTTTGGCGCGTGGCCTCTCCTGGTCCGTCCATGTGGGCGCCTGCTTCTAGAATTGTAATCCTGGCCTTTTAAATCTGGATTTTCGAGGTAACTTGGTAATCAAGTTACCCTTAATCCAGATTTCTTCAAATCTTCCTCCCACGAATTTTCTTCTTATCTTGGCCTTTTATTCTCATCCTGCAGGTGTTTAGGGTTGGATAGAAGTCTATCCTTCCCTAATCTCTGATATTTGCAACTTTCAGCCCTTGTATTTGCATTTTGACTCTTTGTATTTGCGCTTTTTCACCTGGGCTTCAAACATGGGCTTGGATCTGGGCTTTTGGGCTCTTTAGGCTTTATTTATTGCTAAAATAACAATTCGAGGCCTGCACACAATAAATTACAAATTATTAATAAATGTGCAGAATTAAATGAATAAATATGAAAATGTGATGGTAAATATGATGATAAAAATGCACTTTTGACTACCAATCACACCCCCACACTTATCTTTTTGCTCGTCCTCGAGTAAAAACAAAGAAAAGAAAAAGTTAATCTAACCTAACTCACTTTCGTAGGAATCACGATTGCACTTAGCACGTGCAACAAGCCGTTAAACCTCTAGGTTACCCTAGAGGACGAGTGTTGTCTCGTGAGGGTTTTCAGCGGATTACACCCACAAAATCCATAAAAAGGAAAATATTTGAATTATATTTGAAGAGACTAAGTAGTCTATAAGTTTTAGGATCCTCATTTTTATTCATTCTTTAAACCTAGTCTTTATAAAATCAATTGTTATTCATTTTAGGTAAGGATTAAAATTGAATTTCTAATATAGTCTTTTTCGTTACCAAAAGTCATACGCACCCTTGTGAATCTAGGAATTCCTTAACTTGGACTCTCATGCCTCTTTATTATTTTTATAACATCATCTAATTTTCTTTCGTGTAAGTATCAAGGCTTCTTGAGGCCCTCATACCTAACTAATTGACTATTAGATGTGTTAATATATTTTTTTTTTTATTATTTTTTTTTTTTTTTGGCATGTATAACTCATCTAATTTTCTTTCGTATAAGTATCAAGGCTTCTTGAGGCCCTCATACCTAACTAATTGATTATTAGATATGTTAATACATATATTATTTTCTTAGTCTTCTTAGGCTTTCTAATCCACCCATGTAACGAATTTAAAGTCGATGACTCCCAAACCGGTTGGCTTTAGGGCACCAAGTGAGAAAACACCCCGCGGACTCAAATTCGAGTGAACTAGGCCCCAAAACTAAGGACTTTATTTTATTTACTCACCTTTAGGCATGAATACTTATGCTTCTTGAGGCACATGTATCAGCTTAATTGGTGATTTTTTTTTTTTCTTCTTTTTTTTTTATGAGGCACAAGGTCTTTGTCTTAGAATCCTAGATATGCATTTGGTATGCACATTTCATTAAGGTAAAAATCAAGACTAATTATTTATTCAATTTCTCTCCTATACCTAAAAATTAAACAATTTATTTATTTTGACCAAGTTTTTAGAAATCCTAATCATGATTTTCCTAATCCTTAAAACTAACTTAGATTTCTTTCAAAAAATAAGTCAAAATATTTCCTTTTTATAACATTTTTTTTTTTTTTTTAGCAAATTTTGTTAGTGTCTACCTATGTTAGTATGTTAGTAAAGCCCACCCCCACACTTATCTCATGCATTGTCCTCAATGTATGAATGAATGCATATATGCATGAAACAGAACAAGGGAAGGCAGAAAATTACCTTAGGGGGTGGTTCCGGTGGTGGTCTAATTGGTCCACGAAATGCGGCCCAATCAAGATAACAGATAATTTGGTGGAACCCACCAGAAACTTTCCTTACATAACCCACAAAAATATATGTATAATTATTTTTAAAAATTTCCACCCCATCGAATTTCCAAATTTCATAAAAGTTTCAGAGTTAATTGTCTCAACCTCCTTGTCCCAAAATGGAGAATGAAAGGATGGAATTATTGACTTGGACATTATAGGTGCGGGAACGAATACCGACTCAGGGAAGATGCTCAAATCAAGTAAGGGCTCAGGAGTCGGGCTAGGTTCAAGAATTGGGTCCAAGTCAAGAAATTGAAACTCAAGTCCACAATCTTCTTCCCACAATGGAATGTGACCTAATATGGATGATATCTCTTTACTTCCAATATTAAGGAATTCTAGCTCATCGCCATACAATTCTTCAAAACTAAGGTCAACATCGTCCGTCAGAATTGTACAATCAATTTCAGAAGTAAAGAGATTGTGAGAATCTAGGTCAAGTTCAATATGATCATCTAAAATGGGTGATTCAATTTCATAATGAATTGGAATAGGATCCAATGTTGACTCGGGAAAAGTGAAATCAGGTGGAGACACTGGAGTCATTATTGGATCAGGAAATAAAATTGAATCATCAAGTGGAAGATCATGATCATATTCAAGCTCAAGTTCTAATTCAGGAAAGGAAAAACTTGCCAAGTTATCAAGAATTGGAGTTTCGGCAAGTTCACATGATGGTACTGAATTAGAATCTTGTTGTCCACAGCAACTTGGTTCGTCGGCTCTAAGTGAGTGGTCAATGAAAGCAGAAACGGCCGAACTGTGAGCATGTAAAGCTTGAACCATCAAATCTATGTCATGATCACGGGCTAATTGAGCCTCAGTCATGGCAGCTAGCATCTCTTTATAGTCGATAGGATCATCTTGTTCTGATTGGTCTTGAAAAGATGAAGTGTCATCATGATGAAATTGTGAGTCGGTGGACTCACGCATCATCCTATCTAAGATTGATGGTGATTGTTGCTTGGACTTATGCATACTTATCATTTCCCCAATAGATGGTAGTCTATTATGAATTGGTGGATCTAAGTATAAATCATTGAAAGAATGTGGACTAGATGGATATGGAGGACAATTTGGTTGAGAATTAGACTCGGGGGACTCGAAACCCCATGAACTCTGTGACGAGTTGAAATTATTATGGAAATTATAGTCATAAGATGGGGGGTGTGGGTTATATTCATTCGGATAAGACCATTCCGGCACACTAGATTGGTCAAAGTTAGGGTATGCCGGGTTGGTAATATCCGAATAATAGTTAGGGGTGTAATATGGATTAAAATTGGAATTATTCTTATATGCCATATCACACCAACACAAACACAACAAACAAAAAGAAAAATTCTAACCTAAGTTAGGGTAGACCTATGACCTAGACGACTCCTAACTGGTTAGACTGTCCACGGGAGGTAGGGTGTAGACTTTGACCACAAGTTAATCAGCCAGGTCGGGGCAAGAGTGGTGGGAGGTTTTCCGTCAAAGACGTTCCTTAATTAAATAACCACCACACTTCGGGCTTTCGGCCCTCAATCCCCTTCCTAGACACTGATTTGGCAGGAGTCAACTTCCAACACCGTTCCCCCTTAGGATAATCTCCTAATTGAGTCCGAGATGTCCCTAGGGCCAACGTCTACTAATTTTTAAGTTAGGCTTGGGTTAGTGAGTGCTCGGGATATGATTTTTGGGCTAAGGAAGGGTGATGAAATCCCCACCTTATCTTGTTAATGGGTTATGCCCTTAAGATGAATTAGTGCAAGTGTACAAGATAAATAGATAAGAATCACTCAAAGCAGAAAATCAACCAAGAGATGAATCCTATTCTACATGCAATGCGTACATACCTTGCTCCTCCAGCACTCTTCAACAGTAAATAAAAATAATTGAAAAGACACGTGCCTAATATGCAAACGTCTAATCAAATTTTTATTTTTAACAATCAATATTTTACTGTTGAATTATTAGCAATTTACAGGTGTATCATAGAACAAAACAGAATATATCAGTAAGCAGTATTTTAATTTACAGAGACCTGCAAAAAAATTCAGTGAGTAGTTCACTGCAATTGCCGCGGATCCGCGGCTCTGGCCGCGTTTCCGCGGCAAAGTTGCAGGTCCTTGTGCTCTGCCTTCGAGGGCAGAGGCACAGGATAGCTCTATATCCACTGCTGCGATAAGTTTCTGTTTCCTGTTCTCCAAACCTGCAAACAGAAAAGAATAAAAAATTAGTTAAAAATTAAATTTTTTTGTTTTAGAGATAACTTACCGTCCCTCCCCGGCAACGGCGCCAATTTGTTGACTGATTTTTCCTGCACACAAAAATAAGGATATTAAATTTAGAAATAGTAGTGTGAGGTTCAGTTCTAATCCGCGGTAGCAAGGCTATGCGGGTCGTGATCCTCAAGGAGGGACTGCGATGGAAGCGTTAAGCAAGTTAATCTCTAAAATTTATCTTTTTTAGTTAATTGTCACGATGGTATTTACAAAGAAACGTGGTATTTACAATGAGTTGCTGGAAAGAATATTGGAGAGATGTGGATTTAATCTACGAAAAGAAAATAAAAGAAAAGAAAGGAAAACTTATCTCTTTATTTGCTTGCCGTTTGAACCGTTGCGATGATTTCCCTTTTCTTGGAAGGCGTACAAGCACGGCTTATGGGATCGTCCGCCTTCTTAATCTTTGAATGGATTTCATTAACAATTGAAGAAGAGTTGGCTTACACCGCTGTCACCTCAGTACAAGCATGGACTCTTTCCTCCATGAAAGCTTCCTCCACTCTCAGAATTTACAAAAAGAAAAATAAAAATATAAAAGTGGAAAAAATCCTAAAAATCCTAACTTTGGCCCTTGGCTCGCCTCTGGACGCTCTTTATGTTACACTGCAGGAGATATTTATAGATGCAGAAGGCTACAGAGTCCCTGACGAATCTGCCCACGAAATTTGGGATCAGGATCTTATCAAAGTGCCGCGGATTTGCGGCGGTTCCGCGGCACTTTTGTGGCTTCTGGCCACGCGCTTTGGCGCGTGGCCTCTCCTGGTCCGTCCATGTGGGCGCCTGCTTCTAGAATTGTAATCCTGGCCTTTTAAATCTGGATTTTCGAGGTAACTTGGTAATCAAGTTACCCTTAATCCAGATTTCTTCAAATCTTCCTCCCACGAATTTTCTTCTTATCTTGGCCTTTTATTCTCATCCTGCAGGTGTTTAGGGTTGGATAGAAGTCTATCCTTCCCTAATCTCTGATATTTGCAACTTTCAGCCCTTGTATTTGCATTTTGACTCTTTGTATTTGCGCTTTTTCACCTGGGCTTCAAACATGGGCTTGGATCTGGGCTTTTGGGCTCTTTAGGCTTTATTTATTGCTAAAATAACAATTCGAGGCCTGCACACAATAAATTACAAATTATTAATAAATGTGCAGAATTAAATGAATAAATATGAAAATGTGATGGTAAATATGATGATAAAAATGCACTTTTGACTACCAATCAATATACTTGTACATATAGTGGGCCACAAATAAATCTATATATGTTTGAGCTTGAATGCTTATTTGAACCCATTAGATGTGCTAGTATAGTCTAGTTTTGATGATCCACGCATTTTAAACTTGTATTCCCATTTTGGTTTTGTTTTATGATCATGTGTTTTTATTTCATGTATATGTCTATTTTGCCAAACTTTAATATATACATGTGAAAGATCACCTAGAGGGGGGTGAATAGGTGATTATGCTAATCTAATGAACTCAATGCGGAATTTAAAAACTAAATGCAATACACTCAAGTGCAATCAACAAATGATGCACACACAACCAAGCCAAGCAATAATGAATGCACAATATGAATATTTGCAAGGCACAAAGTAAAGAGAGAGATAGAGAGAGTCAATGGATCAAGCGCAAACAACAAGATGTGTTTCGAGGTTCGAGCACCCAGCTCTACATCCCCGCCTTCGACACACGAAGGATTTTCAATCCACTAGCTAGTCCACCTAGGACTCTCACAAGGAGTACCCAACTCCTCTCTTTACAACAACAACCTCCTCCTTGAGGCAAGCTCCAATCCAACAAACAATCACCTCACAACCCGAGGGATTAGCACAAAGCAAACACAAGGATCACCTCACAACTTGAGGGATACAACCCAAGGCACAAAGCCAAACAAAGATTGGGTTTTTAACTTGGTGGTCTAAACAACAACCACAAACAATCTCTTTCTCACACACAAAGATCCTATAGAAAAGATAGTAGATTTTTGCTCAAGTGTGGAGAAAACCAAGGGATTTGAAACCAGCAACTCAAAGAAAATCTTTGGGAAATAATAAAAATGAAGATAGTGAAGTTCAAACAAAAACTTTTCCCAAAATCCCTTTTCTTTGGTTTTTCAAACCCTAATAAAAACACCAAAAAGATTGTTCAATTTGAATTCAAAAACCTCTTTTAATTGCTGTGAAAACACCAGAGAGTAAGGAAAAATTCGCACAAAAAATCTTAGAGAAAAACTCTTGCAAATGGGGTATTTATAGGTAAATCTGAAAACTAGCCGTAGGCAGCAGATTTTGCCAAAATAACCCTGCCGGTCGACCGTCCAACTGTCAATTTTTGCCCGTTGGCAGCTACCGGTCGACCGCCCCGGTCGACCCAAACAAACAGAGACCTCTGCTCTCTGACCTGGTCGACCCGGACGGTCGACCGTTCTAAGTCTGCCAAACGCGCACAATTCTGTGCACGTCGGTCGACCGACCCAGTCGACCGACTTCAGCCAAGTCGACTTGGCCAGAAGACTAGTCGACTGGTGAAGCCTGGAACAGAAAACAGAATTAAAAACATGTTTAAAAATTCTTTTATCTTTTCTAAAAATCACCAAAAATAGTTTTTATCATTTTGCATTGATATATAAACATGTGGTAAAAAGTTTAGCTTAAATATCAATCAATATGAACTATTTTTGTGTCTTATCATTTTTACCAAAAACCGAAAACTGTATTTTCTAAAAACTTGGATTTTGAATAGAAAATACGTTTTGTCCAAAACCCTTCCAAGTACAAAAACATGATATTTAAACATTTTGAAGCATGATGCATATGGATAGAAATCCAATATACATGAAACAAATATATATCCATGTTTTTGTCTTTAATTCCAAAAATAAGTTTTGTTAAAACATAAAACCTAAAACACATGAAATAGGTATATCAAAGTAAGTTTGTCTAAGTAGTTGAAGCATGCATGTATATAGAACAAATCATATATACATTAAACCATGTAAACTTGTTTTGATCTATCTATTCATGAAAACCAAGATCGATTAAACCTAAAACCGAAAAACTGAAAACCAATATTCAAAACATGAAACGTGTGTGTTGTGAACTTGAACATTATCATACTATTCTAATCTTTACAATTTGGATCTAAACACAAAACTAAACTATGGTACCGAAGTCTTCTTGTAGAGCGCAATCTCCAAGCCGACTCGATCCAAAACTTCTTGATCCACCGAGCAAGTGCTATATATGATCTTTGACGCTCGGGCTCTTGAATCAACTTGTGAAAGATGTGTGGAAGCTTTCACCAACCAATAACTTGATTAATGATCTGAAACTAAAATTACAAGATTATTAGTACACATAACTACATGAGTTAATCATCATCAAAACTAGAGTGGAAGGCCTTTGGGCCAACAATCCCCCTTTTTGATGATGACAAAACTCATGGAGTTATATATGCATGGATTAAAGTTAAGCTTCAAAGAAGCTCCCCCTTAACTCATGCATAACCAAATAAACATAATGAATGTGCAATGAAGGCTCTTAAACATGAATCATAAAACATGCATATCTATGCATAAACAATAAAGGGTTCTAGATACCAATGAAATGTTCAAAAACAAAACATGCTCTAGATACCAATTCCAATGAAATGTTTAAAACAAAACACCAATTCCAATGAAATGTTCAAAACAAAACATGCTCTAGATACCAATTATGCTCTAGATACCAATTACAAAATATCCAATTACAAAACATGCTTTAGATACCAATTAAATTTAAACTAAATTAAACTTAATATATGCAAAACAAAAACATGCATATATAAACCCAAATTCTTCTCCCCCTTTTTGTCAATCATCAACAAAGGGGTAAAAACCAAAACAAAACAAAATCTTCTCTCTTTCAATAAGGGGTAAAAGCAAAGCCAAATCAATTGAAAAATCAATAAATATTTCTCCCCCTTTTTGTTCAAAACAATGAATCAATAAAAAATAAGATTTTCCTTTTTGTCTAAAACAAAAACAAAGTCAATTAGAGGTACCAATTGAAAATATGTCAAAGAATAGCATCTTGATACCAATTGAAAGGAAACAAACAAAAATATTGATACCAATTTTAAGCAAAAACACATGAAACATCTTGATATCAATTGAAAATAAACATAATAAATCTTGAATGTCTAAACACACATATTTTGATACCAATTTTAAATCATTTTCATTTTAAACATATGATACCAATTTGAAATTTTCAATCATAAAGTAAGGGAGTGGGAATCAAATACCAATTGAAAAATCACCAATTGAAAGACAAAATCAAATTTTCTCCCCCTTTATGAAATACTGTAGGCTATCAAAAAATTACTACGGACAAAGCCTCAGACGCGAACCTCCCAGATGCGGAGATAGCTTCCAGTCTCAGACGTGAACCTCCCAGACGCGAACTTCTCAGACGCGGACCTCGCGTCCTTTCTCAGCCAAACGCAGGGGTCGCCAGACGCAGACCTCGCGTTCCAATGTTAGACGCGAAGGTCGCCAGACGCGAAGGTCGCGTTTCAACTCAAACGCGAGCCTGAGCAGCTCCGCGTTCTAACACAGACACGAGCCTGTGAGCTCCGCGTCTCAACATCAAAGCGAGGTCCGCGTCCAGCGTGAGACCCGCATTTTTTGCTATAACTGAGCCACAAACTTGGTCAGTTACACCCCATTTTCTCTCCACATAATGGGGAATAACTTCCCATTATGGAGAGATTTAAGGGGTTGGTTACACCCCAATCCCTCTATAAATAGCTATGAATAGCTAGAGAAAAAAGGGGGGGAGCTCGGAAGGAGTGCTGGAGGAATACAACTCTAAAAAAAAAGGGACCCCCGGGGGAGGGGACCTCTACTAAAAGAGGCTCAGGGGGGAGTCCTGATGGAGGAATCCAAGAAGCCATGGGCAGAGGAGGATAGCTACCTCAGCAGAGTTCGACCTCGAAGCTTCGACTCTTTCTGTTAACTTGCTAAGTTCAAGTTCTTTAAATCTCTTTGAGATTCCATTACTGATAGGAGCTGTGCTACTCCACCAGTAGATCCAAAGAGAGAATCCACAAGAGAAGCTTGACGTTCGGCCGGTCAACGGAGAACAAGACTCACTCTCCACCGCCACATGAAGAACCCAGCTTTAAATAAAGAGGAGTATCAACCCTGAGATTCCCTCTCTTTTGTAATCGGATTGTATCCGTTGTAATCTTCTACACAAGTAAAAGAATTTTACAATTGCGATCTTTTCGACGCGTACAAAAGATGGCGACTCCGCTGGGGAGTATGATCTTTCTCAACCAACGAGAAAGTGGTGGCGCAAGCCGACGTCAAGATGCTTGATTCACAGTCGAATCGCTTGTGATCGAATTCGACTAAGAGAAGTTGAACTTCCCCCTAAGCTTCAGGAGTCTCCCGTGGAGATAACATGGTCAGCCCCAACGTCTTTTCAGAGACCCGCACCATGACCCATGGTTAAGATGGCAATAGAGACCAATCTCCCCTCCATCCTTTTTATCAAGGCACTTCCAGTTCCGAATGCTGGGGGTTCTCAACAACCTCTTCGACTCAATCGGAATGCCGAGAGACGGCGAAGGCGTTGCACTCATCATCAGCAGACAGGAGTGGTTGCAACAGCACATGTGGCCCGCATCAATGTCTCCTACGAGACCCGCGAGGCCAATGATGATGAAGGCAAATCTCGTCGCAAAACTCCTCCCAAGGCTCAGCAAATTCAATTTGCAGGGGGTTTGCATCAACTTCTGCGAGCCAAACGGATTGCTAATCGTCGACAAAGACGTCAAGTTCACCATCAGCAAACAGAGCTCGCTTTCACCCCCGCTTTTCGGCATCAAACGCGAAGTTCGCTTTTAGCCCCGCATTTTTGCAACAAAACGCGATGCTCACGTTCACGAGCTGCGCGTTTCGGCGCCAAAATGTGAAGTTCGTGTCCAGCCTGAGGCTGTGCAAAAACGCGAGAATGCGCGACCCACGTTCAGCCTAAGGCCGCGCCAGAACATGACCTTAGCCTGCGAGAGTCGCTGACAGTGTTAAAGGATGACCTTCGCGTTTCTATTCAGAAGCGCAAGACACGCATTCAGCAGGAGACTGCGCCAGAATGAGATCATCGCGTTTCACTTCAAAAACGCGAGGTTCGCGTTCAGCCCCAAAGAGGCCAAGTTCAAATATGAACTGAGACGCTCTCATCCCAGGGGTTCGAGTGCCATTGCGAGCAGTTCATCTCGGCGGTGCTATTTGATTGTCACTGCAACTTTTAGATGACTGAGCCGTCAGCCTGTAAGGCTTCAAACTCAAACTCCTCCAACAGACGCAGACCTCGCGTTCCAATGTCAGACGCGGAGATCGCCAAACGCGGACCTCGCGTCCTTTCTCAGCCAAACGCGGAGGTCGCCAGACGCAGAGCTCGCGTTCTAATGTCAGACGCGGAGGTCGATAGACGCAGACCTCGCGTCCTTTCTCAATCAAACACGGAAGTCGCCAGACATGGACCTCATGTCCTTTCTCTGACGTGGAAACACGAGCCTGAGTAGAAGGTTTGCTAAAAACCTTGAGGGACTTGGTTCCATCCACTCCACCAAAATCCCCTACCAATTCTCTTCCATAGAGTGGTAGGTCCACAAATACAATCATTGTTAAGTTTAATATCAAACCTCTGACAGTGGAAAGTTTCAATACTCTCCAGCGAGTACAAGCCTCGCTTGTCGCTCCTCTACATGGAGTCACAAATCAATGATTGTCAAGTTAATATTACACCTCGACATTCCAAACTCCACTTGTCAATTCTCATCAATAGAATGACAAGTCCTCAAAATTGCTCATATCGCAAACCAACTACTGTCATGTTAACATTACACCTCTGACAAACTACTGTTATGTTAACATTACACCTCTAACAGTGATTGAGTTGCTGCCAAGTTCAATATTAAACCTCTGACAGTTACTTTTCCTCAGGCTTCCATATTGAAGCTGAGACGAGCGATGCTAAGTTTAATATCACACCTCTAGCATCCAATTCATTGTTAAGTTCAACATTACACCTATGACAATGACTTTCCCTCGAACTTTCGTATCGGAGTTGAGATGACCAATGCTAAGTTAACATCACACCTCTAGCATTACCTCCACTGTTAAGTTTAACACCACCTATGACAGTGATATCTTCAGTCTCCCCAATGAAACTGAAGTTCTTATGGAGCTAAGTTAACAGTACACCTCTAGCTCACATCCTTGTCAAGTTAATATCACACCTCTGACAAGATTCCATCTGATCCGTTAAGTTAATATCACACCTCTGACGGTAAAGAAATATTTAGATCCCCAACGGGTCTAGTCTTACTTGTTATTCTCTTCAATAGAATGACAGGTCCACTTAAATTGCTTAAATCGCAAAATCTCATTACTGTTATATTAAACATTACACCTCTAACAGTAAATCTTTATTTTCTAGGGAAATCAATATTTGTTATGTTAACAATTACCTCTGACAACTTATTCCCTAAAATCCCCTCCAAAATCCCTTACCAATTCCCATCCATGGAATGGTAGGACCACAAAAAAACTTGTGACTATTTTTCCAGTGAAATAATCACAGATCAAACATGCCAACTTAACATTATACCTCTGGCATATTCACTGTTAAGTTAACATTAAACCTCTAACAGTGATTTCTCTCAATTTCCTTCGTGGAATAAATTACAAATCGAACCTGTCATGTTAATATCACACCTCTGACAGTAAGGCTTTGATGTTTCCCTGGGGGCAAAATCTCAACTTGTCAGTCCTCTTCAATGGGATGGCGAGTCCACCAAACTTGCTCAAATCGCAAGACAACTCTCGGTCAAGTTAACATCACACCTCTGACCAAAATTTCAACTTGTCAATTCTCTTCAATAGAATGACAAGTCCACTCAAAATAGTGTTATGTTTAAAATCACACCTCTAACAGTAGACAACTCTCGGTCAAGTTAACATCACACTCTGACCAAAATTTCAACTTGTCAATTCTCTTCAATAGAATGACAAGTCTACTCAAAATACTGTTATGTTCAAAATCACACCTCTAACAGTAGACTAACTCTCGGTCAAGTTAACATCACACCTCTGACCAAAATTTCAACTTGTCAATTCTCTTCAATAGAATGACAAGTCCACTCAAAATACTGTTATGTTCAAAATCACACCTCTAACAGTAGACAACTCTCGGTCAAGTTAACATCACACCTCTGACCAAAATTTCAACTTGTCAATTCTCTTCAATAGAATGACAAGTCCACTCAAAATACTGTTATGTTCAAAATCACACCTCTAACAGTAGACAACTCTCGGTCAAGTTAACATCACACCTCTGACCAAAATTTTAACTTGTCAATTCTCTTCAATAGAATGACAAGTCCACTCAAAATACTGTTATGTTCAAAATCACACCTCTAACAGTAGACAACTCTCGGTCAAGTTAACATCACACCTCTGACCAAAATTTCAACTTGTCAATTCTCTTCAATAGAATGACAAGTCCACTCAAAATACTGTTATGTTCAAAATCACACCTCTAACAGTAGACAACTCTCGGAAAAGTTAACATCACACCTCTGACCAAAATTTTAACTTGTCAATTCTCTTCAATAGAATGACAAGTCCACTCAAAATACTGTTATGTTCAAAATCACATCTCTAACAGTAGACAAGTCTCGGTCAAGTTAACATCACACCTCTGACCAAACTTGCTCAAATCGCAAGACAACTCTCGGTCAAGTTAACATCACACCTCTGACCAAAATTTCAACTTGTCAATTCTCTTCAATAGAATGACAAGTCTACTCAAAATACTGTTATGTTAATATCATACCTCTAACAGCAAACTTTCATTTCTAGCAGAGTTCTAGTCATGTTAACACTAAATCTCTGATAATAGGCTCTGGCATAATCTCCAGCGGATCAAACTCCACTTGTTATTCATCAATAGAATAGCAAGTCCACAAAACTTATTCAAAACACAAATCCAGATCTCACTGTCAAGTTAACATCACACCTCTGACAGTAACCGTCTCAAACTCTCCCGATAGAGTTATTTAATTTGCTAAGCTAATATCACACCTCTGGCAATTAAAGCTCTTTCAAAGAAGCTTTGAGCGTGAACTTTGCGTCTCAAGTACAGAGCCGCGTCTCAATGAACTTAAGAGTTGCGTCTCAACAACAAGTAAAGGCTGCGTCTCTACAGAAATTGAGAGCCACGTCTCTACAAATAATTGAGAGTCGCATCTCAACTTTGATGAAGCTCGCGTCTCCACTTGATCAGTGTGCCAGAACTGCGTCTGTGAGAGCTGCGTCCTCTCTTCCCCCCAATACAAAGAGTATGTCTCTGCTACTGCAATCAGTTCAACAGTATACTAGCAGAGGCAATTGACAACTCCACCGGTTCAACAATACACCGACAATCAAATTACAAACGATCTTTCTTGGAGGCTTCAAACAGTTCAATAGTACACCCACGAAGACCAGAACCCAGAAAAGATCAAGCTCGAGACTGCCTCTCAGAAGAATGCCAATCTGATTACAGGAAGTCCCGATTCAACTGAAGTCCAAAGTATTCCGAAATCCGTCTCAGTCAACCACGGAGTTTCGAAAACTTTGGAGGGGGTTCTGTAGGCTATCAAAAAATTACTACGAACAAAGCCTCAGACGCGAACCTCCCAGATGCGGAGATAGCTTCCAGTCTCAGACGTGAATCTCCCAGACGCGAACTTCCTAGACGCGGACCTCGCGTCCTTTCTCAGCCAAACGTGGGGGTCGCCAGACGCAGACCTCGTGTTCCAATGTCAGACGCGAAGGTCGCCAGACGCGAAGGTCGCGTTTCAACTCAAACGCGAGCCTGAGCAGCTCCGCGTTCTGACACAGACGCGAGCCTGTGAGCTCCGCGTCTCAACATCAAAGCGAGGTCCGCGTCCAGCGCGAGACCCGCATTTTTTGCTATAACTGAGCCACAAACTTGGTCAGTTACACCCCATTTTCTCTCCACATAATGGGGAATAACTTCCCATTATGGAGAGATTTAAGGGGTTGGTTACACCCCAATCCCTCTATAAATAGCTATGAATAGCTAGAGAAAAAAAAGGGGGGAGCTCGGAAGGAGTGCTGGAGGAATACAACTCTAAAAAAAAAAGGGACCCCCGGGGGAGGGGACCTCTACTAAAAGAGGCTCAGGGGGGAGTCCTGATGGAGGAATTCAAGAAGCCATGGGCAGAGGAGGATAGCTACCTCAGCAGAGTTCAACCTCGAAGCTTCGACTCTTTCTGTTAACTTGCTAAGTTCAAGTTCTTTAAATCTCTTTCAGATTCCATTACTGATAGGAGCTGTGCTACTCCACCAGTAGATCCAAAGAGAGAATCCACAAGAGAAGCTTGACGTTCGGCGGTCAACGGAGAACAAGACTCACTCTCCACCGCCACATGAAGAACCCAGCTTTAAATAAAGAGGAGTATCAACCCTGAGATTCCCTCTCTTTTGTAATCGGATTGTATCCGTTGTAATCTTCTACACAAGTAAAAGAATTTTGCAATTGCGATCTTTTCGACGCGTACAAATACCAACTAAAATGATGCAAAGGCTTGATACCAATATAAAAATAATCAATTGAAACAAAATTGAAGCTCAAGCTTAGCATGAACAAGGTTTTGTGCTTAAAGATATAGGGATATAATAAGCACAAATAAAACATATATATGTATGAAAAATAGATACCAATAGAAATTGATATTCTTGGAATGAAAGCATACATACATACAAAATATATATGAGTATACAAGAAATGTCAAGATTGATACCAATTGAAAGAATTCAATGATACCAATTAAAATAACAATAATATCAAATGTATATCTCATATAACTACCTCCCAATCATGGTTCAAGTTTTAAATGATTTTCAATATAAGGTATACATGAACATGATCTCCCATCCATCCTCCCATAGATGGTAGGGGTTTTCAAAAATAGATTTGAAAATGTAGTATCTTTGAAAATCTCTACCATAGTGAAGAATACGAACTAGTTATAGGAAAAACTTTTAAAACTAGTACGAAATCCTTCAAGTAAGGAATAAAACACAATTGTTTTTCATGAAACACATGTAAATCACATGATCACTAAACACTCAAAGTCCATAAAGCTCATTCAAATTCTCATGAAAACAAATCATGAGTAAACTAATAAAGTGAGTGTACAAGTATAATGTGACACATATCATCATGAAAATATTTAATTAGGCTCATATGAAATTCCTTGAAAACATGAAATTCATCTAAGATGTGAAATCACCAATTGAAATCATATTAAAAACATGAAATTCATTATAAATGTGAAATCACTTGGCAAACATGAAATTCATCCAAACGATTTAAACTTCAAGGCATATGTATGTCATGTACAAACTAAAGTATACATACATATCCTAAACATAATGAGTCTACAAAAGTATATGCATGAAGGCACGTGGCTCAAGGATGTACATGTATAATCAATAGTTTTGGATAAGATAGACATATACATGAAGTTAAACAAATAAACACGAAATCAAAAAAAATAAATTTTCACCAAAACTAATTTCATTTCAAGGTATATGTATGAATTGTCAACACAATAAGTATACATACATATTCCTAAACACAATTGAGTCCATATATATAGATTTGCATAAAGGCAAATGACTCAAGGGTATACATGTATATCTTAAGGTTTGGCAAAATAAACATATACATGAAATGAAAACTCATACACATAAAACAAATCCAAAAGTAGGAATACAAGTTTAAAATGCATGAATCATCAAAACTAGGCTATACTAGCACATTTAATGGGTACAAATAAGCATCCAAGCACAAACATATATAAAGATTTATTTGTGTCCCACTACATGTGTAAGTATAAATTCTAGTCTTAATGAAAACTAACATCTAAACAAGTAATCAAATCATTAAGCACAAAACGGGATATAAATCAACATGAAAGACATAAAAATGATCATGAAGAACATCCACATGCTATTAGAATCAAGAAATACATAATAGCCTATAAACATCAAAACATGTGACAAAATTAGAAATCATACAACACATCACCATTGTTAAACTATTACAACACAAGTTATTTATCAAAACATGAATCATTAAAACAAAAAGTCATAGTCAACCATATGATTTGCATGACAAAGACATGTGCATAAAACCTATGATAAACATGATAGCTAAAACATAAAGAGAACACAAAATATGGGTCCATACTAAACATGGGTGTCTCAACAACTAATCATGTAAAGCATAAGTCTAATAAACATGGCGAATATCATACTAATCATGAAACAATAAAACAAAACGAAAATCATAAACATCATAAACATCCAAATGGTCATAATGTATATGCATGTGCATTAGAACTAGGGCATACATGTTAGTTTAAACAAGGTGAGAACACTAAATATAGATCTATATAAAACATGGGTGCTCAAGTAACTAAACATGTATAACACTATTCTAATGAGCATGGCATAAGCATAATGAACAATAAACCATGGCATGCTATAAATAGAAGAACATGAAAAGCATGCAAATAAAAATGGGAGTTAGAGAGTGATACCAAAACCAATGAAGATGCATCTCTAGTTCTCCAAACCACGGTGGTCCTCCCACCAAATCTCCTTGAGAGTGAAGCGTCCAAATGGTTCTCTTTAGGCACGGAACGCATCCACTCCAAGGCACCAACACTCTCACGTTTTGCGAGAGCTCCCACCTACATCAAAAAGTATAGAGGTGGTCTTTGGTACCCATTTCTTTGTGGGTCCACGGGGGTTAGTATCCTTTCTAACCCAAACAAGATTAATTGCTAAATTTTCATGATAGATACGATCATAACAAAATCTAACAAGATGGCCTTTTCGGCCACAATGTGTACATGTGTACACATGAGCATATGTGCGATGGTGGTGACCGTGGAAAGCATGTGTATGCCGTGAAGGGTGAGCATGCAAAGATGGACCTTGTTTCTTACGAACCAAGGTTTCCAAACGTGTATGATTCAATGTGCATTGGCTCAAAGTGGAGCCCAAACATTCAACACTTTTCTTCAAAATATTTATATCATTTTCAATAGTGGAAGACAAAGTGGAGCATGTAATAGGTGTGCAAGAAGAAGAAGCTATACTAGTATGGCACACATGAGAATCAATATCAATTTTTAAAGATTCATTTTCCTTTAAAACCAAATCTAATTCTTTTGTAATAGAATCAATTTTATTTTTCAAAACAAGGTTATCTTTAAAACAAAATCCAATTTAGAAGATAAAACCTCATTGTTTTTCACAACATCATTACAATCACTTTTGTTTTTCAAAATCTCAATCTCATCAAGGGCAAGGTCTAGTTGAGATCTTAGTGAGTCACGTTCACTAGTGATCTCTTCCTTTTCTTGCAAAACCAATTCAAAATTAGAACACAAATCCTTTAATTCATTTTTCAAAATAAGGTTGTCCTCTTTCAAAAGATTGTGTTTTTCCATAAAATTTTCAAGCTTTTGAGCAAGTTCCAAATTTAAAGTTTGAACTTCAAAACAACCATGGCAATAGGAACTAGAGCTATCATCTAATTGAGTGTCCGATTGTACCTCAAGGGAGTTTTTCCCTTGGACCATGAAGCAATGCTCTTCGGACTTTTCTCTCTTAGATCTCCTCATCTTGTTGATAATCCTTGGAAGCTCGGGAGACGTCAATAAGCTCCAAACTGCAAAAGCCGAGTCATAATGATTAAACACCGGTAAAAGATGTTCACTAAGAGATGCTCTAAGTGTTCTAAGTGCTAATGCATTAGCCTTTTTATGCTTGCTACTATTAGGGAATGATTCCATAGTGGAAGCTTGATAAACAAGATGTCCTAGTCTTTTCAAATGGCTACTCATATTGGCCTTCCAAGCATCAAGTCTAATATGGTCAAACATAGGAGGGCTATCCATGAGAGCAAACTAAGTGAGTGTAAATGAACAATGCAAATGAAGATTAGCAAACCAAGATCTTACTCTTAGGTGGTTAAACCTAACTATCAGGAGCACTAGCTCTGATACCAATTGAAAGATCACCTAGAGGGGGGGTGAATAGGTGATTATGCTAATCTAATGAACTCAATGCGGAATTTAAAAACTAAATGCAATACACTCAAGTGCAATCAACAAATGATGCACACACAACCAAGCCAAGCAATAATGAATGCACAATATGAATATTTGCAAGGCACAAAGTAAAGAGATAGATAGAGAGATAGTCAATGGATCAAGCGCAAACAACAAGATGTGTTTCGAGGTTCGAGCACCCAGCTCTACATCCTCGCCTTCGACACACGAAGGATTTTCAATCCACTAGCTAGTCCACCTAGGACTCTCACAAGGAGTACCCAACTCCTCTCTTTACAACAACAACCTCCTCCTTGAGGCAAGCTCCAATCCAACAAACAATCACCTCACAACTCGAGGGATTAGCACAAAGCAAACACAAGGATCACCTCACAACTTGAGGGATACAACCCAAGGCACAAAGCCAAACAAAGATTGGGTTTTTAACTTGGTGGTCTAAACAACAACCACAAACAATCTCTTTCTCACACACAAAGATCCTATAGAAAAGATAGTAGATTTTTTCTCAAGTGTGGAGAAAACCAAGGGATTTGAAACCAGCAACTCAAAGAAAATCTTTGGGAAATAATAGAAATGAAGATAGTGAAGTTCAAACAAAAACTTTTCCCAAAATCCCTTTTCTTTGGTTTTTCAAACCCTAATAAAAACACCAAAAAGATTGTTCAATTTGAATTCAAAAACATCTTTTAATTGCTGTGAAAACACCAGAGAGTAAGGAAAAATTCGCACAAAAAATCTTAGAGAAAAACTCTTGCAAATGGGGTATTTATAGGCAAATCTGGAAACTAGCCGTTGGCAGCAGATTTTGCCAAAATAACCCTACCGGTCGACCGGACGGTCGACCGTCCAACGGTCAATTTTTGCCCGTTGGCAGCTACCGGTCGACCGCCCCGGTCGACCCAAACAAACAGAGAGCTCTGCTCTCTGACCCGGTCGACCCGGACGGTCGACCGTTCCAAGTCTGCCAAACGTGCACAATTCTGTGCACGTCGGTCGACCGACCCGGTCGACCGACTTCAGCCAAGTCGACTTGGCCAGAAGACTAGTCGACTGGTGAAGCCTGGAACAAAAAACAGAATTAAAAACATGTTTAAAAATTCTTTTATCTTTTCTAAAAATCACCAAAAATAGTTTTTATCATTTTACATTGATATATAAACATGTGGTAAAAAGTTTAGCTCAAATTTCAATCAATATGAACTATTTTTGTGTCTTATCATTTTTACCAAAAATCGAAAACTGTATTTTCTAAAAACTTGGATTTTGAATAGAAAATACGTTTTTTCCAAAACCCTTCCAAATACAAAAACATGATATTTAAACATTTTGAAGCATGATGCATATGGATAGAAATCCAATATACATGAAACAAATATATATCCATGTTTTTGTCTTTAATTTCAAAAATAAGTTTTGTTAAAACACAAAACCTAAAACACATGAAATAGGTATATCAAAGTAAGTTTGTCTAAGTAGTTGAAGCATGCATGTATATAGAACAAATCATATATACATTAAACCATGTAAACTTGTTTTGATCTATCTATTCATGAAAACCAAGATCGGTTAAACCTAAAACCGAAAAACTGAAAACCAATATTCAAAACATGAAACGTGTGTGTTGTGAACTTGAGCATTATCATACTATTCTAATCTTTACAATTTGGATCTAAACACAAAACTAAACTATGGTACCGAAGTCTTCTTGTAGAGCGTAATCTCCAAGCCGACTCGATCCAAAACTCCTTGATCCACCGAGCAAGTGCTATATATGATCTTTGACGCTCGGGCTCTTGAATCAACTTGTGAAAGATGTGTGGAAGCTTTCACCAACTAATAACTTGATTAATGATCTGAAACTAAAATCACAAGATTATTAGTACACATAACTACATGAGTTAATCATCATCAAAACTAGAGTGGAAGGCCTTTGGGCCAACAACATGTATACCCCTTGAGTCATTTGTTTTTCATGCAAATCTTTACATATGGACTCAATTGTGTTTAGGGATATGTATGTATACTTTTTGTGTTGACAAATCATACATATACCTTGAAATGAAATTTGTTTTAATGGAAATTTAGTTTTTCATGTTTCCATGTGTTTTTGTTTAACTTCATGAATATGTCTATTTTATCCAAATTATTGTTATACATATACATCCTTTGAGCCACGTGCCTTCATGCATATATCTTTGTGGACTCGTTATGTTTGGATATGTATGTATACTTTAGTTTGTATAAGACATACATATACTTTTAAGATTAAATAAGTTTTGATGATTTTCATATTTTTATGTTTAAGGAATTATTGAGCTTATTGTCCATCTTTCATGATTATGATCTTCACATTGTATTTGTATACTCACATTTATTGTTTACTCATGTGTTTGTTTTCATGAGTCATATTTATGCTTAATTGATTATGAGTGTTGACTATTTTGTGAATTTCATGTTTTCATGAAAAATATTTTTGTTTTATTCCTTGCTTGAAGGATTTCATACTAGTTTTCATATAACTAGTTGCGATATTCTTCATTTGGTAGAGTTTTTCAAACATACTTTATTTTTTAAACCTATTTTTTTGTAAACCCCTACCATCGACGGGCGGTTGGTTAGGAGACCATGCCTATGTATGCTCTATATTGAAAGAATCCAATGATACATGTGCATGTGTTGGGAGGATAGGAATATGATGTATATACTTGATCATTATTGTTGTTTCAATTGGTATCATTGAAATTCTTTCAATTGGTATCAATATTGACATTTTCCTTGTATACTCATATATTGTTTTTATGTATGTATGCTTTCACTTCAAAGAGTATCAATTTCAATTGGTATCTATTTTTCATTCATATATATGTTTTATTTGTGCTAATTATATCCCTATATTTTTAAAGCACAATTTTTGATAAGCTTGAGTTTCCATCTTTGTTTCAATTGATTCAATTTTCAATTGGTATCTTATTTCGAGCTTACGCATTGTTTTAGTTGGTATTTCATAAAGGGGGAGAAAATTCATTTTTCATATTTCAATTGGTATTTGTATTTCCACTCCCTTACTTTATGATAGAAAATAAAAATTTCAAACTGATATCATATACTTAAAAAGAAAAATACTCTCTTTTGATATCAAGATGTTAATGATTTCAATTGGTATCAAGATGCTACTTTGACATATTTTCAATTGATATCCTAATTGATTGACACCCCTTTATTGATTCCTTGTTCTAGACAAAAAGGGGGAGAAAATTTTACTGTTTTGCTTTCGCTTTTACCCCTTATTGATGATTGTTTTTTTGTATTAAAAAGGGGGAGAAGATTTTGTTTTGTTTTGGTTTTTACCCCTTTGTTGATGATTGACAAAAAGGGGGAGAAAGATTTTGAGTTTGTTTGAGCTTTATATATGCATATTTATGTTTTGCATATATTAAGTTTAATTTAGTTTAATTTTAATTGGTATCTAGAGCATGTCTTGTTTGTGAACATTTCATTGGTATCTAGAGCCTTTTTATTATTTATGCATGATTATGCATTGTCATTCATTGCATATTTATTGTTTATTTGTTTATGCATGAGTTAAGGGAGAGCTTCTTTGAAGCTTAACTTTAATCCATGCATATATAACTCCATGAGTTTTGTCATCATCAAAAAGGGGGAGATTGTTGGCCCAGAGGCCTTCCACTCTAGTTTTGATGATGATTAACTCATGTAGTTATGTTTACTAATAATCTTGTGATTTTAAGTTTCAAATCATTTAGCAAGATATTAGTTGGTGATTAGTTTCAACAAGGAGTTTAGAAGCTTTTCATGGTGATTCCAGTGCCCGAGCATCAAGATCATACCTTTGCACTCGGTGGATCACGTTTGGGATCGAGTCGGCTTGAAGATTGAAGATCGTCAAGAAGACTTAGGTATCCTAGTTTAGTTTTAGTGTGTTTTAGATCCATGTGTAAAGATAAGAATAGTTGATATGCTCAAGTGCACAACACACACATTTTATGGTTTTTCGGTTTTTAGTTTAACCGATATTTGTTTTCATGAATAGATTGATCAAAACAAGTTTAAATGGTTTATATGTATAGTAGATGTATTCTTTCTATACATGCATGCTTAAACTTCTTATACAAACTTATTTTGACTTTCCTATTCATGTATTGAAAAAATCCAAGTTTGATAAAATACAAGTTTTAGTTTTTTGGTAAAAATGATAAGACACAAAAATAGTTCAAATTGCTTGATATTTGAGTTGAAATTTTTATCACATGTTTATATATCAATGCAAAATGTTAAAACTATTTTTGGGGATTTTTACAAGACTTAAAAGAATTTTTAGAAATATTTTAACATGTGTTTCTGACCCAGACTGTGGCTGACAGGCTAGGTCAGTCGGCTGAACGGTCTGCCGCACCAAGGGCAGGTCGACCGTGCGGTCGACCGACGTGCACAGAGCTGTGCACGTCTGGCAGCACAGTGGGCCGGTCGGCCGGACGGTCGGCCGGACCAGAGAGCTCTGCTCTCTGTATCTGGGGGTCGGCCGGGCGGTCGACCGGGATGGCCCAACGGTCATATTTATGACCGTTGGCGGTCGGCCGGCCGGTCGACCGCAAGCCTTTCAGGCTGACAGATCAGCCTAACGGCTAGTTTTCTGTTTGGGCTATAAATACCCCATCTCTTTGGGGATTTTGATAAGACCCTTGACAAGAAAAATTTCAGTATTTCTAAAGTGTTTAAAATAGTTTTCAAAAGAGTTTAAGTACCAAAAAGATTCATCTATTTGTTTTTAAAGTGTTTTGTTTTATTTCAAAGAAATTAGGTTTTTGGGAAGTTTGTTTTTGATCTAAAATTTCCATATCTATTTGGTATTTTCCCAAGAGTATTTCTTTGATCAAAACACTTTATTTTTCCACACTTGAGCTATCCTCTATCCTAATCTATTAGGATCATTTGTTTTGTGGAAAAGAGATTATTTGAGGTTGTTGTAGCCTCCAAGTTGTAAACACCCTTGCTTTTGTTGTATCCCTCTTTGGTAGAGGCTGATCGGGTGATTGGTTTGCTCCCTCTTTGGTAGAGGTAGAGATTGGTGTTTGCTCCCTCTTGTGTGAGGTGGAGCTTGGTGGTTTGTATCCCTCTTCGGTAGAGGTGATTGTGATTGTTTGGCTACGGGCCTACCCCTCGGTTGTGAGGTGGTGTTTGAGAGAGGAGTTCGATACTCCCTTATTGTAAAAATCCTTCTCGGTGAAGGTTCCCTCGGTGGGAGTCCTCGGTGGACAAGATAGTGGATTAGAAATCCTTCTCGGTGAAGGCGGGGACGTAGAGCTAGGGGCTCGAGCCTCGAAACATATCATTGTGTTTGCGTTTGATCCATTGTCTCTCTAACTCTCTCTCTTTACTTTGTGCATAGCATCATTCATATTGTCATATCATTCATTGCTTGTGTTGTGCCTTGCATCTTTCATATTGCTATATCATTATATGCTTGGCTTGCTTGAGTGTGTGCCTCACTTATACTTAACCACAAGAGCTTCATATAGCACCTCAACCCATATCTAGGGGAATCAAGAGGAGTTAGTCTAGAGCCCTTCACGGGGAATTCGACTACACTTGTTGGTTGTATTAAGTTTGCGCAAATTTGTCTTAGCTTTCGCATTTAGTTTCTAGATTAGCATAATCACCTATTCACCCCCCTCTAGGTGGTTTTCAGTATTAAGAGCATCAAGACGTCTTACAAAACCAAGTTGGAGTCCAACAAACGTGTGCAAGGATGAACGAGTATCAGGAAGCTGAGAGGGGAAACATGAGAGAAAGTAGGGATGGAGTCAAGGACAATAGCATCTAAGGGGCAACCCACTAGAAAGAGTCGGCAGGCCGTGGCCAAATGTTCCCGTCCAAACATTTCCATGGCTCTGCTTCTAAGGGTGAGCCTATCCCGAAAAAAGCTAGAAGGGAATCGGGGGCTGAAGCATCGATTCCCGAAGTAGTTCCTCCTGGTGTTGAGGAGCATGGGGAGGAAGAAGAAGAGGAGGAAGAAGTCCCTGTCCTTCGCTCCCGAGGTCTGCTCAGTAGGGGTCCCGTGATCTTAGAGGAGGAAGAGCTCGCGGGTCACCTATCATGGCTGAAGAGGTCGAGCGACCTGAAGTCGACTTGGTGAGGAAGGATGACATTGAAATTCCGGGAGTCTCAACTCAGCCTGGACCTTCTTCAGCTCATGGGAGAAGGGTGAGGTGCAGCAGCCTGGGCCTCCCGATGTATTGATGCCCACCTCGCGGGTTATCGAACCCAGCCCTACTACCGGGGTATTCAGTGGTAAAGCTTCAATCGCTGAGACCTCCTGTGTCGAGTTGTCATCTCCTCGTCCGAAGAATATGGATATTATTCTGGCAAGGAAATCAATTTTGGTGATGAACTTGCTCTTCCTGACACAAGCAAATTCTCGCATATCTCAGAGGAAGAGATACTGGGATACGTCCCTGGGACGGTTTCACTGATAGCAAGGATCGCTGCTACTGAAGGTATTTTCTTTGTCCTCCTGAACTGGTTCCCATCAAGTTAGGAATGAGTTCTAACATTTCCTTTTGACTTTTTTCTACAGGGCTGGCTGCCGGTAGTGAAGCCACAACTTCTTCTCATATAGAGGAGATGATCCAAGAGCTGGCCCAGTAGGAGGGCCTTGAAGCTCCCGCTACTGGCATGCCTCATGAGGGTGCAACCGCCGAGGTCGGGGACCCCTCATCCCCGAATAACATATTTAGAGATTTGCCCTCTTCAGATCCTTAACTTGGTAAGAGAATACTGTGCTTGATACTCTCCTTTTCATCATTACAACTGACGTTTAATGTTGTGGTTTACAGAGAGTACTGGGGTAGCTCAATTGGAGGATCTTGCGGCAAGCATTGGCGGAGAAGATAGCACAGTTCAAACTTTGGCCAGCGAATTTAGTATCGTGTAGTTTGTTGTTGCTTCGTTGCAGTGGAAGCTGCAACAACAACCGTCCCGGAGGTATTGGTGACGACCTCAGTGTTTGACGAGCCTGTTGTCGGCTTCACCCATGCACAAGTTGAATTGGTTTTCGTCTCTCGTTCTATCATAGAAAGGGGGTCCGGGAGTACATCAACAGGGTTATCTCCAGCTAATGACATTATGGAAGAGCTAGCACGTCAAATAGTGCGACAATTTTTTGCTTCTATGAGGTCCTGTATCGACTTGGTCCTTTCCGGGGGCAGTTCCTTTGAGTTGCCCGATGCTTCTCGAGAATCAGATCGAGAATATCAGTCACACTGGGAGTCCTTCGCAGGCTAAGGCGTACCTGGTGCTGATCAAACAGCTGGGGAGCCACCTGAAGGAACTAAAGACCCTGGAGAATGTTGGCTCAATGGATGAGGCTCGGTCGACACTGAGTAAGCTCCTCGCCGCTTAAGAACACGAGCAAAAAGAGATAGAGGAGCAAATGGCCAAAGAAGCCCACCATTTCCAGCACTTCCAAGCCGATTACCAAAGACTGGTTGGCGATTCAAAGGAATCTGAAGTCATCATCCAAAGTGCAGAGCAAGTTATCACCACTGCTTAGATTACTATTGCTAGGGCGCAAGCCTTGATTGAAGTCAACGAACAGAAACTTGCTGCTGTTAGAAAAAGGCTGGAAGAGTCGGAGGCTGCCGAGAAGCTGGTCCAAGAGGATCTTGCTGCCCACTCCTCTAGGTTGGAGTCTCTTCAGGCACAACTGGCTACAAAGAGATTTTTGTCAGAGGAAGTTGCGGGTCTAAGCTTTGGCGGAAGCTGAAAGAGCATGTCAGCACGAGATGCATTGCCTCCGGGAACAAATCCATTCTTTGGCGAAGCAGGATTATTAGCCTCCTTCTGCCTTTTGTAACACTTCTTTTGTCAAATAAGAGTGTTTGTTTACTTTTATTATTTTCGAGTCAAATAATAAAAATTGTCAAATTTTTGTCTCGTCCTTCTCTTTTCCGACTCTTTGCTGCCTGGATGAACTCAGCTTTCATAGTTGCCCTCCTTGACTGTTTATAGAAACATAACCTTTAGTCATTTTGATAGGGTATGGCCATGAATAATAAACTCAGGCTGTACTGAGTTCATGATTGAGACGCGGCTTTCATCTGCAGTGGAGACGCGGTTTTGGGCTCCTCAAGAATGACGCACGGGTCTCAGCTGGTTGGTGCGGACGCGGCTCTGACTCGATAGAGACGTGACTCTAGTCCCTTGAGAGGGCACGCCCTTGAAGCGCAAGCCTACGTTCTTGATAAAGAAAACACGGCCTTCAGGTTCATGAAAGGACGCGAACTTTAGGACGCAACCTTCAAGTCTTGTGAATGGGTGTGAATTCAGGATGCAACCCTGAATAGTCGTGAAGGGTGGTCCCAGCTTGCTGAGGAGACGCGACTCTGAACCACTTCAGGAGACTCGGTTGTGGCCTCTTCAGCAGGAATGAAAGGAACACAGCCCTCGGGTTTATGAAAGGTCGCAGACTTGTGGACACGACCTTTGAGTCTGCGCCCGATGCAGCTTCCTAAGCATCAGATGCAGCCTGTCTTAAAGATCTTGTTGGATCTTTTAATGCCAAGTCGGTGTTGACAATTGGGAACTTGTGTCCTTCGATGTTTCCCAAAGTGGCAATCCACACGTCAGCTCCTTATTGGACTTGATATTCGTGCGAAAATTAAGGCTGATGGCTTTGATTTTTATGCCATTAATTGTAAGCCTTATGGCTTGCCTATAAATAGGCCTTACCCCCTTAACAGTCCATTATTTAGACTGTTTCCCTTTGAGAGCATGCGCTCTGAGGGTCTTCGTCTTGATTTGTCTATCTTCCCTTCAAGGGGATGTGTTTCAATGAACAGTAAGAACTCAAAGCTTCCATGCTCTCCTTTAATCTTCTCCAAAGATTACCACTGTCAAGTGATTTCAAGATCAAAAAGCATTACTTTAAGTGCTTTCACGGCCACGCCTTAATGAATAAAGTTCAACTTCTAGAGAATTCTTCTCAGGGTAGGAACCATTTGTCGCCATGAAATACTCAGTCTCACTGAGTTTCTATTTTCCTGTCCATTGAAGAAATTTGATCTCTTGATCTTCTCTTGAAATCTGATTGGATGCGCCCGTGTTTGAAAGTCGCGTCTTTCAGACTTCTTGATGAAAGGCGAGCTGACTGACTTTGAAGTCTAACTCACAAATCCTTTGAACGCGAGTGTGATAAACTCTGTACTTGGATCTTGAGACGCGAGCTTTGTACATGAAGCTCGCGTTTGAGATTCTTGACTTAAGAGAATTCTAACTCTTTTGAGACCTCTGGACATTGATGTGGCAGCCCCTTTTTCTCAAACGCGGGTGTGGCGACCTCTGCATCTGGGCTACCTCGTGTCTTATATCTTGCATGCAAGTCTAACACCAGATCGTGTTTAGATCTGTACTGGTCAACTTCGCGTCTGAAGTTCACAACTTCAATCTCACACTTGCCCTTCAGCTTTTCTGTTTTTGCCTTAACAGAATTTTAATATTTTGTTTCTTACAGATTCTGGCAGCCTCAGTCAGTCTTTTTGCATCTTCGCTGGGCTCATGGGAGAATATTTCAACCAGCCAGCTTGTTCGAGATCTTAAGATATCCGTCAAGGCCTTATTGGATATGACACACCAACACTGCCCTGGGTTTATCATGGTCACAGTGGGTATGGTTGAAGGTCACAGGAAAGAGGATGTCACTAGTAAGGTCTCGGATCTTCTCTTCACCAATCTTACCCCCAGAAGTGACATCGACGAAAAATCCATGCTCATTGGATGACTTTCTGGTGGTGGAGATGCTCATTAAGCGAAGGATTATGGCCCACACCAGTTGGTCGGGTGGAATCAGAATGTTCCTCTGCATTTTGACCTCGAGAAACACCATTATTCTCGGTTAGCGATGAGCTTCTTCAATGTTTACATCATGCATCATGATGTAGTCAGCACTCGGTCGTCTCAACACTGATTAACTGCGACATGATTCAGTGGAAGAAGAGAGGAACCTTTCTTCGGTGCTCTTCCAAACATCTTGTTTTTGGAGCAGTGTAGATATCTTAAGGAGTGAGTGCAACCTTTAGCTGAGAGAGAGGGACTTCTTTGTACTCCTTTATTGTAACACTCAATCTTATTATATAAGAGAGCATCTTGTATTAGTTTCATATGTTTGAATATCAATAAAAGTGAAACTTTTTCTTGTCTTCTGATATGGCTTGAAGTCCTTTTTTTGCATTGAAAATCAGACACATAGAAGTAGGAACTCTTGACTTGCTAGAAATGCGATAATTAACTTAGCAAGTCAAAGATGGGAGAAAATTCCATTTTAGGAATTTAAGATTACTTTCAGAGGTGTGATATTAACTTGATAAGAATGTAAGTTAGAGGTGTGATATTAACTTGGCTTAATGGGAGTTTCAGCTTCATTTGGGAAGATTAAAAACATCACTATCATTGATGTGATGTTAAATTTGACAGTAAAGGTAATGCTAGAGGTGTAATTTTGAACTTAGCATTGGTCATCTCGACTTCAATAGGGTAGTTCAGGGAAAGTCATTGTCATAGGTATATTGTTGAACTTAACAATGAACTGGACGCTAGAGCTGTGATGTTAAACTTAGCATCACTCATCTTAACTTCGATGTAGAAACCTGAGAAAAAGTGACTGTCAGAGATTTAATATTGAACTTGGCAGCAACTTAATTACTGTTTAGAGGTGTGGTGTTAAACTTAACAGCAATTTGTCAGAGGTGTAATATTAACTTGACAAGATTTAGTTTGCGATAGGAGAAATTTTGAGGACTTGTCATTCTATTGATGAGAATTGACAAGTGGAATTTGGAATGTCAGAGGTTTAATTTTAACTTGACAAGAATTAGTTTGCGATAGGAGCAATTTCGAAGACTTGTGACTCCATGTATAGGAGAGACAAGTGAAGTTTGTACTCGTTGGGGAGTATTGATGTTAACATAGCAATGATTGCATTTGTCGATCTACCACTCTATGGAAGAGAATTGGTAGGAGATCTTGGGTGAAAAGTAAAATGAACTGTCAGAAGTTTAATATTAATGTGACAATCGTTGATTTCCTGGGACATGAGAGATTCGCCGTTAGAGGTGTAGTATTAACCTAACAGCGAGGATTTTTAATGAGTTTTGTTGTCAGAGGTTTAAAATTAACTTGACAGAATCCACTGGGGATCAGGAAGTTCAGCTTGTCGGAGGTTTGTTGTTAACGTGACAAGTCCCAACTCATTTTGTTGGAGAAATGAACACAGGTGTTTTTGTGGTCCTATCATTCTGTGAGTGAGAATTGGTAGGGGATTTTGGAGGAAAGGATGGGATCAAGTCCCTTAGGATTTTTAACAAACCCTCAGCTATCAACAGATTTGGTGTGCCTTTACAAACTACCATTTGAGTTAGGCTAGTTATGCTATTCCCTTCAGCATCATGAGTTGTCGAAGACTTATGTTAGACTTAAAAGCTAACATTTTCCTCTATCCTTAGCCATTGGAGGCGTTGGATATCCATAGGTACACTAGAGAAGAGTAACAAAGTTAAAACTAAAGTTTTGCATCTTCTTCAAGTTTTACATCATGCATCATGATGTAACTAGCGCTTGATTAGCTTGACGCTGATTGACCGTGATGTGATCCAGTGGAGGAAGAAAGGAACTTTTCTTTGGTGTTCCCCCAAACATCTTGAAGTTTTGATCAGAGGTGTAGTATTAACATGATCAAGAGAAGAATGCTATCAAGGATAGTATTTCTTCAAGAATTTATAGTTAATTGGCATCATAAGTGTATCACCATCTGAGGTTATAAGGCGATATGCTCCATTTGAATGGACCAACTCTACTATAAATGGTCCTTCCCATTTGGGCTAGAATTTTTCCTTGGTCTTATGCGTCATCACCATAGGTCTTCTGATAGCTAAGACAAGATTGTCTTTCTTGAAAGTTCGCTCTTTGACTTTCTTATTGAAGGCTCTAGTAATTCAAGCTTGATAGAGCTCAATTTGCTGTTGAGCTTGTAGGCTTTTACCATCCAAAGCCTCCAGCTCTTGGAGTCACAGTCGATGCTTCTCCTCATTTGTCATCTCCTCGACAAGGCGACGCGTAGAAATGGGATCTGGATTTTCAGTGGGAGTATGGCTTCACACCCATATACCAAAGAGAATGGTGTAGCTTTCGTTGGGGTTCAAATCGTCGTGGATAATCCCATAAGCATTTGTCTAGCTTGTCGTCCCAGTCGCGTTGACTTTTCAAGACGAATTTCTTGAGAAGTTTTTCAATAGTCTTGTTGAAAACTTCTGCAAGGCCGTTAGCGGCTGGATTGTATGTCGTTGAAAACTTGCTCTGGATCCTGAGCTTGTTGCAGAACCTTTGAAAAGCCTGGCTAACGAACTGGGGCCCATTATCATGAACAATTCATCGTGGAACACCAAAGCGGTAAATGACGTAATGTTTAATGAATTTGACCATGTCAGATGCTTTTACCTCCCTCAAGGGAATTGGTTCAGCCCATTTAGAGAAATAGTCAGTTATAGCTAAGATGAACCGATGTCCTTTGGATGAGGGTGGGCTGATAGGGCCGACCACGTCCATTCCCCACATCTCAAATGGCCAGATTGAGGCTGTATAGCGAAGATATCCTGATGCTTGATGGATAAAGTCACCCTGGACTTGACAGGCGTGACATCGCTTAGCGTAAATGATGGCGTCCGAGATCATTTTAGGTCAATAATATCCCAGTCTTTTGAGTTGATCCCCAAGCTTCGGACCAGGCTGATGAGCTTCACACATGCTGTCATGCGCTTCTTTGAGTATTTCCTGTGCATCCTTTTATGACAGGCAGTAGAGGAGGATCCTATCATGTGATCACCGATACAGTGTTTGCATGGTCACGTTGTAGTAAAATTTGGGGGCTTTCCTTCTAATGACAGCCGCCTCTTTGGTATCATCAAGAAGAATGTCGTACAATACATAGTCGAGGTACAGGAACCGCCAATCCCTGAGTTTTGGACCTGTTGAAGTCTCTAAAGCTTCTTTGACTAGACATTCTCTTGTCGGCTTTTGGTGATCTTCAAAAGCGAATCTTGGGCAGTACAAGTCATGACGTAGACAAGTATTTTCTCTACTACTCCACCTGGAAGAGCTAAGGAAGCAGCGAGAGATGCCAGTGCATCTGCATACGCATTTTTCTGATGAGGCACATGATCGATGAAAAAGTTTTTAAATTTCTCGGCCATGTGAATAGTTGTGTTGTAATAGGATACTAAGTCTTCATGTCTAACTTCGTACTCCCCGCGAACTTGGTTAACGATGAGTTTAGAGTCACCATATGCTTCGAGATATTTAACGCCAATCTCATCAGCGGTTTGCATTCCGATCAAGAGAGCATTGTATTCTGCTACATTATTGGAACATGGCTCAGTTAATGAGAATGCACGAGGGATTATGTAGTTCTGTGGGGAGATCAGTACTACTCCCACTCTCGCTACGACATGCCCTCATGGACCTGTTCTCGATGAACCATCGAAGAAGAGTTGTCATACCTGTCCTTCAAAAGATGTCTGGGTCAGACAAACTTCAGTGACATCTGGGAAATCCTCATAAAGTTCGGTCGCTCTCAGATCTGGATGATCAGCCAGGAAATCTGTCACCGCTTGTCCCTTCATAACTTTTTGCGGTAGAAAGTGCATCTCATATTGGGAGAGCAGTATGGCCCATTTTGTTAGTCTACCATTTAGTGACGATGACTTCGTCATGAACAACCTCAAAGGGTTTACTTTTGATATGACATTTATAGTCTGGCCCACCAAGTAGTGTCACATTTTTTGAATGGCGAACACCAACGTCAAACATTCATTTTCTATAGGGTTATACGGATGTTCGGCTCCGATCATGATTCTGCTCAGATAGTAGATTGCCTGCTCGTGTCCCTGATCATTGTTCTGGGCTAGTAAAGCTCATAGAGAATAATCCATCGCTCGATCATATATCTATTTACCATTAAAAACTGCTATTCGTGGGAAAACTTACAAAAAGAAGTGGAGGAGCGAAATTACAAGTACTTTCGCCATCTTGTTTTCCATTGAAAATTAGTTCGGGGGAAAACTTACAAAAAAAGATCGAGGAGCGAAATTACAAGTACTTCTTTAAAAAAGAAAATTATAAGTAGATCTCCTCTGAGATTTCTGGGGAAGTGTGCCGGTGGGAGTCTGATCAGCGCGCGATCACTTTATCCCTTTGTCGATGTAATTGATCAGTGATCAAGACTGCCTCCTAATAAGACTCCCTTCTCGCTTGGTTCGGGGAATCGGAGAACAGAAGATCAGTAGAGCCCTTTTGCTAGGAATTCTGCTCTTTTCAAGCCAATCTCCTCTCTATCCAAGGATCTCCGTCTATCTCAGGAAGCCTCTACAGGGGACTATTTTTAGCAAATGTGGGGTGTAACCGCCCCCTTGAATTCAGCAAAGCTGAATTAATCATTAGCTTCACGTGAGGCTCGCAAATGGCCTTGCCGCGAAGCTTTTTGCAAGCGTCTGGCGAAGCTAGAGGGTTCGCGCGAACGTCCTCATGCCGTTACAAGCTTAGTTGTCTCCACTTAATGTGGGACGAAGTGGGCGGGTGTAACAGCCCACTTAAAGTGGCGTTAATCCCACTAAATTAGTGGGGTTCACCCATTAATCCCTCGTGGGATTTTGAAACGATCAACTTGATGACCTAGCAAAGCCTACTGAGGAGCTAGATCATGCGAAGCTAGCTCATAGATTTAGGTAAAGTTACTTTTAGAGCCTCGTGCGAAGCTAAGACTCGGCCCATAGCGGAGCTATGACTTAGTTAAGGATAGAGCTTCTAGTGCGAAGCTCTTGGATCAGCCTCCGGTGGGGGCTAAATGGGAAGCTTTATGCGAAGCTGATAGTTTAGCTTCAAAGCGAGGCTACCAAGCTTAGGCGAAACTTTTAGTTTCATACGGAGCTACAATTACCTTGGGGTTATGCCCAGGCTAAGTATTGAGCTAGCTTAGCGTCTTAGGCCTGCTTGAGTCTCTTCAAAAGCAACTTTGGCTTACTATCTGCTTTAGTGGATAGTAATGTCCATGTTGCTGCCTCATTTCTATTCATCAGCTTGTCTTCGACTTATCTTTTGTAGATGTCGATAAGTTAGACGTCATTCAGACCGGTTGAAGATTAATGCGAGAGTCCTGTCTTTTTCGAGTATCAATAATATCAGGAAAGGTTTACCGGACACTGGAGCTGTAAGCACGGGTGGTTGCGTGAGGTATCATTTAATTTCCTCGAACGCTTGTTGACAAGCATCGTCCCAAATGAATGAGACACCCTTCTTTATTAATTTGGTGAAGGGTCAGCATCGTCTCGAGAGATTTAAGATAAACCTCCGAATATATGTTAATCGCTCTTGCAATCCTCTAAGCTCTGTGAGATTCCTTGGAGGTTGCATCTCCTGGACAACGCGGACTTTCTCTGGGTCAAGGTGGATTCCTTTGGATGTAACAACAAATCCTAAGAATTTACCGCTTGCTACCCTTAGGAAGGATTTAGTGGGGTTCATCTTCAACTGATGTGCCCGCATGATAACAAATACTGTCTTCAGATCTGCTATGTGATCGCCTTTGGTGCGGCTTTTCACTACAATGTCTTTGACGTAGCATTCCATTGTTTTAAGCATGTGCTCGCGAAAAATTGTATTCATAGCCCTCTGATACATTGCCCCTGCGTTCTTTAATCCAAAGGGCATGATATTATAGTAATATACCCCAGTGGTGTCCTGAAAGAAGTATGTTTTTCATCATCAGGGTACATTTTGATTTGATTGTACCTTGAGAATCCATCCATAAAGGATATTCGTTCAAAACCACATGTATTATCTAGCATGATATCTGTAATTGGGAGAGGGAATTCGTCTTTGGGACTGGCCTTATTTAGATCCAAAATCGATGCAAATCTGGATCTTCCCGTTTTTCTTGATAACGGGGACGATATTGGCTACCCAATCAGAGCGTTGCTCCTCCCTGATGGAGCCAGAGTCTATAAGTTTTTGACTTCTGACTGGATTGCTTCCATTATTTCTGGACGGAATCATCGCTGCTCTGCTTGACTAATTTCGTGTTCAATTAATATTAAGGCGATGCATAGCCACTTGAAGATCAACCCCAGGCATGTCCTCGAAATTCCAAGCGAAAACATCTATATACTCTTGTACAAGAGATGTTAAATCTTCCTTCTCGGAGGGCGATAGGATTTTGGTTATAAAGATGGGCTTAGGATTAGCCTCATCTCCTAGATTGATCTGGGTGATCTTATCTTCCGTAGGTGGTTCGTGTTGTCTGAAGCAAATATCCCAGAGAGTGTTTAGAAGTTTGATCCAAGGATCTGTATCAGACTGCATCATTTCTTCATCCTCGTCTTCCAGATGGCTTGCTGAAACCATGTTTACTGAAAGTTTTCTGAAGATGTTGCCGATACTAACATCCGATTCCCACGATGATGTGCCTGACAAGTGATTATGGTATAATGACTCTTCCGACTTAGAGGCTGACAGGATCAGAGTTGACACATAGTCCACTCCCATGCGAGTTTGATGATAATAATCAGGGGTCTTCCCTTTCGGAATGAAAGATCGAAGTAGTATTCTTCTTCCTTTGCCGAAATTCAAACCAGGACCATTCGTTAGATCATATCCCATGCTTTTCATCATTCTGAGTACATTTGGCTCATAGTGAGAGAACTGAGGGGATTCATTCTCGCTTTTGAGTCTTCGCGAGACATTAATTCGGACTTAATTCTTTCGAAAAGAATTGATTTTTGGCCTCTGCGTCTTGCTGGGACCATGAATACTGATTCTTACGCATCACCGACATCTTGGTACATTTTGAGGGATGACTTTTTTGGTATATGCAATGATGTCAGAATATCTATTGCCAACTAGGGGTCATTATCCACCTCGGTACTAGTGTCTGATGGCACTGAATCAGAAGCAAACACAGAAAAGTAAGCCAAATTTAACTCTTCATTAATATATCACTCGCCTACATCATCGGTGATGTTATTAACATCGAGCTTATTAATGCTCGTTACAAGTGGATTTTGTTGGCCCAAAGGCCTTCCACCCTAGTTTTGATGATGATTAACTCATGTAGTTATGTTTACTAATAATCTTGTGTTGTTTAAGTTTCAGATCTTTAACCAAGATATTAGTTGGTGATTAGCTTCAACAAGGAGTTTAGAAGCTTTTCATGATGATTCCAGGGCCAAAGCTTCATGATCACACATTGCCTAGCCCATGGATGGAGTTTTAGAGCAAGTCAACTTGAAGATGAAGATCATCAAGAAGACTTAGGTATCCATAGTTTAGATAGTGTGTTTAGATCTATTTGTAAAGCTTAGTATAGTTGATATGCTCAAGTGCACAACACACACACGTTTTCATGTTTTGGAATTGGTTTTCATGAATGATTGATCAAAACAAGTTTACATGGTTTTTTATGTATATTAGATGTGTTCAATATACATACATGCTTCATATCTTAAACAAACTTATTTTGATATGTCTATTCATGAGTTTTTAGGAAAATCAGATTTCCTATTGGAAAAATCAAGTTTGATAAAAATACAAGTGTTGGTTTTGATAAAATTGGCAAGACACAAAAATGAATTGATATGATTGATATATGTCTTGAAATTTTTATCACTAGTTTGTGTTTTAAAATAAAATGATAAAACAAGTTTTTATGGAAGTTTTAGAAAAGATATAAGTATTTTCAAAATATGTTTTTATCCAATTTTCTGTTCCAGGCTTCAACCAAGTCGACTAGTAACCTGACTAGTCGACTAGGGCTGAGGTCGGTCGACCGGGCCGGTCGACCGACGTGCACAGATTTGTGCACGCAGCTGGCACAGTGGGCCGGTCGACCGGGCGGTCGACCGTCCCAGAGAGCAGTGCTCTCTGTTTGTTTGGGTCGACCGGGCGGTCGACCGGGATTGCCCAACGGTCACATTTCTGACCGTTGGCGGTCGACCGGGCCGATCGACCGCTGCCTGTCAGAGCTGCCAGCTCAGCTCTAACGGCTAGTTTTGTATTGGGCTATATATACCCCATCTCTTCATAGTTTTTGTAGAAGTTTTTAAGAGCAAAAATTTCAGACCTTCTTAAGTGTTTTTAAAGAGTTTTCAAAAGTATTTGGGGCTTTAATCTTTCAATCTTTATTGTTTTGGGTTTTGGAAAATCAAAGAAAACTAGGTTTTTGGGAGATTGTATTGATTTTCATTTTCTACCATTTACAAGAGATTTCCCTAGTAGTTTTTCTTTGTTGCTTGTTTCCAAAAACACCTTGTTTCCACACTTGAGCTATCATACTATCCTAATCTATTAGGATCATTTGTTTTGTTGAAAAAGAGAAAAGAAAAAGAGAGATTGTTTTGTGGTTGAAAGAAACCACTTGTTGTACACCCTTATTCTTAGTGTATCCCTCTTTGGTAGAGGTGATCGGGTGATTAGTTTGCTCCCTCTAGTGAGAGGTGGAGTTTGGTTGTAAACCCTCTTCGGTAGAGGTGTTTGTTGTTGTTGTTGTGGTTGTTTGGCTACGGGCCTACCCCTCGGTTGTGAGGTGGTTGTTTGAGAGAGGAGTTCGGTACTCCATTGCTGTAAAAATCCTTCTCGTTGAAGGTTCCCTCGGTGGGAGTCCTTGGTGGACGTTGATAGTGGATTGGAAATCCTACACGGTGGTGTAGGCGGGGATGTAGAGCAAGGGTGCTCGAACCTCGAAACATATCTTGGCCTTTGCGTTTGATCCACTTGTCTCTCTAACTCTCTCTCTCTTTATATTGTGCAAAGCATCATACTTCATTCATATCATATTTGCTTGTGTTGAGCATAATTCATATTGTCATATCATATCTATTTGCTTGTGTTGTGCCTTGCATAATTCACATTGCCATATCTTGTATATGCTTGGTTGTTTGTATGTGCCTCACTTGTACCTAATCAACAAGAGCTTCATATAGCACCTCAACCCATTCAAGGGGAATCAAGAGGAGTTAGTCCAGAGCCCTTTACGGGGAATTCAGCTACACTTGTTGATTGTATTAAGTTTGTGCAAGATTTGCATTAGCTTCCGCATTTAGCGCACTTAGTTTTGCATTTAGTCCTAGATTAGCACTAACACCTATTCACCCCCTCTAGGTATTTTTTCAATTGGTATCAGAGCTAGTGCTCCTGATATTAGGCATAACATCCTAGGAGTGAGATCCTTTATTTGCTAATCTATTGTTTGCATTTGCTTGTTTGCACACATATAGTTTACCATGGCTTTCATGACCCCACCTATGTTTGACCCTTCCAACATTCATGTTTGGAAGATTAGGATGACCGTTTATTTACAAACCCTAGGTCATAAAGTTTACCTTGCCATTACCAAGGAATCCTTCCTTAGTAATAGCAATCATATAGGGGCCAATGCACAAGCCCTAGAGGCCATTAGAAGCACACTTTCTAAAGAATATCTTATGAGTGTTTCTAACTTTGATTCCGCCTTGCAGTGTGAAATTTGTTGACAACAACCACCACCTCCAAGCTTCAATTGCCAAATCAACCGGAGGAATCTAGTGGAGAGTCCGACTCACAATGCTTGATGATCCAAGGGAATGACTCCCTTGAGGTACACTCGGAAACCCACTTGGATGATAATGATGATGCTAGTTCTTCATGTAATGATTATGTTGATCCACATGCTTTAAATGAAGAACTTTCAATTGTTTGTGAAAAATTAATTGAAAAATATGATTTGTTGAAAAAGAAAAGTCTAGGAATGGTTAATGAAAATAAGAGTTTACATTCTAGACTTGATGTTGTTTTGCAAGAGAAGGATGAGATTGCTAATGAAAGGGATTCATTAAAATCTCAACTTAATCTTGTTTTAAATGAAAATAAATTTTTGAAAAATAAAAATGATTGTGAAGGTGTTTTGAAGAAAAATGAATATTTAACTTCAAAACTTGATTTTGTTTTAAAAAGTAACCATTCTTTGAAAAAAGAAATTGAATTTATTTCAAAAGAATTAGAAATTTGTTTAAAGAAAAATGAAGTTTTGAAAAATGATATTGCTTCACATGTTTGCCATGCTAGGGTAGTATCACACACTTCACCTATTGCATGCCACACTTCTTCTTCTAAGATTAATGATGATATTTATTTGTTTAAGAAGAGTGTAGATTGTTTGGGCTCCACTTTGAGCCAATGTGTTATTGGCATACACGTTTGGAAATTTTGTTTCGAAAGAAACAAGTTCCATCTATTATTCATGCACACTCTCCACGGCATACACATGCTCCTCACGGACACCATCACACTATGTATGCTCATGTGTACACATGTACACATTGTGGACGTAAGGGCCACCTTGCTAAATTTTGTTATGATAGATTACATGTTTCAAATTTAGCAAAGAAGTTTGTTTGGGTTAGAGAAGGTACTAACCCCCATGGACCCAATAAGATGTGGGTACCAAAGACCACCCCTCCTATTATTTTTGATGTAGGTGTGGGCTCTCACATGACGTGAGAGTGATGACACCTTGGAGTGGATGCGTTCCGTGCTTAAAAGGAAATCAAATGGATGCATCACTTTCAAGGGAAGTTTGGTGGAGATGACCACCATGTTTTGGAGACAAGGAGAGTTGCTTCTTCGGTTTTGGTAACAATCCTTTACTCCCATTTATTATTTACACGCTTTCATAATTAAAATTTATAGCATGTTTTGATGTTTTATAGCATGTTTCATTGTTTAGTGATCATCATGAATATGCCATGTTAATTAGATTAGTGTTATACTTATTAGTTGGTAGAAATATCCATGTTTTATATGGACTTATATTTTTGTGTTCTCACCTTGGTTAAACTAATTTGTATGACCTAGATCTAATGCACATGCATGTACATATTGATCATATATGATTTGTATTTCATATCTTTGATGTTTATAGCATGTTTCATTATTTGGTGATTATTATGATAATGCCATGCTCATTAGATCCTTGACATGCATGTATAGCATTTTGAGACACCCATGTTTATATGGACCCATATTTATGTGTTCTCACCGTTTGTTTTAGCTATCATGTTTATCATAGGATTTGCATAATAATCATGTTTAAGTTTATCATGTTAATATTTATCGTGTTTTGATGCTTCATGTTAAGATTACTTGTTTAGATGTTAGTTTTCATTAAGACTAGGATTTATACTTGTACATATAGTGGGCCACAAATAAATCTATATATGTTTGGGCTTGATTGCTTATTTGAACCCTTTAGATGTGCTAGTATAATCTAGTTTTGATGATTCATACATTTCAAACTTGTATTCCATTTTTGATTTGTTTTATGTGTATAAGTTTTCAATTCATGTATATGTGTATTTTGTCAAACTTTAAGATATACATGTATACCCCTTGAGTCATTTGCCCTTCATGCAAATCTATATATGGACTCAATTGTGTTTAGGGATATGTATGTATACTTATTGTGTTGACAATTCATACATATACCTTGAAATGAAATTTGTTTTGATGTATATTTAGTTTTTCTCGATTTTGTGTTTAATTGTTTAACTTCATGTATATGTCTATCTTGTCCAAACTATTAGATATACATGTTTATCCTTTTCGAGCCACGTGCCTTAATGCATATATTTTGTGGACTCGTTGTGTTTTGGATATGTATGTATACTTTAGTTTGTATTAGACATACATATGCCATGAAGGTTAAATAAGTTTTGATGATTTTCGTGTTTTTAATGTTTAAGGAATAATTGAGCTTAATGAAAAATTTTCATGATTATGATATTCACACTTTATATGTACACTCACATTTATTGCTTACTCATGTGTTTGTTTTCATGAGTCATATTTATGCTTAATTGATTATGAGTGTTGACTATCTTGTGAATTTCATATTTTCATGATATATATTTGTTTTTATTCCTTGCTTGAAGGATTTCGTATAAGTTTAAAAGTTTTTCCATTTAACTAGTTACGGTATTCTTCATTTTGGTAGAGTTTTTCAAACAAAGCTTATTTTTAAATCTATTTTTGAAAACCCCTACCCTTTAAGGGCGGTTGGAAGGGAGATCATATTCATGTATGCTTTACTATGAAAATCATTTTAAACTTGATCATGATTGGGAGGATTAGTTATATGAGTTATACCATGCTTTTATTGTTATGTCAATTGGTATCATTGAACTCTTTCAATTGGTATCATTTTGATCTTTTTGTATACTCATATGTTTATTGTGTATGTATATTTTCAATTGGTATCATCTATTGGTGATTGGTACTCATTCTATTTCATACACATATACTTGTTTTATTTGTGCTTAAGATATAAATTTTTCACAAAATCTTGTTTATGCTAGTGCTTGAGCTTCAATTTTGTTTTAATTGATTACTTTTAAATTGGTATCAAGCCCATGTATCATGTTAGTTGGTATTTCATAAAGGGGGAAAATTTTAATTTTGTCTTTCAATTGGTGATTTTTCAATTGGTATTTGTTTCCCACTCCCTTACTTTATGATTGAAAATTTCATATTGGTATCATATGTTTAATATGAAAATTATTTACAATTGGTATCAAAATTTTGTTTAATATCAATTGGTATCAAGATTTTTCATGTGTTTTTGTTTAAAATTGGTATCAATATTTTTTTTTGTTTGTTTATTTTCAATTGGTATCAAGATGCTTCATTGACATATTTTCAATTGATTTTCAAATTGATTGTCACCCCTTATTGACCTTGTTTTTGTTTTAGACAAAAAGGGGGAGAACATTGTTTTATTATTTTGATTGACATAATAGGGGAGAAAGATTTTTACCCCTCATTATTATTTATTGTTTTGATTGTTTACCCCTTTGTTGATGATTGACAAAAAGGGGGAGAATAATTTGAGTTTTATATATGCATACTTATGTTTTTGCATATATTAAGTTTTATTGGTATCTAGAGCATCTAGTGTTTTGTTAATGTTTTATTAATTTAATTGGTATCTAGAGCTTCTAGAATATGTTTTATGCATGTTGATGCATACATGTTTATATGCATACTTGTGTTTAGTTTTCTCATGCTTAACAAATAAACAATAGATATGCATATATGTTTTGTTTTGCAAATGTATGGAGATAAGAACTTGATGACTTTTATGATTATTTGACATGTTGTATTTGCATACATGTCATACATTTGCATACATATTTATAAGCTTCATTGTCACATATTTTTATTTGTTTATGCATGAGTTAAGGGGGAGCTTCTTTGAAGCTTAACTTTAATCCATGCATATATAACTCCATGAGTTTTGTCATCATCAAAAAGGGGGAGATTGTTGGCCCAAAGGCCTTCCACCCTAGTTTTGATGATGATTAACTCATGTAGTTATGTTTACTAATAATCTTGTGTTGTTTAAGTTTCAGATCTTTAACCAAGATATTAGTTGGTGATTAGCTTCAACAAGGAGTTTAGAAGCTTTTCATGATGATTTCAGGGCCAAAACTTCATGATCACACATTGCCTAGCCCATGGATGGAGTTTTGGAGCAAGTCAACTTGAAGATGAAGATCATCAAGAAGACTTAGGTATCCATAGTTTAGATAGTGTGTTTAGATATATTTGTAAAGCTTAGTATAGTTGATATGCTCAAGTGCACAACACACACACGTTTTCATGTTTTGGAATTGGTTTTCATGAATGATTGATCAAAACAAGTTTACATGATTTTTTATGTATATTAGATGTGTTCAATATACATACATGCTTCATATCTTAAACAAACTTATTTTGATATGTCTATTCATGAGTTTTTAGGAAAATCAGATTTCCTATTGGAAAAATCAAGTTTGATAAAAATACAAGTGTTGGTTTTAATAAAATTGGCAAGACACAAAAATGAATTGATATGATTGATATATGTCTTGAAATTTTTATCACTAGTTTGTGTTTTAAAATAAAATGATAAAACAAGTTTTTATGGAAGTTTTAGAAAAGATATAAGTATTTTCAAAATATGTTTTTATCCAATTTTCTGTTCCAGGCTTCAACCAAGTCGACTAGTAACCTGACTAGTCGACTAGGGCTGAGGTCGGTCGACCAGGCCGGTCGACCGACGTGCACAGATTTGTGCACGCAGCTGGCACAGTGGGCCGGTCGACCGGGCGGTCGACCGTCCCAGAGAGCAGTGCTCTCTGTTTGTTTGGGTCGACCGGGCGGTCGACCGGGATTGCCTAACGGTCACATTTCTGACCGTTGGCGGTCGACCGGGCTGGTCGACCGCTGCCTGTCAGAGCTGCCAGCTCAGCTCTAACGGCTAGTTTTGTATTGGGGCTATATATACCCCATCTCTTCATAGTTTTTGTAGAAGTTTTTAAGAGCAAAAATTCCAGACCTTCTTAAGTGTTTTTAAAGAGTTTTCAAAAGTATTTGGGGCTTTAATCTTTCAATCTTTATTGTTTTGGGTTTTTGGAAAATCAAAGAAAACTAGGTTTTTGGGAGATTGTATTGATTTTTATTTTCTACCATTTACAAGAGATTTCCCTAGTAGTTTTTCTTTGTTGCTTGTTTCCAAAAACACCTTGTTTCCACACTTGAGCTATCATACTATCTTAATCTATTAGGATCATTTGTTTTGTTGAAAAAGAGAAAAGAAAAGAGAGATTGTTTGTGGTTGAAAGAAACCACTTGTTGTACACCCTTATTCTTAGTGTATCCCTCTTTGGTAGAGGTGATCGGGTGATTAGTTTGCTCCCTCTAGTGAGAGGTGGAGTTTGGTTGTAAACCCTCTTCGGTAGAGGTGTTGGTTGTTGTTGTTGTGGTTGTTTGGCTACGGGCCTACCCCTCGGTTGTGAGGTGGTTGTTTGAGAGAGGAGTTCGGTACTCCATTGTTGTAAAAATCCTTCTCGGTGAAGGTTCCCTCGGTGGGAGTCCCCGGTGGACGTTGATAGTGGATTGGAAATCCTACACGGTGGTGTAGGCGGGGATGTAGAGCAAGGGTGCTCGAACCTCGAAACATATCTTGGCCTTTGCGTTTGATCCACTTGTCTCTCTAACTTTCTCTCTCTTTATATTGTGCAAAGCATCATACTTCATTCATATCATATTTGCTTGTGTTGAGCATAATTCATATTGTCATATCATATCTATTTGCTTGTGTTGTGCCTTGCATAATTCACAATGCCATATCTTGTATATGCTTGGTTGTTTGTGTGTGCCTCACTTGTACCTAATCAACAAGAGCTTCATATAGCACCTCAACCCATTCAAGGGGAATCAAGAGGAGTTAGTCCAGAGCCCTTCACGGGGAATTCGGCTACACTTGTTGATTGTATTAAGTTTGTGCAAGATTTGCATTAGCTTCCGCATTTAGCGCACTTAGTTTTGCATTTAGTCCTAGATTAGCACTAACACCTATTCACCCTCCCTCTAGGTTTTTTTTCAGATTTAATTCCCACATGCACTCTTCTTTCGCTTCTAGCTCAGTGTTGGCTTCATTACTAGAGTCTAGTTCCTCTGGCAGTGAATTCTCGTTCGTCTCCAGAGGGTTTTGGTATAGGAGGGAGTCTGTAAAATAATTCTCTACCCCCTTTAACGGATGCCTTTCGGCAATCAACGTTCGGACTTTCCCACTTTCGTTGATGTACTTCATGACTTGATGGAGAGTGGAGGGGACGATGGAATTACGATAAATCCACGGTTGCCTGAGCAGCAAATTGTACGAAGTGTCAGCGTCTATTACATAGCACATCACTTCAGATCTAAGATCCCCGATCTGACATTTGAGCTTGATCTTCCCCATTGGGCGGCATTGAAGCCATAGATGGTAGTTTGGGTGGCGCTCAATCAGTGGGTGGAGATCCTTAAGTGCTGCATGACCCAGCGAGGCATGATGCTCAATGTGGATCCTGGATCTACCTGAATGCGGCTCACTTCAGACGATCCAATGTACCCTATGAAGTATAGAGGCCGATCATGTTTCGCATTGACCTGTATGTCATCTAACGTGAAGGTGATACAAGAGGCATTGTGAGAGGCATAGAGGCAGTCTTCTTCATCTTCCTCCTGTGGTCCAGCTAGGATCTGGGTCATGAAGACCTCAGCATCAGCTAGGGCTTCCCTAAGAGCTTCTCTTATTGACTTTGATAGTCTCAGAAGCTCGTAAAAGGTGATCCTGGCCGGGATATTGGCCAGTTGAGCCAGGACATCAAAGCGGTAAGGTGTTGGAGATCCTTCCGCGTTGTTCTTTGGGAGAGCCTTAGAAAATTGAAGTTCTTTCTGCTTCTCCATAGGTTGCTTCGCGGAGGGCTTGGTTGGCTCTGTAGTAAGTTTAGGAGGGTTTGCCCCCATCTCGTCGTACTTCTTTAAATACGACTGACCCAAACGAGTTTCTGCCATAAGCGATTTATTGAGCTTTGCGGTAAGGATGATTGTTTCCTCTTCCAAATCGGTTAGTGAGGGAACATCGGTTTCTGCTTCCTAGGAAGAAGCGCACAACACATTGCAAGATGAAACTGTTGTTTTACCTTTCGACTTTCTGTTGGTAACAGTAGTCCACTGTTGGCCATCCACAAGGTCGGGATGAACCCCATAATTTCTCCCTGAGGTGTAGGGATAGGTACAAGACCTTTCTCCTGCTGATGATGTTGGTTTGTATTGATTATTCTTAGTTCCCCTTTCGGGATGGGAACTACTCTGGCTGGTGCTGGAGGCTATTTCCCAAACTGAAGAAATGATGTCATATTAGCCGTCACTTTCTTCTGCTCTGGACGGAGCTTTAGCACTTCTGCATCAATCAGAGCTTAAAGAATATTTTTGAAGACATAGCAGCTCTTGGTGGCGTGACCTAGCATCCTATGATACAGGCAGTAGTTAGGATTGTCGGACTTGCCGACTTCCTCAGGACGTCTAGCTTCAGGAAGCTTCAATCTGTTGCTCTTGTTGAGCAATTTGAACAATGAATTGACGTGTTCGTCCTTGCAAGTGTACTGCTTGTTGGCGCGTGGCTGACTTGATGAACCTCCCCTTTGACTGGCTGAGATTTCACGGGGGATTTTGTCTCTGTCGCTAATGTATCTTTTCTTTTTAATTGAAATGATATTTCTGGCGCGCGCCTTGTTGACTTTTCGGGTCTGGGCTTGTTTTCTTCCGCCCTAACCCTGGTGACAATTTCTTCAGCCTGTTCACCTTGCTGGACCAATCGCTTCCAGGTGCGATTTTCAGCAACACCTATCTAGGATAAGAGCGAAGTTTGCAAATTGTGGCGGCATGTTTCCACCAGGGTGGCCTGGGTCATACCGCTAGGACATTGGAATGCCATATTCTGAAATCTTTTCACAAATACTTTGACGGACTCTCCCTTTCGCTGCTTCGTTGCCAGGAGGTGGGCATTGTAATCTCCGAGTCATCTTCAAAGAAGCGTGTCAGGAAAAGTTTCTCCAAATCACCCCAGTTTTTGATGGAGCCTTCTGGGAGTTTCATTAACCATTCAAAGGCAAGCCCTTTTAGAGTGTCGATGAACAAACGTGCCAAGATGGCATCATTATCTACTACATTTCCTGTATGAGAATTGAAGTAGTAGATGTGTTGGTTCGGTGACTCTTTACCGTCGAAAGCTTGTAGGGTCAGAGCTTTGAACTTAGGAGGGTACGGAACAAGGTCCCACTCGGTCGGATATGGCCGGACCACTCCTGCATCTTGGAGGCCTTTCCTGTTGGTAAGGGCTTCCAAACGCTGCTCCAGTTGAGTCATTCTTGTAGAATGAGTATCCTCATTCTCCGGGTTGCCTCCCTCTTTAGATGAGGATTTAGAAGACTCAGAATTGGATTGCCCTTTCTCCTCAAAATGTATAAAGGACAAGCTTTCCTCTTCGTTTCATTTGTCTTTAGACTTCTTAGAAGAAGCTTTATCAGTTGGCTTCTTCTTGTCCTCGAGTAATTGTGCAAGAATTTGCTTGAGGGTATCGATAGATTCTTGTTGAGCACGAATCATCGAATTGTTCCCTCTGGACCTGGGCTTGCTGTTCTAAGCGCCTGGCCGTCTCCTCAGGAGTGTTTGTCATGTACACAAAGGCTTCCTTCTCCATAGAAGAGTTCGAGGCCTGCGATTCTGCAATGGCGGAGTGTGATTCACTTACTTCAATGCCCCAATCTAGGGCACTGTAGTCGACTGGGGCTACCGCACCAGTCCGAGTGCGAGTTGCCGGTACACTCCTTCTGGTTCCGTGTCAGACTCGTTAGAGCTGACCGCTGGTTGTTTTCTCCTACTTCTGCTTGCCATGTCTGCAGTGACTTCAGGGTACTCCATGTCAGAGAAGGCTTCCCTTCTGCGAGAGTGACACCTCTTGGTTGATCGGGAGGTTGAGGTCAATCGTCTGAATACCGATTGTTTTCTTGCATGTGAGCTGCAGCGACATTCAGAGAGCATCACTGTGATGAGCCGTTCACAGTAACAAGATGGAGTGATCTGATTAGCACTCATTTTCTTTGTCAAATAATCTCTTAGATGTTGGAACTTGTTTTGATGAAGACATTTCTGAAGCAAATCATTTGGAGCTCTAATACAAGCCAATTCAAGAGTTCTTCATGATCAAGACTTCCCAAGGAGAGTTGCTAATAATATGTTTTGTAATGATTATTTAGCATGTTAAAAGCCTTGGTGCACATACACATATCATTGCTTTATAATCGATTTATATCTCTTTATAGTCGACTTATACTAGGTATAGTCGACTTGACCAATTCCCTAGTCGACTAACCTTGTGTCCAAATTGATCCCAACTCTCTGTTTGTCCTGTTAGTCGACTTAACAGAAAACCTAGTCGACTAATAGACATTTGTAGTCGACTTGACCCTTTCCCCTAGTCGACTAATCCCTGGCCTAGTCGACTTATAAGTTGGTTGTAGTCGACTTGGTTCAGTTAACCAGAAACCTGTCACATGAACTTATCTTGACCTAGTCGACTTATACCCAATATTAGTCGACTAACCTTTGAAAATTTGCCTAGACTAGTCGACTAACTAAAATGGCAAGTCGATTATAGACAGTTTCTGACTGTTGGACAGTTTCTGTATTCTGGTATTTTCTGCAACGTTCCCCAACGTTTAAACTTTCAAATTGCACCTAATAACTACCCTAACTAACCCTAGAGTGCAGCTATAAATAGGGTTGTTAATCTAAGGCAAAATACCAATCCAAATCTTCAGTTTTCTGACCACAAAATTCTGCCAATATTCTGGTTTCCTGAAAACTGTTCCCACTTCAATTTCTTCACCAATTCCTAATCCTAAGTGAAGATATCTGAAGTTTCTCCTATACTAGCCCTTGTCCACGTTCACATATTGTACCAAGGCTTATAGGAAGTGTTCTAATCCTCAAAGAAATCATTATACAAGAACGTCTTCCTGGTGTAGAAGAGAAGTTGTACAAGGTGGTGTTTGTTCTCTTGGTTGTAAGAGAAGTTGTACACATTTGACAAAGGGGATTTGTCAAGTGGTGTGCAAGGTGTTGATTTTGGGTGTACAAAGTCAAGGATAAAGGAAAATCTTAAGCGGGTGGCTTGAGGACTGGATGTAGGTCACGAGGACTGAACCAGGATAAATCTCTCGTGTTTGCGTATGCCTAACTTTTCTGAGATTTAATTTCCTTTTATTGCAAGTTCCTTATTTATTTAACTTTAATCCTTCTTTGTTCAGTATATGTGTTGACTGTGTATTTTAGATCCACAAGTGGCATCATCTCGGGACCAACAATTAGTATCAGAGCAGGTCCAACATTTGGTATCAGAGCCCTGCATACCTAGTTAACAACAAGCAAGGATGGCAACGGAGTTCCCTTCGTCACAATTCAAAGAAGGACATTCTACACAACGTCCACCGCTATTTGACGGATCCAACTACAACTATTGGAAGTGTAGAATGAAGATTTACTTGCAATCGCTCAACTACGAACTTTGGAACATCGTAGAAGCACCGTACACCAAACCGCCTACCTACTACAACACTTGGAGTGATGATCAAAAGAGGAATGCGAACCTTGACGCCAAAGAGATGAATGCTCTATTCTGTGCCTTAATCAAAGAAGAGTTCAACCGTGTGTCAACAGCAACTTCGGCAAATCAAATATGGCATACTCTTCAGGTAACACACGAAGGCACAAATAAAGTTAAAGAATCTAAGATATCTATTCTTGTCCACAGGTTTGAATTATTCAAAATGGAGGAGAATGAAACCATATCAGAAATGGTTACAAGATTCACCGACATTACCAATTCCTTAGCATCCCTTGGAAAGGAATACACACAAGTTGAAAAAGTTCGCAAGATCCTTCGTGCACTCACACCAGAATGGGAGAAGAAGACAACCGCAATTGAAGAAGCAAATGATCTCTCAACAATATCGTTAGAAAACCTTATTGGTAATCTAATGGCATATGAAGTGCAACTCGAAGAAAGAAAGAAGGATGAACGACAACCTCACTCAAAGAAGAAAGAACTTGCCTTCCATGCATCCTCAGACACAGACAATTCAGATGACGATGAAGAGGAGATGGCAATGCTTTTAAGGAAATTCAGGAGATTTCTTAAGCAAGGTAAATTTAAATGCTTTAATTGCAATAAAACAGGTCATATGAAGAAGGATTGCCCTTTGCTCAAAAATAAAGGTAAATTCAAGAGCAAAAAGTTCAGAAAGAAGAAAGACTACGAAGCATCATGGGAAAATAGTGATTCCTTTTCCTCTGATGAAGAAGAAACCACTGAACATGTCAACCTATGTTACATGGCGCTAGAAGAAGATGAGGTATCATATACTGAACTTTTAGATGCATTTCATGAAGTATTCAATGATCTAAAGAATGAAAAAATGAAAAATAAAGTGTTATCAATGAAAAATGAAAATCTTTTAAAAGAAAATTCATGTTATGCTTTACAAGTTTTTTCTATAAACTCTCAAAAAGATGAGTTTGAAAAAGTAATATCATCTTTGAAAAAGGATAATGAGAAGTTTATAAAAAAAATATTTTTCTTAAAAAGGAAACTGTGTCTTTGAATGAAAGGATTTCTGTATTAGATAAAGACATATCAGTTTTCAAAATGAAATATGAAGAAATTTTGAAAATATGACTAAGTTCAATCAAGGAAAAGAAAAATTGAATGATTTGTTATCTTATCAAAAGTTGTCACATAATCATTATAGTCTTGGATTTGTTGAAAAATCTTCATATGTTACTAATCCATTTAATTCCTTTGTAAAAAGAAAGTCTAATAAAAGAAGGAAGAATAAGTTTATATGGATTCCTAAGAATGTAAGCATTTTTGATAAAAATACCTATATTGCATCATACATATATGATATATGTAATTCATGCAATTATGTGTATATTAACAGGTGAAACCAAATTCAAATTAGGTTTGGTCTCCTAAAGGTTAATGTTTACTCTTATGATTGGTACCATCTAACGTCTATCTTTCAGGTACCATATAAGAAGTTGATGAGAACATATATATATATATATATATATATATATATATATATATATATATATATATATATATATATATATATATATATATATATATATATATATATATATATATATACACATTTTATGATATATTGTTGCAGGGGGAGAACAAAGTATTTCTATATTTGTTATAACCCATTTTCTACAGGGGGAGAAAATATAACTTATTTTCTGCAGGAGAAGCATTTGTGCACACAAAGTGTCATCAACAAAAAGGGGAGAATGTTGGAACTTGTTTTGATGAAGACATTTGTGAAGCAAATCATTTGGAGCTCTAACACAAGCCAATTCAAGAGTTCTTCATGATCAAGATTTCCCAAGGAGAGTTGCTAATGATATGTTTTGTAATGATTATTTAGCATGTTAAAAGCCTTGATGCACATACACATAGCATAGCTTTATAGTCGACTTATAACTCTTTATAGTCGACTTATACTAGGTATAGTCGACTTGACCAATTCCCTAGTCGACTAATCTTGTGTCCAAATTGATCCCAACTCTCTGTTTGTCCTGTTAGTCGACTTAACAGAAACCTAGTCGACTAATAGACATTTGTAGTCGACTTGACCCTTTCCCCTAGTCGACTAATCCCTGGCCTAGTCGACTTATAAGTTGGTTGTAGTCGACTTGGTTCAATTAACCAGAAAACTGTCACATGAACTTATCTTGACCTAGTCGACTTATACCCAATATTAGTCGACTAACCTTTGGAAATTTGCCTAGACTAGTCGACTAACTCAAATGACAAGTCGACTATAGGCAGTTTCTGACTGTTGGGAAGTTTCTGTATTCTGGTATTTTCTGCAACGTTCCCCAACGTTTAAACTTTCAAATTGCACCTAATAACTACCCTAACTAACCCTAGAGTGCAGCTATAAATAGGGTTGTTAATCTAAGGCAAAATACCAATCCAAATTTTCAGTTTTCTGACACAAAATTCTGCCAATATTCTGGTTTCCTGAAAACTGTTCCCACTTCAATTTCTTCACCAATTCCTAATCCTAAGTGAAGATATCTGAAGTTTCTCCTATACTAGCCCTTGTCCACGTTCACATATTGTACCAAGGCTTATAGGAAGTCTTGTAATCCACAAAAAATCATTGTACAAGAGCGTCTTCTTAGTGTAGAAGAGAAGTGGTACAAGGTGGTGTTTGTTCTCTTGGTTGTAAGAGAAGTTGTACACATTTGGCAAAGGGGATTTGTCAAGTGGTGTACAAAGTCAAGGATAAAGGAAAATCTCAAGCTGGCAGCTTGGGGACTGGATGTAGGTTATGAGGACCGAACCAGGATAAATCTCTCGTGTTTGCGTTTGCCTAACTTTTCTGAGATTTAATTTCCTTTTATTGCAAGTTCCTTATTTATTTAACTTTAATCCTTCTTTGTTTAGTATATGTGTTGACTGTGTATTTTAGATCCACAAGTGGCATCATCTCGGGACCAACATTAGATCTGTCAGAGGGGAATCAAAGAGATTGGCCTCGGATTGTGGAGGGCTTTTCAGCTTCTGAGAGCCACCCTGACGTCGAGAATTTGAGACGCAGGGTTTAGAAACGCGGAGCCCATGTTGTATAGAACAGACGTAGCTCTTGCATTTTGACTTTGAAACGTGGGTCTCGTGCCTCTGCTTAGGAGAGACACGGACCTCATGTTGCTGATTGTCGCGTTTGATTAGTGACGGTTGAGACACGCGGACTTTCTTAATTCTGCGTTTGGTTGTAGAGATGCGGGTCTCGTGTCTCTGAGAAGAAGCATAGCCCTCGCGCTGCTGAACATCGCATTTAGGAAGCAAAGTCTCAGAAACGCAAGCCTGTTGGGCTTCACGTTTTAGTCTCCATACGCAGACTTCGCGCGTCTGACGTAATTTAGAAGAGACGTAGGCTTGAGTCTCGCGTTCTGTATCTGCTGGAGAGATGGTTGTTCTAGCTTCTTGCGCCTGTAGTTAATGACGTCTTTATCGACGTTCAACGTTCCAGTTACGCCGTACGGGTTGCTGGGAACCCCCGATAACCTGAAACTGAGGAAGAGGACGGGCATGAACGGGCTGAATATCAGCAACGCTAACCTCGTGAGTCTCGTAGGAGACCTTGACGCGGGTGTTACATGTGATGTGGTTAGCCATAACACTGAAGGGATCTCAGAGCGGACTTGAGAGCGGGTCTCCGAGGAGACCTTGCGGTACTGCTGCGCCCCAGGGCTCTTAGAGCCGGAAGAGAGAAACTCTTCATATTTTACCTGGTCGAACTCCACGACAAGTGATTCGACCAATTTTCCCATATGGGTGACGTCACCTTGCGCTGCCACGACTTGCTCATCGGTAGAGAAATTAGTCCCCAGCAGAGTCGCCATCTCTTGTTTGGTGGGAAAATTGAAGGCGTGTGTAAATTCTTTATTTGATTGTAAAGAAAATTATAACAGATCAATAATCCGATTACAAGAGAGGGAAGATATTCAAGCTCAAATCTCCTTTTGTTTAATGTCGGGTTCTTGATGTGGCGATGGAAAGTGAATCTTGTTTTTCGTTGATCGGGTGAACGTCACTATCTTTTCTGGAAAATCTTCTCTTTGGATTATGGGCGGAGTAGCACAGCTCCTGTCCAATAAAGTCTCAAAGAGATTTGAGACAAAACAAAACTTGTACTCAGCAAGTTTTTTTATAAGTGTCAAACTCTTTTGTATTCCTCAGTTAGAGATTTTGATTTCTCTGGGATTCGCAACCAAAAATCTCCGATCCCTCTTCAATAGCAAACTGAAGTATTTATAGAGATTTCAGGGGTAAAACTGTTCCCTAAAAACACTCCATAATGGGGGTTAACTCCCTCATTACGTGGGCAGTAATTGACCCAGTAATGAAGGCAGTTATAACCAAGGTACAGGCTTTGAGCCTCGCATTTTGTCACTAAAGTAATGCTTGAGAAGCGCGAATTCCCAGTTATGTGTTAAGCTTCAAGTGAGATGCGAGCTTCGGGCTCTACGTCTGGATAGGATGTCTGAGATACAAGTTTCAAGTTCTGCATCTTGGTCATTGCAGTGAGGCAGAGACGCGGGTTTCGACCCTTGCGTCTTAGTACTACAATGGTGCTGAGACACTGCTTTTGAGCTTTCATCTTGGTTATTAAGGTACAGGTTTCAACCTTCACGTCTTGATGCTGCGCTAGTGGCTGTACTGCTTTGCGTCTGGAGTTTGGACTCTGCTTTCTGATGACTTGTCTTCAATGATTTTTAGATAGTCTATAGGCTCCATCACAAAACTCACACGTTTGGAAGCCAAGAACATGTCGATCTCAGAGCCTAAACACATAGACGAGCTCAATGATCAAGATTACAAGAGAAGACTATATCAATATTTGTATTATTACTTTTTATATTTTAGATAGGATTTATAGTCGTTTGTTAAAATGTAATACCCCGTTCCCGGAATACGTACTTTGTTACGTATTCAGTCTTTCGATCGTGTTTTCCAAATTACTTCCTGTATCTGACCGATTTCAGTTTTAAAAATCATTTCCCAATATTATGTATTTTCTGTGATTTTCTAGAAATTGTCCTGAAATTGAATAAATATTTTCAAAACCGGTGTCGACCATTGTCGCTGATCGATTCTCGGATTTTTAATTCACAAACTACTAGGAATTTCTAGAAAGTCCTTTAGACTTTATTTCTTAGAATCATATTTTCTATCTAAATACTTTTTCTGAGAATTTTATGAATTTATGAAAATTCCAACGGAGTCGGCAGATAACCGATTCCGGGATTTTTAATTCTAAAACTATAAATGATTTCTTCAAAAGAATTTCACCACGAGTCTTCAAATCTTATTCTTGATTTTTGGTAAAATTTTCAGATCACTCCGAGATACTTGAATTTCGGACATTTTTTCAAAAATCCCAAAATTCCATAAATGCCACCTCATTTCCCACTCACTTCCCCACCTAACCCCACTCACTCTCTCTCTCTCCCACAGCCGGCCAAGTGGCCAGGTGAGGGACACCTCACCCCTCCTTTTTTGCAAGAAAACCCCTCACTTCTATCTTAATTCCAACCCCTTTACAAAATCCCAAACCTATATAAGACTTTCCCTTTACACTTTAATCTTTTTCTTTCTCATTTCAACTCAAGTGAGAGAAGCTCTCACCAAACCCTCTCCTTCCTCAAACTGAACCCTAGCTCCAAGAACCCCCCCAAGCTCTTCACCTCCAGCTCAAGCTTCTACTTTGGAGCTTGGATCGTAGCTCTCTTCGTCGCCAAGGATCATTTGGGAGCTATCCGTCGACCACACTCTTTCCGGACTCGTAGAGCTTCAATCAAACGGTTCCAAGTGAGTATTTCACTCACCAAGACTTGAATTAGCCCTAGAACACTTGTATCTACACCTCTTGTACACCTAGGTCACCCAAAACCATGAATTGAACCATCAAACGCAATTTCCAGAAAATCTGTTCTGTCACTGTTTTTCCCACTATTAGTCGACTTACCCTAGGAGCTAGTCGACTAGAACACTTAGCTGAAACTTAGTTTTTCTGGAAAACACAGTATTAGTCGACTTACCCCAATTATCAGTCGACTAATCTTTTCTGGACATAAATCTCAACTCTCTGGAAATCACTATTAGTCGACTCCTGAATCCCCCTAGTCGACTAATCCTCCCTGGACCAGAAATCCAACTTTCTGCATCAACAGACTTAGTCGACTTAAGTATCTGTTAGTCGACTAGAGCTCACTGTTAGTCGACTAACCCTCCTACCCTAGTCGACTAACTCTTCCTGAAACAGAATTCCAACTCTCTGTATCCCAGTTCCAGTCGACTAATCCAGACTGTCAGTCGACTAGAGACCCCTATTAGTCGACTAACCCTTACCCCTAGTCGACTAATTCTGACTGTGTGTCATAGTTAATTTCTGTTCTGAATTTGGTTCTTATGCTTGTTACATGTGTATTATATCTTGCTTGTTCATGCTTCAATACTGATATTACATGACCTATTACTGAATAGATGTATCTCTTGTTACCTCATGACTTGTTATTGCATATTCTTGTATCATGACATGTAAATAGTAAATATCACCACCCATCATGCCATCTCTTAAAACAAAGCATGATACACTTGACTTTCCTATAAAAAGCACCAATTTACATATGGGTCGGGGGAAATATGCGGATATCGATACGTGTTCGTGTTTACAGTGGTAGTAGGTATATTGTACAATCATATTCCGGTCTAACCTGCGGTACACCAGGGGACCGAGGGGAGTGCTTGCTCCCTATTCCTGAATCAGTCATGACTAAGGGCATACATAAGACCCTCCTGAATAGCCTAGCGGCTGGCTTCCGTCACCAAGCAACGGAACAATCCTGGACCGTTATCCCGGGCATGTACGGGGTCCACTGTAAACATAGTTCGTCGATACCCCCGCTGTTTCCAATAACAACCTTGAGTTACTAGGATATGGATCTATGTGCGCTGGGACGCTGGGTCACATAGCTAGATATCACAGTAAAGCAAGTAATAATAATACTAGACTAGAGCTATGCATTCATTCCTTTCTGACTTCAGTTATATATGCTTTCCTTACCTGTTGGTTTATATTCATTGGACCGTTCCAGTTTTCTTTATTCATGTATCCTAGCCATTTGGCCATATATATTGTTTATCGTTATATGTCTTGATCCCTTGGATTTGCATATTCAGATTCCGAGGCTTGGGTCGAAGTGGAGCCATCCACCGAAGATCAGGCTTTCTTTAGTGAGCAGGCAGATTAGCTCCGGTCCTCGTGCCAGACTCTCTCCTTTTGTCTCACGGGATCTCCATCCTACTCGTGAGCTTTTTGTATACACACTGTATATATTCTTTTGGACTTGGTTATGATGTAATACACATGTATTGTGTAATACTTTATAATATCCGTGATAACTTTGTATGTGTACTTCTTGTGTTGGCATATGTATGGATACCACGCTTTGTCGTGTACTCTGTTTCTTGTTGTACTTTTATGCTTAGCGTATATACGTGGGGGCAAGTTATGACCTACGTATATACGTCGCAGTGACGTCCCCGTATCTGTGGAATCGGGGCGTTACAGGTTGGTATCAGAGCCTAGGCTCTCAAACCTAAAGTACAATCAAGCAGCAAATTCTAGTAATTTGCTAATGCCAACTACAATATACAAAGTTATTAAGTCCTTCTTGATTCCTTCCTTGATTCCTTCCCTTGTGTCCTAAACTCCTTCCATTTTTCCAATTCCAGTTATCTTTCCCAACTCGGTATGGAGAGAAGGACGGGCCGTAACAACTCCGGGCAAGCGTCGAATGGACCCACAGGGGAGAATGTGGATATTTTGAAGGTCATTCAGACCATGATGGAAAACCAGCAGCAGCAGACTGAACTCCTCAGGCAAGAATTGGCAGCACCGAAGGATCAGAGGCCGGGAAATGTATCGGACTTCAGGCGGCTGCAACCAGCCATCTTCACGGGAGAAGAGAAGCCCTTGGATGCTGAACAGTGGTTGACAGATACCACAGATCTGCTGAATGCAGCCAGGGTACCAAAGGAGAACCAAGTTGAGGTCGCCAAGATTCAGTTGAAAGATGTTGCTAGAACTTGGTGGCTTGCTGAAGAGGCCAGACTGGAGAAGCCTGTCACCTGGGACACATTCTCCAAGAGCTTCTATGCCAGATTCTTCCCAGCTACTGCTCAGAAGGACATGGAAGAACAATTCATCAGGCTACAGCAAGGGAGTAGGTCCGTGGACGAGTATGCCGCGGAATTTCTCAGACTGAGCCGCTTTGCCCGTACATGGTAACGGACGAGGAGAAGCGGGCAAGTAGGTTCCAGCAGGGCTTGCAGATGGACATTCAGATGTTCTTAATGCCCCAACAGCTGAAGACTTATTCAGGGGTTCTTACCATAGCTCGGGAAGTGGAGCGTGGATTGGAGAAGAAGCGAGAGGATCAGATGAGGAACCAGGCCATGAAGAGGCCGTTTCCACCAATGGGGAGAGGAGGCCCATTCAGAGCAGCGAAGGTGCAGATGAGGCAGCAATTCAGACCAGCTCCTTACCAGGCGGGCCAACCATCGACCTTCTGCAGTTATTGTCAGAAACCGGGCCACATTCGTCAGAATTGCCGGAGGGCAAATGGATTGTGTTTGGTGTGTGGATCCAGGGATCATTCTATAGAAGCCTGTCCGCACAGAAGGATGGGGATAGCTGGTCAAGCTTTGCCAGCACTTCCAGGACCCAATGGACAGAGAGCACTTCCAGGGCCACTTGGGCAGAGGAATCAGGGACCAGTGATGAGGAGAGCTCTTCCCCTTCCTCCACAGCATGTTGTTCGCCCAGTCCAGAGGGGAGCTAGGACAGCAGCAGGGCGTGGAAGAGGTCAAGCCTACAACTTGACGGAAGTGGAAGCTGAGACTTCTGAGGAGGTGATAACAGGTAATATCAGAGTGCATTCTCAACCTGTTTTAGCCCTCTTCGATTCCGGTGCTTCGCATTGTTTTATCTCAGATCATTTTGTGGCATTGCATTCTATACCTGTTAAAGTGTTAGACCACAAATGGGAGATTAGTACCGGGAATGGAGTAGTCATGTCTTCTAGGGTTTGTGCTGATTGTCCAGTGGAACTTTGTGATAAGACCTTGGCCATAGATATGCTCGTGCTAGACACTAAAGGGTACGACGTAATCTTATGCATGACCTGGCTCAGTCAGTACCATGCAGTTATTGACTGTAGGGAGAAGAAGATTATTTTCAGGATTCCCCGTCAACCGGAATTTCAATTTTGTGGTGAGGTGAAGTCTACCAAGAGAAAGACTCGGTTGACTACTTCAGAGGTTCAGAAAGGAGTACCGGTGTGGGATGAATTTCCAGGAGTGTTTGCTAAGATCTCGGGACTGCCACCAAAAAGGGTGATCGAGTTCTCAATTGATACTGTGCCTGGGACAGCTCCTATATCTAAGGCTCCGTACAGGATGGCACCGACGGAGCTAGAGATTCTGAAGAAGCAGCTGCAGGAGTACTCTGATAAGGGATTGATTCGGCCAAGTGCTTCACCATGGGGAGCTCCAGTGCTATTGGCGAACAAGAAGGATGGTGGTAAGAGACTTTGTATTGATTACAGGGAATTGAACAAGGTTACCATCAAGAACAAGTATCCCTTGCCAAGGATTGATGATTTGTTTGATCAGCTTCATGGAGCCCGGGTATTCTCTAAGTTGGATTTGCAGTCGGGGTACCATCAGCTAAGGATGAAGACAGAGGATATCCCGAAGACGGCATTCAGGACCCGTTATGGCCACTATGAATTTCTAGTTATGCCTTTCGGAGTCACCAATGCCCCTGCAGTTTTCATGGATTTGATGAACCGAGTGTTCTCGCCCTACCTGGATCAGTTCGTTGTTGTCTTCATAGATGACATCTTGATCTATTCCAAGAACAACAAGGAGCATGCAGAACACTTGAGGATTGTGTTGCAGACCCTCCAGCAGGAGCAGCTTCATGCCAAGAGGAGCAAGTGTGACTTCTGGTTGGACAGTATAGCCTTCCTTGGGCACATTGTTTCAGCAGAAGGAATCTCGGTGGATCCCAGCAAAGTCCAAGCAGTGAAGAATTGGCCTATTCCGGAGACGGTGACTGAGATTAAGAGTTTTCTTAGGCTAGCCGGATATTACAGGCGCTTTGTCCAGGATTTCTCTAGGATTGCAGCTCCGTTGATCAAGCTCACCCGGAAAGGAGAGAGGTACACATGGACAGAAGAATGTGCTTTGGCATTTGAGCAGTTGAAGCAGAGACTCATTTCAGCTCCGATCTTGAAGACTCCCTCAGGGAGAGGAGGGATGGTCATATTCAGTGATGCATCAGGGAAAGGCCTGGGGTGTGTGCTTATGCAACATGATCATGTTATAGCATATGCATCTAGGCAACTGAAGCCTCATGAGCGGAACTACCCAACTCATGACTTGGAGCTAGCAGCTGTTATATTTGCTTTGAAGATCTGGAGGCATTATCTTCTGGGAGATAAAGTGTTGATATACACGGATCATAAGAGCCTCAAGTATATTTTCTCACAGAAGGAGTTGAACATGAGGCAGAGGCGGTGGCTGGAGCTGATGGCGGACTATGATATTGACTTGCAATATCATCCAGGCAAGGTCAATACAGTTCCAGATGCACTGAGCAGGATGCCAGAGAATAGAGTGCTTGTCCAGCTCACTCAGCAGAAGGAGTTGATTCAGGACATTATCAGATTGGACTTGATGTTGGTTCGAGGAGCTGAGGAGGCAGGACAGCTCATGGCTTTGCAGATTCAGTCAACATTAATAGATGAGATCAAGGAAGCTCAGAAGGAAGATCCCAGATTGCAGCAGTTCCGAGCTCAGGTAGAGGCTGGATTGAGGACTGATATCAGTATTTATCCGGATGGTGCCTTATATTTTGGTAGCAGACTTTGTGTTCCCCAAGGAGAGGTTCGGCAGAAGATTTTGGCAGAGGCTCACAGTTCAGCATATTCCATACACCCAGGGGGAAACAAGATGTATCAGGACATGAAGAAGCAGTTTTGGTGGAATGCTATGAAGAGGGAGATAGCCCAGTTTGTTGCCAAGTGCTTGGTTTGTCAACAGATAAAGATTGAGCATCAGAGGACGGCGGGACTTCTGCAACCTTTACCGATTCCCGAGTGGAAGTGGGAGCACATTACCATGGATTTTGTTACGGCATTGCCTCGAAGTCCTAAAGGTAATAATGCTGTGTGGATAATCATTGACCGTCTCACCAAGTCAGCTCACTTTATACCATTCAGGGTGGGACAGTCAACAGAGGTCTTGGCAGACAAGTACTTGAAGGAGATAGTTCGTCTACATGGAGTTCCTGTTAGTATTGTATCAGACCGAGACACCAGATTCAGATCTCATTTCTGGGAGAGTCTCCAAGAAAGTCTAGGGACTCGTCTGAAATTCAGTACATCATATCATCCTCAGACAGACGGACAATCTGAGAGGACTATCCAGATTCTTGAGGATATGTTGAGGGCCTGCATGATTGAATTCCAGGGATCATGGGAAGACCATCTTCACTTGGCGGAGTTTTCTTATAATAACAGTTATCAAGCAAGTATCAAGATGGCACCATTTGAAGCATTGTATGGGAGGAAGTGTAGGTCTCCGATTTGTTGGGATGAAGTCGGTGAGAGAAGACTTTTGGGGCCAGAGATTCTGATTCAGACAACAGACAAGGTCAGGATTATCAGAGATCACCTCAGGGCAGCTCAGAGTCGGCAGAAGAGTTGGGCAGACACACAGAGAAGGCCATTGGAATTCCAGACCGGAGATCATGTATTCCTGAAGATATCACCTACCAAAGGAGTAATCCGGTTCGGTACGCGTGGAAAACTTAGTCCAAGATATATCGGCCCATTCGAGATTTTGGATCGAGTGGGAGAGGTGTCTTACAGGTTGGCGTTACCGCCATCTTTGGACGGAGTTCACGATGTATTCCACGTGTCACAGCTGAGGAAGTATGTGAAAGATGATAGTCATATTCTGGATCATTTCGAGCTGGAACTACAACCGGACTTGTCATATCAAGAGCAGCCGATGGCTATTTTGGACAGGAGTGTCAAGGCATTGAAGAACAGAGCTATACCATTGGTGTTGGTGTCTTGGAACAGGCATGCCCCAGGAGAGGCCACGTGGGAACGAGAGGATGTCATCCGTGAGCGTTACCCTCATCTCTTCACAACTTGATTGGTAAGACTCTTCCTTCTTATTCCTATTCTTGTTCTTATCCTTATTCATATCTACCGTTATCTTCCTTCTTGTCCTTACTTATCTGTTCCTTTTCACTTTACGAAATTTCGAGGACGAAATTTTTGTAAGGTGGGTAGATTGTAATACCCCGTTCCCGGAATACGTACTTTGTTACGTATTCAGTCTTTCGATCGTGTTTTCCAAATTACTTCCTGTATCTGACCGATTTCAATTTTAAAAATCATTTCCCAATATTATGTATTTTCTGTGATTTTCTAGAAATTGTCCTGAAATTGAATAAATATTTTCAAAACCGGTGTCGACCAGTGTCGCTGATCGATTCTCGGATTTTTAATTCACAAACTACTAGGAATTTCTAGAAAGTCCTTTAGACTTTATTTCTTAGAATCATATTTTCTATCTAAATACTTTTTCTGAGAATTTTATGAATTTATGAAAATTCCAACGGAGTCGGCAGATAACCGATTCCGGGATTTTTAATTCTAAAACTATAAATGATTTCTTCAAAAGAATTTCACCACGAGTCTTCAAATCTTATTCTTGATTTTTGGTAAAATTTTCAGGTCACTCCGAGATACTTGAATTTCGGACATTTTTTCAAAAATCCCAAAATTCCACAAATGCCACCTCATTTCCCACTCACTTCCCCACCTAACCCCACTCACTCTCTCTCTCTCCCACAGCCGGCCAAGTGGCCAGGTGAGGGACACCTCACCCCTCCTTTTTTGCAAGAAAACCCCTCACTTCTATCTTAATTCCAACCCCTTTACAAAATCCCAAACCTATATAAGACTTTCCCTTTACACTTTAATCTTTTTCTTTCTCATTTCAACTCAAGTGAGAGAAGCTCTCACCAAACCCTCTCCTTCCTCAAACTGAACCCTAGCTCCAAGAACCCCCCCAAGCTCTTCACCTCCAGCTCAAGCTTCTACTTTGGAGCTTGGATCGTAGCACTCTTCGTCGCCAAGGATCATTTGGGAGCTATCCGTCGACCACACTCTTTCCGGACTCGTAGAGCTTCAATCAAACGGCTCCAAGTGAGTATTTCACTCACCAAGACTTGAATTAGCCCTAGAACACTTGTATCTACACCTCTTGTACACCTAGGTCACCCAAAACCATGAATTGAACCATCAAACGCAATTTCCAGAAAATCTGTTCTGTCACTGTTTTTCCCACTATTAGTCGACTTACCCTAGGAGCTAGTCGACTAGAACACTTAGCTGAAACTTAGTTTTTCTGGAAAACACAGTATTAGTCGACTTACCCCAATTATCAGTCGACTAATCTTTTCTGGACATAAATCTCAACTCTCTGGAAATCACTATTAGTCGACTCCTGAATCCCCCTAGTCGACTAATCCTCCCTGGACCAGAAATCCAACTTTCTGCATCAACAGACTTAGTCGACTTAAGTATCTGTTAGTCGACTAGAGCTCACTGTTAGTCGACTAACCCTCCTACCCTAGTCGACTAACTCTTCCTGAAACAGAATTCCAACTCTCTGTATCCCAGTTCCAGTCGACTAATCCAGACTGTCAGTCGACTAGAGACCCCTATTAGTCGACTAACCCTTACCCCTAGTCGACTAATTCTGACTGTGTGTCATAGTTAATTTCTGTTCTGAATTTGGTTCTTATGCTTGTTACATGTGTATTATATCTTGCTTGTTCATGCTTCAATACTGATATTACATGACCTATTACTGAATAGATGTATCTCTTGTTACCTCATGACTTGTTATTGCATATTCTTGTATCATGACATGTAAATAGTAAATATCACCACCCATCATGCCATCTCTTAAAACAAAGCATGATACACTTGACTTTCCTATAAAAAGCACCAATTTACATATGGGTCGGGGGAAATATGCGGATATCGATACGTGTTCGTGTTTACAGTGGTAGTAGGTATATTGTACAATCATATTCCGGTCTAACCTGCGGTACACCAGGGGACCGAGGGGAGTGCTTGCTCCCTATTCCTGAATCAGTCATGACTAAGGGCATACATAAGACCCTCCTGAATAGCCTAGCGGCTGGCTTCCGTCACCAAGCAACGGAACAATCCTGGACCGTTATCCCGGGCATGTACGGGGTCCACTGTAAACATAGTTCGTCGATACCCCCGCTGTTTCCAATAACAACCTTGAGTTACTAGGATATGGATCTATGTGCGCTGGGACGCTGGGTCACATAGCTAGATATCACAGTAAAGCAAGTAATAATAATACTAGACTAGAGCTATGCATTCATTCCTTTCTGACTTCAGTTATATATGCTTTCCTTACCTGTTGGTTTATATTCATTGGACCGTTCCAGTTTTCTTTATTCATGTATCCTAGCCATTTGGCCATATATATTGTTTATCGTTATATGTCTTGATCCCTTGGATTTGCATATTCAGATTCCGAGGCTTGGGTCGAAGTGGAGCCATCCACCGAAGATCAGGCTTTCTTTAGTGAGCAGGCAGATTAGCTCCGGTCCTCGTGCCAGACTCTCTCCTTTTGTCTCACGGGATCTCCATCCTACTCGTGAGCTTTTTGTATACACACTGTATATATTCTTTTGGACTTGGTTATGATGTAATACACATGTATTGTGTAATACTTTATAATATCCGTGATAACTTTGTATGTGTACTTCTTGTGTTGGCATATGTATGGATACCACGCTTTGTCGTGTACTCTGTTTCTTGTTGTACTTTTATGCTTAGCGTATATACGTGGGGGCAAGTTATGACCTACGTATATACGTCGCAGTGACGTCCCCGTATCTGTGGAATCGGGGCGTTACATAAAACCAAGATATATAGGTTGATAGCTCTTTTGGGATTGATACACACATATCTTTCACATTCCTAAAGTGTTTTAAAAGCTTTCAAATTATTTCTCTTTTCTGTTTTCAAAATTGAGTTTCGAAAAAATCAGTTTTGGAAAAATCAGTTTTCATTTAGAAAAGTGTTTTTATAAAATATAGTTCTAACTTTGCTTTATGTCGTATCAGTCAGTTTCAACCAGCTGTACTAAAAGTAGGCTATGATGCTACTGTAGAGGCAATAAGGGTTAGTAAATCACGTACCATGATAAAAAGTACACGATAGGTTGATTCATGTGATTTTCACCAAGTCAAAATATTAAAATTTTTAAATCCTGAATTTGCATCAATCTCAGGAGCTATGACACAAGTCGTAATAATAAAGCTCATTCAATGTGTCAGAGCTTCTTGATCTTTTCGGTGCAGATAATAAACCAGATAATAAAAAACTTCTAAGCCAAGGTAAAGATGCAGGATGTGATGATGATTGTTTATTTCTAGATTGTGATTCATAAAAAAATTATTTATAGAATTCTCAATATTATTTTGTTACTAGCGAAGAATCACAATAGTTCAATCCTTCATAAAAAATTCAAGTAAGTATTTACATTCTTCAAATTTAATACGAGGATCCATAATAGTAGCAAAATAAAATATAGTAATTTTTTTTAAATACTTAGTGAAATAATATCTTTGAGCAAAAAATCATTTCAATATGTATAAAACACTTTAGAAATTTCATTTAACTCATAAAATACTAAACTAGTTGAGGGATAATAAATCTCAAAAAATAAGCTTGTTACTCTTTCAAATTTTTTTTAGAAACTCACAAACTACACAACAAATTCTTTGTTCCTCCTCGGAGCTATCCTGATCTGACAATTACGTGGAAATAAACAAGTTTATTGCAGATTGATAAGGAATAACTTTTCTCAACATATTATATGTTGAGTTCTAATGAGTTCTTATATTCTGAGGTAAACTTTTAATTTGTAAGTCAAAGTCGGAACAAATTTATTTAAAGTTTTGCCTCCTTGGGCCACTGCTCTAATAAATAAAATAGTATTTCTTAACTTTTAAATATAATTATCTATAAATTTTAAACCATCTTGTATATATAAGTTAATGAAATAACATACACATTGAATATGAAAAACTTTGCCATTCAAAATTGGTTTAAAATATTTTTTTAAAATCTCAATTACAGTGGTATTACCGTTAGCATTATCAATTGAAATAAAAAAATTTAGATTCAAGTCTAAAATATCTAACAACTCTCAGAATAGTCTAACTAAGATTTGGAGCATTGTGAGGAAAAAGATATTTTCTAAAATCAATAATTCTTTTATTTAAAAAACAATCAGAATCAATAAAATACGCGGTAACAACTATATAATGAAAGTTGTTTAGAGCTTTCCAACAATCAGCAGTAAGTGCAACGCTTTATAGTATAGAAAAAATTACAATTAAAAGTTGCTTTTTTTTCTTCAACAATCCTGAACATTTCGGTTCTAATGGTATATTCACGATTCAAAAGTTGTAAAATTTTTATCGTTGTTTAGATTATAAACAAATAATAAAAACCTAATCTTGCTTTAAAATCTTTTTAGGAGAATTTTATAGTGACAAGAATAGGGTTTTCACAGAGACTTGTTTAAAACTTCGTTATTAAAAATCTAAATCTAAATCTACTTGAAAAGTCTTTGGATGATGGTTGGAGTTTTTGTTCTAAAAAATTAATGTTCTTTAAGCATGAGAAATATGAAGTAAAAGAAGTAAAAGAAGTACCCTCCGATGCGAAGACTAAGTAAATAAAGTGATGAAAAAAGAACAAAAATGAGAAGCGGGGAAGAGACGGTGAAACTCGAAATCGATGCAAGTCTTGGTTTCTTGTTGTCGTTTTGACGTCTCCCTCCTCCGAATGGTGTTGATGACAAAAAAAAAAGAAGAACTAATAACTGAAAAGAGAAGAATACATGCATTAGATTTTTAATGAAAGCATAAGGTAGAATATTAAATTTAAAGAGAAAAACAGCATCACATAAATCATAAAGGAAAATAAAAAAAGCTTAGGCTGAAATGGTGCACGATCTTGATGAAAGAAAACTAAATTTCATTCATGAATCATTGTTTTGAAAAGTCACCTAGAGGGGGGGTGAATAGGTGACGATGCTAATCTAGTGAACTAAATGCGGAATTTAAAAACTTAATGCAAATTACACTCAAGTGTGATCAACAAATGATGCACACACAACTAAGCCAAGCAAATATGAATGAGCAATATAAATAGATGCAAGGCACAAAGTAAAGAGAGAGTTAGAGAGAGTCAATGGATCAAGCGCAAACAACAAGATATGTTCCGAGGTTCGAGCACCCAGCTCTACATCCCCGCCTTCGACACACGAAGGATTTCCAATCCACTAGCTTGTCCACAAAGGACTCCCACAAAGGGAACCTCCACCGAGGATTTGGGGCAATCACAATACAAGGAGTACCCAACTCCTCTCCTTACAAACACAACCTCCTCCTTGAGGCACAACTTCAAGCCTACAAACAATCACCTCACAACCCGAGGGATTTCCAAACTCAAAACCAATACAAGGATCACCTCACAACCTTGAGGGATACAACCCAATAGCCAAACTTCCTCAACACAATGAGGGAAAGGCACAAAGCCAAGCTAAAGATAGGGTTTACAACTTAGTGGTTTCAAACAACAACCACAAAACAATCTCTTTTTCCCACACAAAATCCTATAGAAAAGATAGTAGATTTTAGGTCAAGTGTGGAGAAAACCAAGGGATTTGAAACCAGTAACTCAAAGAAAATCTTTGGAAAATAATGAAACCAAGATATAGAAGTTCAATTCAAAAGCTTTTCCCAAAACCCTTTTCTTTGATTTTTCAAACCCTAATGAAAACCAAAAAGATTGTTCAATTTGAATCAAAAACCTATTTTGATTGCAGCAAAAACACCTGAGAGAATGAAAATTTTAGCCCAAAAATTCTTAAAGAAAAACTCTTGCAAAAGGGGTATTTATAGGCTAATCCAGAAAATAGCTGTTGGCTGTAATTTTTGCCAGAATTACCCTGACGGTCGACCGCCCGGTCGACCGCCCAACGGTCAATTTTTGAGCCAATGTGCTTTAAATCACACTCGTTTGGAATCCTTGGTTCGCAAGAAACAAGCTCCAACTATGCATGCACACCCATCACGGCATACACATGCTCATCACGGACACAATCATAACATGTATGCTCATGTGTACACTTGTACACATTGTGGTCGAAAAGGCCACCTTGCTAGATTTGCTATGATAGATTATATATTGAAAATTTAGCAACTAATCTTGTTTGGGTTAGGAGAGATACTAACCCCCGTGGACCCACAAGAAAATGGGTACCAAGATCCACCTATTTGATGTTTGATGTAGGTGGAGGCTCTCGCATAACGTGAGAGTGTTGGTGCCTTGAGGTGGATGCATTCTAAGCTAAAAGGAGAACCATTTGGATGCTTCACTCTCAAGGAGATTAGGTGGGAGGACCACCGGGTGTTTTGGAGACATGGAGAGTTGCCCCTTCGATTTTGGTAACAATCCCTTACTCCATTTAGTGTTTACATGCTTTTTACATTCATTTTTTTTGGCATGTTGTGTTTTGTTATGCTTGTGCCATGTTCATTAGAATAGTGTTATACATGTTTAGTTACTTGAGCACCTATATCTTATATGGATCTATATTTAGTGTTCTCACATTGTTTAAACTAACATGTATACCCTAGATCTAATGCACATGCATATGCATTATGACCATTTGGATGTTTATGATTTTTGTTCTTATTGAATCATGTTTCATTATTTCATGATTAGTATGATATTTGCCATGTTTATTAGACTTATGCTTTACATGATTAGTTATTGAGACACCCATGTTTAGTATGGACCCATATTTTGTGTTCTCTTTATGTTTTAGCTATCATGTTTATCATAGGTTTAATGCACATGTCTTTGTCATGCAAATCATATGGTTGACTATTTCTTTTCGTTTTAATGACTCATGTTGTGACTAGTATGTTTATTGCTATACATGTATTGCAATTTGATATCTCCATTGTTTAGATGAATACATAATTTGTGTTTTCACAATTGTTTTGATATTATGATTCTTATAGCATGTGGATTTACATAATGATCATTTTTAGAATATTGTTGATTTATGACTCGTTTTATGCTTAATGATTTGGATATATGCTTAGATGTTAGTTTTCATTAAAACTAGGATTTATACTTGTACATAGAATGGGCCACAAATAAACCTTTATATATGTTTGTGCTTGGATGCCTATTTGTACCCATTAGATGTTCTAGTATAGTCTAGTTTTGATGATTCATGTATTCAAACATGTATTCCTATTTTTGATGTGTTTTCCTATGATTAAATGTTTTCACTTCATGTATATGTCTATTTTGACAAATCTTAAGATATACATGTATGCCCCTTGAGTCATTTGCTTTTCATGCAAATCTATATTTTGGACTCAATTGTGTTTAGGGATATGTATGTATACTTTTGTTTTGTCAAAACATACGTATGCCTTTGAGTTTAATTTGTTATGATGATTTTCGTGTCATTGAGGAAATTTCCTTTAGTAAAGAAAAGTTAGTTTTTCATGTGTTCATATTTTAAAGGAATTTCAATCGAGCTTGATTATCCATTTTCATGATGATATGTTTCTCACAACACTTGTACACTCACCTTATTTTGATATTTTCTCATGATTTGATTTTCATGAGTACTATTGGTGCCATATAGATTTTGAGTGTTTGGTGATCATGTGATTCTCATGTTTCATGAAAAATCTTTGTGTTTTATCTTGAAGGATTTCGTACTAGTTTTAAAGTTTTTCCTATAACTAGTTCATATTCTTCACTATGGTAGAGATTTTCAAACAAAGCTTATTTTCAAACCTATTTTTAAAAACCCCTACCTTTTATGGGCGGTTGGATGGGAGATCATGCTCATGTATGCTTTATAATGAAAATCATTTTAAACTTGATCATGAAATGGGTGGTAGTTGATATGAGTCATACACTTGATCTTATTGTTGTTTCAATTGGTATCATTGAATTCTTTCAATTGGTATCAATCTTGACATCCTTTTGTATACTCATATATGTTTTGTTTTATATATGTATGCTTACACTTCATATAGTATCAATTTCAATTGGTATCTATTTCTTACATACATATATAGACGATTTATTTGTGCTTATTATATCCCTATATCTTGAAGCACAAATTTTGGTTATGTTAAGCTTGAGTTTTTCAATTGGTATCCATATACAAGCTTTATCATAATTTTAAGATTACTAAGCTTGAATTTTTAATGAATATCATGTTTCAATTGATTTAATTTTCAATTGGTATCTTATTTCAAGCCTATGCATATTTTCTTTTGGTATTTCATAAAGGGGGAGAAAACTCGTATTTTATATTTCAATTGGTATTTTGTTTACCATTGTTTTTGTTTCCCACTCCCTAATTTTATGATATTAAAGTAATTGGTATCATATGTTTATAATGAAAAATATCTTCTTTTGGTATCAAGATGCTATTTGTTTCCTTAAATTTGGTATCAATTTTTTATTATCTATTGGTATCAAGTTTACATTACTTGTTTTCATTTTGATATAAAATGTTATTTTGTTTCAATGCCTTGTTTTATTTCAAATAGGATTTGGCATTTCTCAAAGTTTGTTATTTTCAATTAATATCATATTGACTTTGGTTTTACCTCTTGGAATAATTTATTGCTTCTTTGTTTTGAAGATTTAGGGAGAGAAGTATTTGTTTTCATTATGTTTGTTTTTACCCCTTTGTTGATGATTGACAAAAAGGGGGAGAAGAATTTGTAGTTTATATGCATGGTTGATTTATGCATATGTTTTAGTTGGTTTTCATTAGTAATAATATGTTGGTTTCAATATTATTGTTTTATTGGTATCAAGAGCATGTTTCATTGTTTATGTTTTATTTTAATTGGTATCCAGAACATGTTTACATGTTTATATGTGGTTAAGAACATTCATTGCATATCTTATATGTTTTATTGTTATGCATGAGTTAAGGGGGAGCTTTTTTTTTTGAAGCTTTACTTTAATCCATGCATATATAACTCCATGAGTTTTGTCATCATCAAAAAGGGGGAGATTGTTGGCCCAAAGGCCTTCCACTCTAGTTTTGATGATGATTAACTCATGTAGTTATGTGTACTAATAATCTTGTGATTTTAGTTTCAGATCTTTAATCAAGTTATTAGTAGGTGATTAGCTTCAACAAGATGATTTGGAAGCTACCCACATGTTGATTCAAGAGCCCAAGCATCAAAGATCATATATAGCACTTGCTCGGTGGATCAAAGAGTTTTGGATCGAGTCGGCTTGGAGATTGCGCTCTACAAGAAGACATCGGTACCATAGTTTAGTTTTGGGTTTAGATCCTAATTGTAAAGATTAGAATAGTATGATAAGCTCAAGTTCACAACACACACGTTTCATGTTTTGAATATTGGTTTTCGATTTTCGGTTTTAGGTTTAACCGATTTTGGTTTTCATGAATAGATTTTATATCAAAACAAGTTTACATGGTTTAGTGTATATATGATTTGTTCTATATACATGCATGCTTCTATTGCTTAAACAAGCTTAGTTTGATCGTCTACTTCATGAGTTTTATGTTTTGGTATTTATGACAAAACATATTTTTGAATTAATGACAAAAACTATGATATATATTTGTTTCATGTATATTGGATTTCTATCCATATGCATCATGCCTTAATGTTGTTTAATATCATGTTTTTGTACTTGGAAGAGTTTTGGACAAAATGTATTTTCTATTCAAGAATCCAAGTTTTAGAAAATACAAGGTTTGGTTTTTGGTAAAAATGAAAAGACATAAAAATAGTTTTAATTGCTTGATATTTGAGTCAAAACTTTTATCACATGTTTATATATCAATGCAATTTGACAAAACTATTTTGGGGATTTTTAGTAATTTATAAGAATTTATTGGATATTTATTTTCCCAGATTTCTGACCTGTTTTGGTGTCTGCCAGGCTGATCAGTCGACCGGTACGGTCGACCGCACCATGTAGACGGTCGACCGTATGGGCCGACCGACGTGCACAGAAATGTGCATGCCGGCTACACCTTTAGCCAGTCGACCGTGCCGGTCGACCGACTGAGAGCAGGTTTGCTCTCTGTTTGTTTGGGTCGACCGAGCGGTCGACCGCTAGTGCCAACGGGTCAAAAATTGACTGTTGGGCGGTCGACCGGGCGGTCGACCGTCAGGGTAATTCTGGCAAAAATTACAGCCAACGACTATTTTCTGGATTAGCCTATAAATACCCCTTTTGCAAGAGTTTTTCTTTAAGAATTTTTGGGCTAAAATTTTCATTCTCTCAGGTGTTTTTGCTGCAATCAAAATAGGTTTTTGATTCAAATTGAACAATCTTTTTGGTGTTTTCATTAGGGTTTGAAAAATCAAAGAAAAGGGTTTTGGGAAAAGCTTTTGAATTGAACTTCTCTATCTTGGTTTCATTTATTTCCCAAAGATTTTCTTTGAGTTGCTGGTTTCAAATCCCTTGGTTTTCTACACACTTGAGCTAAAATCTACTATCTTTTCTATAGGATTTTGTGTGGGAAAAAGAGATTGTTTTGTGGTTGTTGTTTGAAACCACTAAGTTGTAAACCCTATCTTTAGCTTGGCTTTGTGCCTTTCCCTCATTGTGTTGAGGAAGTTTGGCTATTGGATTGTATCCCTCAAGGTTGTGAGGTGATCCTTGTATTGGTTTTGAGTTTGGAAATCCCTCGGGTTGTGAGGTGATTGTTTGTAGGTTTGAAGTTGTGCCTCAAGGAGGAGGTTGTGTTTGTAAGGAGAGGAGTTGGGTACTCCTTGTATTGTGATTGCCCCAAATCCTCGGTGGAGGTTCCCTTTGTGGGAGTCCTTTGTGGACAAGCTAGTGGATTGGAAATCCTTCGTGTGTCGAAGGCGGGGATGTAGAGCTGGGTGCTCGAACCTCGGAACATATCTTGTTGTTTGCGCTTGATCCATTGACTCTCTCTAACTCTCTCTTTACTTTGTGCCTTGCATCTATTTATATTGCTCATTCATATTTGCTTGGCTTGGTTGTGTGTGCATCATTTGTTGATCACACTTGAGTGTAATTTGCATTAAGTTTTTAAATTCCGCATTTAGTTCACTAGATTAGCATCGTCACCTATTCACCCCCCCTCTAGGTGACTTTTCATGTTTAACACTCTCCAATCTCGCATTACAACACACAATTCTCTCTTTTCAACATAAACTTTATAGCCTTTTCGTGTACATTTCTCTTTAGAAAAGCCAGTATTTATAGGAAAAGGAACAGGGAGAGAGTGTACAAAGATAAGGGGAGCGCAAGCTCCCCCAAATTCAAATAAAATGAGGAAAAATACTGCAAAATTGGCATTTGCGTGGTATTATCCTAGCCATAGGGCCAGGATCTGAGAGTGGTCGTCCGTTGATTCATCCTCTATCATTTTATTTTCTTAGATTTTGAATATCTGTTCTAAATTTGACGATTTATTTCTTTATCCTCAGCGAAACTGATAGTGTCTTCTTATAATCTATTTTTTCATTGAATTTTGATGATATTATCTTACCGGATATATCCAGTTTTCAGATAAGATGATTTTAAAACCTTTGGATTTGAATCGATTCCCTTTCTTTTGAATTTTTGGATTTAATTGGACAAATCTGTCAATCTCTCTCTTTTCTTTCTTAATTACCCTGCATGCCACTAAACATGAAAATATATAAAATAGTAAAGTTTTATTATAAAATAAATGCAGAGATGTGACACATGTGATATTAAATATGCAATATACGTATACGTTCACACTCCCACACTTATCTTTTGCTCGTCCTCGAGCAAAAATAAAAAAATAAAACTAACTTATTTTACTTTCGTAGGAATCACGGTTGCACTTAGCACGTGCAACAAGCCGTTAAAACTCTATGTTATCCCTAGAGGACTAGTTTCGTCTCGTGAGGGTTTTCAGTAGATTACACCCACAAAATCCATAAAGAAAAAATAAATAAAAATAAATTGCTCGAATTTTGAAAATGCATTTTGAAAAGAAGAGAAAATATTTGAAGTGTTTTTGCAAGAATTAAGCAATTTATAAGTTATAGGAGCACCAAATTATTCATCCCTAGACTTAGTCTCTATTCAACAATTTGTTATCAATCAAGTTTAGGAGTCAAACTGTATTTCTCATCTAGCCTATTATTTTACTCTAAGTTATATGCATCTTTTGTGATCGTGAATATTTGACTAAAGATTCTTCAACTCTAACTCTTATGATTTATTTTTTATACTTTTATTAGTGATGAGCACGAGTTTATCACATTTTCATGCCCATATTTATCTATTATTTGTTTATAAAAATGTTACTCTGATATTTTTAGTGTATTTTGCAGACAAAGGTATCAGGAGAAAACTGGATCACAAATGTGTACTTTGTTAAATTTTGGCATGCTAAAAAGAGTTTGAAGGCAAGATGAGAGATTTGACGTTTTCGGAGTTGCTCTACTGCTCCTAAAATTCACACCACAGAGATCTACACTCAGTTTGAAGACGTTTGAGTCTAGTTGAGATGAAAACGCAATTCGATGAAGTCCAGGGGCTTAAATGTAAATTTGTGACTAAATAGCTTGTCTATGTAATTTTATATTTACTTGGGGACGTATTTGTAAAATTACTATAAATAGAATGCATAGGATAGAATTTTTTTGGACTGCCTTTTGCTTGGCTGAATTTTGGCCTTTGTTCTGGCCGATTTTTTCTTTTGAAGCCCTGTATTTTGGTCGCATCATCTGTTTTCCGGCATTTTTTTCCAGTTAAATGTTCGGTGCACTTATTTTCTTCTCTTGAGTTTTATTTCACTGGTTTCATCAATAGTTTTTCAATCATATGTTCCTCGTTTCACGGCCACAAAGGAGAAGTGAAGCTGCCTCTCTCCACTCGTCTTGAGCGTGCCATGAAGGCAGAACGCAACGGCAACGTGTCTTTGTCCTCGGCTTTCGTGCAGACGGACTCGATCTTGCACGCAGACGGCTAAAAATGGGCGGCTCTGCTGAATGGGATACCAAAAGGGTGCGTCTCTCAGGCACTGTGCCAACCCGAGGAACGGGGCGCACCCTCTCATTTTTTGGACAGTAGCAGAAAGGGAAAAATGGCAATGCACATGCTTTAATGAATCAAATTTAGGTGGGGCCCATGCGGGACATGTTCTGAGCATTATGCATGCTTGAGTGAAATTGGTAGGAGGTTTCCAACTTAGTTTTAATTCATAAATAAGTTAATTATTTGGTATTTAATGAATAGTTTAAGTGTAATTTAGATTAGTCCATTAATTTAGTTAGTTGTGTAATTGCTTGCAATTATTTGTTTGATCTAATTATGTTTTATCATTTAGATTATAGACTATTTTGTTATTAATTTAGTAATGAGTAGCTAATTTTGTCTCTGGTATTTAAAAGAGATGTAACCTAGATTATCTTATGGTTATCAGTAAATCTCCTAACTAGAGTTGTTTGTATACTTATTGACTTATTACTTTTAGGAGATTATTTCTAAAACTATTAGGTATTTGACAGGTTATGTGTTTTGGGTTAATGGTCCATACTTAGGATTTTACTGCTTTCTCTGCTTTTAATTTCTCAGTTACTTTATTTATCTTTCATGGATCATGTAATTGAACAATACCCTTTTCTTAGATCTAGTGTTTAGACTTAATTTGCCTATTAGAAGTAGAAATTTGATAAGTAACAATAGTCTTATAGGGAGACCAAAATTGATCACTAAATTCTAATCTAGGAGATTCGACCCTAAGTGTTTAACTTGATTTTCCCTAGATTAACACATAGTTTAAAACAAAACCAACAAAATTTTTGACCAATTCGCTTAGAAGTATCGAAACTGTAAGAACCACTTTTCTCTGTAAATCGACCCTCAAGTGTTACAAATGAACAACTGTGCACTTGTGGTATATTAAAACAGGTGAGAGAAATCTCCCTATCAAGTTTTTGGTGCTGTTGCCGGGGACGCGGTGTTCTATCTTTAGTTTTAACACTTCTACCGGATTTTAAAAAAACTAAAAATAAAAAATAAAAATTTAGTGTAGTTCTAGTCTATACCCACATCATCATTTTCTCTTCACGTCATATTCACCCAATTTTTCCGTGATCCTGATTTATGCCAGCTTGGTCATGAGACTCAACAGGACATTTAGTTAGTGAAGATTCAAACGAGTACAAAATGACTACTACTGTTTCACAATCGGTCTTTATAACTTGATGTTATCCTTCCCGATCATCACGTCCTTCCTGCATTCAACTCCTGGCGGCCAGCGAAAACAATTACGAATTGAATCCGCAGTACATCACGATGCTCTTAAAGTTCTCTGGGCTGGAATCAAACGATACTTATATGTTCATTAATGAATTTAAAGAGGTCTGTACAATGATGAAGATCCAGCAGTTGAGTGACAATGCAGTTAATTTGACATTCATTCTATTTGTACTTCCGGACAATGCTAAAAAGTGGCTGTACAGCTTGGCAACCAACTCTATTTCAAGCGGGCAGAGTTTTTTGCAGTCTTTCTGAAGAAGTTCTTCCTGCTGTATAAGACTGCAAGAATCCAGAGCCAAATCAATCAGTTCTGCCAATTAGACAAGCAACCATTCTGGAAATAGATAGATTTAAGGACCCTCTAGAACAATGTCCCCATTGCGCTATTAAAAAGTGGCATCTCGTCAGATTATCTATGAGGGTGTCGACTATAATTTGAAATCCTATTTGAATCCATGAGTCGCGGAGACTTCATGAGGATGACAGAAGATAAGGCTTGGGAAATTTTAGAAGAAATGGCAGAGAAAACCATGCAGTGGGAAGGGTTCCACGAAAAATTGTCGACCACAAATCCCACATCTAAGGGTGGTCTCCACTCGATTGAGAACTCCATCACTACTGAAATAAGAGCAGCATTCATGAGAAGAATCGAGGAGCTAGAAGTTAGCAAAGGAACCCTCCACAGCTTGATCATGTAAATTATAGTTCTGCACCAAGATGCTTTAACTGTCAATCTCTAACTCTTGTTATAGAATATTGCCCAATGATTTCAAATCCAATGATGAGCAACCATGACTGACAATTGAATGCTACTTACCAGCAGCAAGTAATGATCCTTATACCCCAACCTGCAATTCGGGGTGGAGGAATCATCCAAACTTTTCATGGAGACAATGAGCATATCTGGGTGCATCAAATAGTGCAACATAGCCAAGTGGTTCACAGTTCGTAATGCCCAATACAATGCCATATAAGAACCAACCAACTTTTGTCAACCCAAACTCTGCGCAACCATTCACCAATCCGCCAATTCCACCACCAGGATTCGGTAATGATCAGAAGCTGAACAACTTGGAAAAGTCACTCACAACATCTCAAATGCTGAATGAAAATAAACACACTTATCAGATAGTGAATTATCTCAAATTACAGGTAAGTCAGATGGCATCACAAATGAGTGAAAGAGAAAGGAGGATATTTCCTAGTCAACATGTGATTAGTCCCAAAGACACAAGAGCAAATATGTCCAGTCATACTCAAATCAATGCAATTCATACTTTGCGATCTGAAAAAAGTTAATAATCAGGTGGTGATGCCTGACCAAACCAAGTCCTCTCTCCCCATGGTTGACCATCCTCTTCTGGCTCAAATAAGTCTGAAGAAAAAGAAATTGAGCAAATCATTGAGCCTCCTTATGACCACCAGCTCTATTTTCTAACCGGTTAAAATTGAAGAAACACACGGCAAGATGGAGAAGATTCTAGAAACTTTCAAATAAGTAAAAGTGAATGATCCTCTTCTTACCCATCTTATGCCAAATTTTTGAAAGACTTGTGCACTAAGAAGAGAGCACATCAAACTCCTAAGAAGATCTGCTTATATATTAGTGCAATAATCTAGAATAGCATGCCAGTGAAATACAAGGACCCTGGGTGTCCAACTATTTCCTGTACAATTGAAACCAATGTTATTGACAAGGTGCTGTTGGACTTAGGGGTGAGTGTAAACTTGCTCCTTTACTGGGTTTACAAGCAGTTAGGGGTGGGTGAGTTGAAACTCACAAAAGTCGCTCTCCAACTAGCTGACAGGTCAGTTAAAGTTCTATTGGGAGAGACTGCAGATATGCTCATTAAGGTCAGTGAATCCATCTTCCTAGTTGATTTTGTTGTCCTTGAAACTGTACCGGTAGAGAATCCAAGAGGGAAGATTTTTGTGATTTTGGATAGCTACTTCGAATGCTTTGATTGACTGTCATAGTAGGTTGATGAAACTCACCTTTGGTAATATGACAATTGATCTTAATATTTTCAACCTAAAAAACCAACTAGGTGATCACTCTGTTCAGCCTTTTGATGTCAACTGGATCCAAGGGATACCAAGTGAACACTTTAGATGAAGGATCTGACAACAAGTATATTGATCAAGAGTCAGATCTTGATGAAGTGGAAAGCTGGTTTAACGAGATAAACCAACATATCAGTCAGATTTTATTTCAATGGCGGGAATCATATCTTGAGCCGAGTTGTGCAGTGTTTATCCCCCAACCTCGTTTCCCTGATGAAGAATTATTTGAGATAGAGTTTGAGCCCTCGTCAAATGCTCTTAAGGATAATGTGATTCGTAGCGTGCAAAAAAATCATAGTGATGATAACTCTAGGAGGCCAGACTCTGAGAAAATTTGTTGAAGTTTTGTAGAAATCTTTGATGACGAATTTAGGATGTATGAGGAAGCTCAACAAGAAATAAAAATCAACAAAGATCATGGCGAATTTGATTTTGTGCACTCTAATCAAAGTTTTGTAGACATTTGCAATGAAGGGATCAGGATATTTGAAGAATTAGAGCTAGTGATAAACTCTAGGTGTCTCAACTCATGTCTTGAACCTTTCATTAAAGAGTATGCACCCTAGTTTCATTCACCTATAGAGGAGCCACCTGGCTAGAGTTTCTAGTTGGCAATTTCAAGATAAACATAATTCATGGCATGTCTAGAATTCATAATAATGAGAATTCTATGAACGATGACTCATGCCACTTTAAGAAAGGTGAGTGGATATTCGACAATGAAAGTAGGCTCTTTGAGAACAAAAATTCTTACTCAAGTCACAATGAGAAAATGAGGTGGGATAATGACACCAAAGATAATAGTGGAGCATACGACGATGATTCTAATGATGATGTTGCTGAGTTGATTAAACATGAAAAGGGAAATGGAAACGATAAAGGGCTAAGTGCTTATGTTAAGAGAGTGCGTCCTCTATCTGACTGGCTGAAAAGAAGAAAACGGAAGAAAAAGAAGGAAGGAAGAGGAGTGTAAAAATCAAGTTTGATGGAAGTTGTGCTGAAACAATAAAGGGTTGTAATAGTCATGTCAACTCGTTAAAGAGAACCCACCTTAAAAGTGAAAAGAGATCAAGGGGAGGAACCGACATAGCTTAAGGTAGGTGTAGGGGAAGATGTGACTTTATGTATTTGTATATTAATTTTATTTTTCTTTGAGTCCGCGAGTCTTTTTATTTCTCTTTTTTGTCAATTGAGACATTGTAGTTTTGCTGTTTAGAGAGTTGCTTTATGTATCTCTTTCTCTAACCTTGGTGCCGAGTTTATTATAATTGATAGAGGATAAGAGATGATGCTCACACAGTGAGTAGTCTTTCGATTGCTTCTATAATATGATCTTTTAATGCACTGTGAGTTATCTACAATTCTAGCATACTGTTATGATTTTATCATTATTTTTATATGCATGAATTATTTGACTATTATGATCATGTGCATGATTTGTGAGTGTATTACCTGCTATTTATCTCCATGTTCACTTGCGTGCATGAGGACATGGCACAATTTAAGTGGGGAGGTTTTACATATTTCTTTTTAGGAGTCCTTTTGGTTTTGTTTTGATTTTAGTTTTTTTTTTTTTTTAATCTTCTTTTCTTTTTAGGTGTTTTGGAGTCTTTTTTGTTTTTTCTTTCCTTTTTAGGTTCTTTTATCTTCTTTCCTTTTTTTGGTTTTTTGGAGCCTTTGTTCAAAAAAAAAAAAAATTGAACATTTTGAAAAGTTTCTACGAAAAGCTAGCTAGTATGCAAGTGAATAAGGATCCATGAGTGAATTTTAACGGTAAAAACGAAATGAAAGAATCGTAGAATCTTAAAATAAAGAGTAAAATCTAAAATCTGATAAATCATCTAAACTTAATTTAAGTGATTATGTGCCCTACAACACTTACACTTAATAGTTCAAGGGCTTGGGGATGTTGATTACAACTGTAATACTAAAGAAATTTAGCATAAATGGCAACAAAATTATTTATTAAGTCTTATCTTGTGCGCTCAATTACTTGAATGATTAAGTCCGTAGGAGTACATCTACACTTAATGCCCTAAAGCTATATGGTGTGAGAGCATTGACTTAAAGCTCGTTATATGGGTAGCTGAGAAAGCCTAATAGGACAAGACACATTAAAAACTTAATAATTTTGATTATCAATTAGGTAGGTGTCTTGGCTTCAGGAAGCCTTGGTATCCACGCGAAAGGTAGTTAAAAGAAAAAAAAGAAAAAAAAGAGAAAAAAGTATTACAAAAGAAGTATAAAAGTCAGGGTCAAATATTTTCAAGTTTAAGAACTATATCACTATCACATGGTACATAGATATGAGACTAAGGTGGTGTAAAGTTTTAAATTTGAGACTTTGCTTTATAGACAAAATAATTTCTTGAATTGAGGTTTTACTTAAAAATGAAACTCTTGAGAACTTAGGATTTTATCTGCTAGTTGACTTGTGTAGATAAAAAAAATAATTTTTCTTTTTTGATTTTCTTTACCCTTATTTTATTTTTGTTTAATTTTTAATCTCATTCTTTTATGGAATTTGTGGGTGTGATCTACTGAAAACCCTCACGAGACAATAATCGTCCTTTAGGGATAACCTAGGGGTATAATGGCTTATTGCACGTGTTAAATGCAACCGTGATTCCTTCAATAGTGAGTTAGTTTAGGTTAGTTTTGATTTTCTTTTTAGTTGTTTTGCTCGAGGTAGCAAAAGATAGGTGTGGGAGTATTTGATGAGCATGAGTTTATCACATTTTCACACTCAATTTATCTATTATTTGTTTATAAATAATGCTACTCATATATTTTTAGTGTATTTGCAAATAAACCTATCAGGAGAAAACTGGACCGCAAATGTGTACTTTATGGAACTTTGGCCTGCTAAAAGGAGTTTGAAAGTAAGATGAGAGATTTGACGTTGCCGGAGTTGCTCTACTACTCATAAATTCACACCACAGAGATTTACGCTCAGTTTAAAGACGTTTGATTCTAGTTGGGGCGAAAACACAATTCTATGAAGTCCAGAGGCTTAAATGTAAATTTGTGACTAAATAGTATGTCTGTGTAATTTTATATTTGCTTGGGGACATATTTGTAAAATAACCAACAAGACCTAGGCTATAAATATAATGCATAGCCTAGGATTTTTGGGGGCCTGCCTTTTGCTTGGCCGAATTTTGACCTTTGTCTGGCCGATTTTTTTCTTTTGATGCCTTGTATTTTGGCCACATCATCTATTTTCCAGATTTTTTTCCACTTAAATCTTCGACGCACTTATTCTCCGCTCTTGAGTTTTATTTCACTGATTTCATTAATGTTTTTTCAATCAAATGTTTCTCGTTTCACGTGCACAAGGGACTGAAGGAGAAGTGAAGGTGCCTCTCTCCACTCGTCTTGAGCGTGCTACAAAGGCAGAACGCGACGACAACATATCTTTGCTCTAGGCTCTCATGTAGGCGAACTCGGTCATGTGCGCAGACGGTGAAAAAGGGGCGGCTCTGATGAATGGGATCCACTACATAAGGACGCATCTCTTACGCACTGCACTAGCCCGAGAAAAGGGGCCCACTGTCTTATTTTGTGGACTATAGAAGAATGGGAAAAATGGCAATGCACATGCATGAAATAATCAAGTTTAGGTGGGGCCCATGCGGGACATGTTCTGAGCATTATGCACCTTGAGTGAAATTGGTAGGAGTTTCTAACGTAGGGGCGTTTGTTTCGCGTGAAACTCTGTAATTCGTAAATGACTTACTACCAAGTTACAACTACGGCGTTTGTTTGGATCGAAATTCGTAAAAGACTTACGTAACTCAACTAACACTCACTTGCAACCCAGTTACCACTCACTTACAGCCCAGTAACAGTTAATTTTGTGGTCATACAAATCTGTATTATTTTTTATATTAATATTAAAATTTTTTAATATTTAACTTTTTTAATATTTATTTGCAGTATTAAAACTTTTAAAATCACCAAATAGTTAATTTTGTGGTCAACTTTTTCACTTACGACTTATACATTACGACAACCAAACACCGTAAAGTACAATACACTTTCCCACTTTACAATTTTATATTACCAACCAAATACCGTAAAATTTACATACATATAACTCATTTACAATTGTAAAAGACTTTACCAATTACAACTACGAATTACGGCCAGTTACGACAACCAAACAAACCCTAAGCTTTAATTCCTTAATGAGTTAATTATTTGGTATTTAATGAATAGTTTAAGTGTAATTTAGATTAGTCCATTAATTTAGTTAGTTGTGTAATTGCTTGCAATTATTTGTTTGATCTAATTATGCTTTATTATTTAA
>JAVJIF010006297.1:0-65000 GCA_038442645.1 Agave tequilana | reverse complement strand
CCCAAAACCCTAATTTCTTTGAAATAAACAAAACACTTAAAAAAAACAAAATGAATCTTTTTGCTCTTTAAACTCTTTTGAAAACTTCTTTTTAAAACCAGAGAGTAGGGAAAAATTAGCTCAGAAAAACTTCGCTAAAATCCCAAAGAAATGGGGTTTATATAGGCCAAACAGAAAACTACCGTTAGGCTGATCTGGCAGCCTGACATGCTGGCGGTCGACCGGCCGGTCGACTGCCAACGGTCATAAATATGACCGTTGGGCAATCCCGGTCGACCGCCCGGTCGACCGCCCAGATACAGAGAGCAAAGCTCTCTGGTCGGTCGACCGGTCCGGTCGACCGTGCCTGTGCCTGCCAGACGTGCACAAGGCTGTGCACGTCGGTCGACCGCAACGGTCGATCGGCCTTTGGTGCGGTCGACCCTGCGGTCGACCGACCTGGCTTGTCAGCCACAGTCTGGGTCAGAAACACATGTTAAAAATATTTTAGTAAATCTTATAAATATTCTAAAAATACCCAAAAATAGTTTTATCATTTTGCATTGATATATAAACTTGTGATAAACATTTCAACTCAAATATCAAGCATATGAAACCATTTTGTGTTTTAACATTTTTACCAAAACCAAAACTTATATTTTGTCAAACTTGAATTTTTCAATACATGAATAGGAAAGTCAAAATAAGTTTGTTTAAGTCATGTAAGCATGTATGTATATAGAACATATCTAATATACATAAAAACAAAGTAAACTTGTTTTGATCAATCTATTCATGAAAACCATTTTCAAAACATAAAACTTGTGTGTGTTGTGCACTTGAGCATATCAACTATACTAAGCTTTACAAATGGATCTAAAACACACTAAACTAAACTAGGATACCTATGTCTTCTTGATGATCTTCCATCTTCAAGCCGACTCGATCCCAAATGTGATCCACCGAGTGCAAAGGTATGATCTTGATGCTCGGGCACTGGAATCACAAAGAAAAGCTTCTAAACTCCTTGTTGAAGCTAATCACCAACTAATATCTTGCTTAATGATCTGAAACTAAAATCACAAGATTATTAGTAAACATAACTACATGAGTTAATCATCATCAAAACTAGAGAGGAAGGCCTCCGGGCTAACATAACTCATACCTACCACCCTATTCATGCACATGTTTAAAATTTTTTCAATATGAGCATACAAGGCATGGATGCCCATCCAACCGCCCTTTGAAGGTAGATGTTTTCAAAAGTAGGATTTAAAAATAGTTTTAACATGTTTGAAAATTCTACCAAAATGAAGAATAATGCAACTAGTTTAAGATAATTTAAAATAAGTAGTTATAGATTCTTCAAAAGCATGAACCAAATCATATATTTCATGAAGCATGCATTTTACACAAAATTGACACTCAAGATAATATAAAGCTCAACAAAGTACTCATAAAATAAAGTAATGAGTAAACTCAAATAATGTGAGTGTATAAGAATCATGTGAAAAGCATAATCATGAAAATAGGCAATGAAGCTCATATGAAATTCCTTCTCAAAAATATGAAAATCATCAAACTTAATAGGCTTCAAAGTATATGTATGGTTTGTCTAAACTAGAAGTATACATACATATCCCAAACACAATTGAGTCTACAATAAAAATTTGCATGAAAGGCAAGTGACTCTAGGATAGACATGTATACTTAAAGTTTTGACAAAATTGATATATACATGAAGCTAAACATATTATCATGAAAAACATGTACGAAAAATAGAGAATACAAGTTAAAATGCAAGAATCATCAAAACTAAGCTATACTAGTACATCTAATGGGTACAAACGAGCAATTGAGCACAAATATACAAGAATCAAATGTGGCTCATTAGTTGTACAAATATGAACACAAGTTTTAATGAAAAATATATCTAAACAAGTAATCAAAATATGAAGTGCAAAACCATAAACAAACATGATCATTAGGATAGATGCACATGCTTTAGATCTAGGATATACACAATAGCTAAACTATAGTGAGAATACAAAAATATCATTCCATATAAACATGGGTGTATCTCAAAGACTACATATGCATATCACTAGTCTAATTATCATGGCATTTAACATAATATAGGCTGTCTAAAAATCATTGAAGATAAGTCATCAAAAAGTAGAATTCAACCTCCAGACGCAAGGCTAATCATCGCCACCAGCGTAGCATCAAGACGCGAGGGTTGAAACCCGCGTCTCAACATCACTGCAAGGACCAAGACGCGGAGCATGAAAGCTGCATCTCAGCATTATTGTAGTACCAAGACGCAGAGTCCAAAGCCCACGTCTCACGTGAAGCTTGACGCAGAATTTGAAGCTCGCATTTTCAAGCATCACCTCAATGGCAAAACGCGAGGCCCAAAACCCGCGTCTTGGTTATAACTGCCCTCATTACTGGGTTAATTACTGACCACGTAATGAGGGAGTTAACCCCCATTATGGAGTGTTTTTAGGGGACACTTTTACCCCCTGAAGCCTCTATAAATAGCCCAGTTTACTATGGAAGAGGAGTCAAAAAAATCCTTGGTCAGAAGAACTTCGGTTGTAAGCCGTAGAAGGACCAAGATCTCTAGCTAAAAAAATGAGAGTTCAACTTTTCTAACAACTTGCTGTGTACAAGTTTATTTTTACCTACAATCTCTTTGAGATTCTTATTGGATAGAAGCTGTGTTACTTCGTCCACCATCCAAAGAGAGGATTCCCAAGAGGTCCTGATGTTCACCCGGTCAATGGAAAACAAGATTCACTTTCTATCGCCACATCAAGAACCTGATATTAAATAAAGGGGAGATTTGAGCTTGAATATCTCCCCTCTCTTGTAAAGGATTATTAATCCGTTGTAATTTTCTTTACAATCAGACAAAGATTTTCATCTTGATCTTCAATTTTTTCTCACCAAACAAGAGATGGCGACTCCGCTGGGGATTTTTTTCTCTACCGATGAGCAAGTCGTAGCGCAAGGTGACATCACCTACATGGGAAAAATGGTCGAATCACTTATTGTCGAGTTTGACCAGGCAAAGTATGAAGGGTTCCTCTCTTCCGGCTCCAAGAGCCCTAGAGCGCGGCAGTACCACAAGGTCTCTCGGGGACCCGCTCTCCAGTTCACTTTGAGATCCCTTCAGGTATGACTAACAAGAAGAGTGCCATGGCTAATCATATCACACGAACACCCACGTCAACGTCTTCTATGAGACCCGCTTGCTGATATTCAGCCTGTTCATGCCCGTCCTCTTCCTTAGTTCTAGGTCACCAGGGGTTCGCAGCAACCCATACGGCGTAACCGGAATGCTGAACGACGACAGAGACGACATGCACGTCAACTACAAGCACGAGAAGATGGAACAATTACCTGTCCAGTAGATACTGAACGTGAGGCTCAAGCCCGCGTCTCTCCTGACCACGTCAGACGCGTGAAGTCCTCGTTTGGAGACCTAAACGCGAAGGCTACCAAGCCTGCATTTCTGAAGCTCCACTTCCCAAACGCGACTTCAGCAGCGCGAGGTCTGTACCTCTTCTCAGAGACACAAGACCCGCATCTCCCAATCAGACACGAAATTGAAAAATCCACGTATCTTAACCGTCGCTAGCTAAACGCGACAACCAGCAACGCAAGGTTCGCATCCCTTCTCAGCAGAGACGCGAGGCCTGCATTCTCGAGCCGAAATGTGAGAGCCGCGTCTGTCTTACAAGATGTGAGCTCCGCGTCTCAGAACCCTGCGTCCCAGCTTTGCGACGCAAGGATGGCTCTCAGAAGCTGAAAAGCCCTTGACAACCCGAGGCTGATCTCTTTGGTCCTTCTCCGACAGATCTAAGAGATTATTGGACAAAGAAAAGGAGTGCTAATCAGATCACTCTGTCTTGTTGTTGTGAACGGCTCATCACGGCAATGCTCTCTGAATGCCGCTGCAGCTCTGATGCAAGCAAATAGTCGGTGTTCAGACGATTGACCTTAACCTCTCGATCAGCCAAGAGCATCGCTCTCACAGAAAGGGAGCCTTCTCTGACATGGAGTACCCTGAAGTCACTGCAAACATGATAAGCAGAAGTAGGGAAAACAACTGGCGGTCAGCTCCGATGAGTCTGAAGAGTCATTATACCATAATTACTCATCGGGCACGTCATCATGGGAGTCGGATGTTAGATCGGTAATATCTTCAGAGAACTTTCAGTAAACATGGTTTCAACAAGCCACTTGGAAGACGAGATGAAGAAACGATCTAGTCTGATACAGATCCTTGGATCAAACACCTAAATACTTTCTGGGATATTCGCTTCGAACAACGCAAATTACCCACAGAAGATAAGGTCACCCAGATTAATCTGGGAGATGAGGCTAGTCCTAAGCCCATCTTTATAAGCGAAAGCCTATCACCTTCCGAGAAAGAAGATCTAATATCTCGTGTGCGAGAGTATATAGATGTCTTCGCTTGGAATTATGAAGACATGCCTGGGCTTGATCCTCGAGTGGCTATGCATCGCCTTAACATTAATTCAGACTTGAAGCCAGTTAAACAGCAGCAGCGACGATTTCGTCCAGAAATAATGGAAGCAATCCAGACGAAAGTCAAAAACCTTATAGACTCTGGCTTCATTAGGGAGGAGCAACACCCTGATTGGGTAGCCAATATCGTCCCTGTTACCAAGAAAAATGGGAAGATCCGGATTTGCATCGATTTTCGCGATCTAAATGAAGCCTGTCCTAAAGACGAATTCTCTCTCCCAATTACGGATGTCATGACTGACAATTGTGCGGGTTTGAGCGAATGTCCTTTATGGATGGATTCTCAGGGTACAATCAAATCAAGATGTACCCTGATGACGAAAAGCACACATCTTCAGGACACCACTAGGGGTATATTGTTATACTGTCATGCCCTTCGGACTGAAGAATGCAGAGGCAACGTATCAGAGATCTATGAATGCAATTTTTCACGACCACATGCGTAAAATAGTGGAATGCTACGTTGACGATATTGCAGTGAAAAGCCGCACCAAGGGCGACCACATAGCCGATGTGAAGACAGTTTTTGAAATCACGCGGACCCATCAGTTAAAGATGAGCCCCACCAAATCTTTCCTGGGGGCAGCCAGCGGTAATTCCTAGGGTTAGTGGTGAAATCCAAAGGAATTCACCTAGACCGAGAAAAAGTCTGTGCCGTCCAAGAGATGCAACCTCTAAGGAATCTCAGGGAGCTTAGAGGATTGCAAGGGCGACTAGCATACATCTAGAGGTTTATCTCAAATCTCTCCAGACGATGCAACCCTTCACCAAATTGATGAAAAAGGGCGTCTCATTCATTTGGGATGATGCTTGCAACAAGCGTTCGAGGAAATTAAATGATACCTCACGCAACCACCTGTCCGCACAGCTCTGGTGTCGGGAAAACCTTTCCTGATATACGTTCGAGCGATGGATCATTCTTTAGGAACTTTGCTAGCCCAGAATGATGATCAGGGACACGAGCAGGCAATCTACTATCTGAGCAGGACCATGATCGGAGTCGAACATCGGTATAACCCGATCGAAAAGGAATGTTTGGCATTCCGTCCAGAAAATGTGACACTACTTGGTGGGCCAGACTATAAATGTTATATGCAACGGTCCCAGGTTTAATTACCTCAAAATCCATAATCATCAACCTTATTGCTCATTAATCAGAATATACTAAACAAATTTAGGCAGCATCTGCTCTGAAATATAGACTCCATCTCAATACAATAATTTAGATTTCGGCTAACATCAGCCTACTTATAAATATCATTTTCATCATACAGTTCATCCCAAGGTCCATCAAATAAACATATACATAAGAGTGCTTCTCTGATATAATATTCTAACTCACAGTGACTAATAACATCAGACTTTATAAAGAGAATCACATTCTACAATAAGTACATACGTTATCTCAGGAGAACATCCTTGCAGCTCTAAGTCGGACCTTCGCCTTGCCGTGACCTGAAAATATCAATCTGTAGTGGGGTGAGCTCAACAGCTCAGTGAGTGAAGTCATTCAAATAGAGTTTGTGTTATAATACTATTGTGATTCAAGTATGATGCTGTTGAATAAGAATCAGTTTCAATACTTTCTACTTATGGTTGATACTGTAGCTTATGAATCATAGACTCTTTCTATTATCTGATACTTTCTATATGTATTCTTCTGGGTATACGTGACTAATATTTCATTAACTTACAATCTCAATGATTTTGCAATACTTGACCTACTCGTTAGTCTCTTATAATCACCTCTCATATTTCTAGTTTGTAACATATTCGTATTTCATATATAGTCATGGTCACAACACAACACTTGGAGAGCCTAATCACATCACTACTCTTGGAGGGCCTAATCTTACTCACTAGATTAGTTATAGTTCAATATTGTACCTATCCCAATATACATATGACATCACACACTACTCATGATAGTATCCAATTATAACTATGTGTTCATACATGAAGAAATATGAGACACTCACATTCATATACTGGATGTCACAACAATCTATTTACCCGATGTCATAGACAACTATATGCATACACTAGGTGCCATATATATTAATATCCTTAATTCAGATATCATAAACAATCATATCCATATACCGGATATCATAAACATATATATGCATATACTAGATGTCATACCTATTAACATCCATAATTCGGATATCATAAATAATTATATCCATATACCGGATATCATAAACATACATATGCATATACTAGGTGCCATACCAATTAACATCCATAATTCAGATATAATAAATAATCATATCCATATACCGGATATCATAACAATCATATTCAAGCATATTTCAATAAAATAATATTAATACTCCCCGTTGATCACCTCCGGTTCAACCCGATCCTTCCTCTGAAATAATAAATAACAACAATACTCCCCTTCGGTCACCTCCGGTTAAACCCGATCCCTTCCTCCCATACAATAATAAAAGTAATACTCCCCTTCGGTCACCTCCGGTTAAACCCGGTTCCTTCCTCCAATACAATACATGACATCATATACATACTTATGCACATTTCATATTACACGGGCATTCACATACATACCAACGTGTCACACAGTCAAGTTCATCCGATTTTATTTCTTAATTCGTTAGTTTTGAGAAATTCTTATCACATTTAAGAGGTACCAAATGCACACATAATGCATTCAACTTAATGATCCCCAATATCATATTGGTCAAGTTCTGATTCGTAGTATCAGTATCATTTTTTCTAATCATAATACTTATTCACTTTTTATCATTTAGTTAACATTTAGGATCCATCATCATTTGTCTCTTTTATCCTTAGGTAGTCTGCCTATTAGTTACAACTTGATTTAATTTAGAATTTTCTCATCACTTTTGATACAAGTGATAGTTACACGATAATTCTAATATCACATGAATTATTAACACTTTTGATATTATAATTATCTTTTACTTCAATCAAGGGCTGATTTAATACTTTTGTTTGGTATAGCCCAATTTACCCTAGGTTCCACTAATACCGGTGTTAACACTACTGACTTCTATACAACATGTTTTGTTGTTGCTTACTTCTATCTTCTAGTTCCAAACCACACAGTCAATTACTAGCCAAATCATCTTCTGCGTTCGCATATGAATCAAACCACACACATATATATACATACACACAAATACACATATCACTTACCAATACTGAATTACTAATCTCATTGACACGACGCTCAATCTTTCGTCTATATCACAAGTTTCAATTGTTAAGATAATTATCTGACTCTTACCGGTTAGATATAATCGGTGTCACTATAAAGACATGACTTCCAAGCCTAATAGAGGATTCCAATGTTCTGATAAATCAATTATAAGGATACCCAAAAGTCTCCGGTGTATAGAGTGGGCATAGCAAAATACTAGTTCAATACTATCGGTATTTATTTTATTGATATCGAATTATCCATCTCAATCGATATACTTAACGTTAAGTTGTCAGATTTACTCAATACTGACTCTAACTGGTTTTCACCATTTTAATTACTCACTTGATACTTATACATCATCATCGGTCACCCTTTATCTGATAATCATCAGACTTGATCTTATTTAGTAGTTTATCATTAGTAATTATTGATCACTTAAAAGGTGCAATATCTACTTACAAGTTCTAGTCCAAATGTATTATTTTTCCACCTCTCATCAGGCTTAATAAATCTTATTTATTTGTCCATCCAATTTGCTTTTAGCTGCTATAGATTAACAACTTAACCGATATATATAAATAAGCAGGCCATCACTGACCTTTGATGCCTCACGTGTGCAAGTTGATACACAAAATCACGTTATGAGCATATATATCATGAAACACAACAGATACGAATTAAGTATTCGTAAGATCAATACCCAACATACTACATAATATTTGAGTATCCCGTGTACTTAGCTTAACAATAAGCTTTTGATGTTCAATTTTATTTATCAAGCATGTTCGGTAGTGCTAAGAATTCAGTTGCTCTAATTCAGTTCATTATCAACTACTTTGATCAGTTCCATCATCATCGGTTCACGTTCATAGTTGCTAATTAACCGAAATGTCCGATCCCATCCGAGTTATCAATATTACAAAACCTTCAATAATTTAACCAGTACGCCATTTCTATCATACTGTATCAATTACATATGTCCCATTTAACAGAGTTTTCTATATCACGGTCACATCGAGTTACTCGAAGATAATTTCTAATTTCATCTGCTTAGTTCAATTCTAATATCAACTTCGGATTCTGCTTATACCAGTATCAACATAACCGATTCTATAATTATCCAATCATGGATGATGGGTCTCAAGTGATCTTTTATCTTAACTGATTTTTAATTATCTCTTATTAATAAATAAACATTCATGATCTGTAATCGATTCCCCATTGTCCCTGTTTAATCTACTTACTGGGTATACTAATGTAACCAACTACCATCCGATTATTATTATCCATAACTATTACTTTCATAACAGATTGGGCATCACTTGCATATAATATCAATCTTGATTTAACTATCATCATTATTATATTAATAGTCAATACACCTGTAATCACAGTCTGTAATAGGATCAGAGGTAAACTTTACTCACTTAATGATTTTCAGGTTAAGTGACATCAATATTCATCACAGACTGGTAGATGGTATTAACCGAAATTTATACTTTACCATAACCCAGTACTTAATTGTTCGATTCTCAATCCTAGTAAATACTCGCAATATATACATGATGCTCAGAATTCCACAAACACATAACTTATGTGGCATTTGTCTATGTGCAACCATTTTTATACTCTTACAGGCTCTTAATGGTCATGTTATACGAACTTTAAATAACAATTCTCAATTGGTATCATACTCGTGTTATGTTCACACATATACGTAACATATCCGTGATTCATTATTCGGATACCCTATTTGGATTTCGGTTCCATAACACCGATTCACCTTTACAATAACTGTCACAATCATCTTTTTAATGATGTAATCTTTTAGTTCCAACAAATCAATATTAACAATAATTTTCCAATAACAATTATTTCTAAATTGAGGAAAAACAGACTTGAGTTAGGACTTCCACTCACCGGGTATACCGATAAATTTTGAACATCCAATATCATATACTAATACACAATATGTATAGATCTCATTTTCACGATCACAACGGCTCAAGAATCGTCCGAATCCGACTTCGGATGGCCAAGATATCGTTCGAAAACTAAAACCAATATAAAAGGTTAGATACGTAAGAACTAAAAGTCTTCAAATGGCTGTTTGTAATTTTTCAGGGCCCCAAAATAATTATTCAATCTTATAGGGGCTAAAACAAATTTATCTTATTTAAAGAACGAGTTAGGTGCATAACGGGTTGTGTTTTGGTTAAACCTGAAACCCAAACCCGTTATGGGTTTTACCTATTACAGCAGACGCAGCAGCAGCCGCCTGCTGCTGCTTCCCCGTGGCGCCCGTCGCCGCGCCCGCGCCGCCGTCTCACGGCCACCGCCGCGCTCCGGCGTCGCCGCGGGGGTCCTAAAACGAGAGAGAGAGAGAGAGATGGGGGTGGGGGCTGGTGCTCCCCCCACTACCAGCCTCGCGCCGGCTAGCCTACAGCACCGCCGGCGCCTGGCCGCTGGCGCTTGGCCGCCGGTTAGGCCGCCGGCGCCTGGCCGCTGGCGCTTGGCCGCCGGTTAGGCCGCCGGAGAGAGAGAAAAAGAGAGAGGGAGAGAGATGGGGGTGGGGGCTGGTGTTTCCCCCCATTGCCGGCCCACGCCAGCCGGCCTACAGCGCCGCCTGCGCTCGGCCGCTGGCGCCTGGCCGCAGGTCAGGCCACTGGTCAAGCCGCCGGAGAGAAAGAGAGAAAGAGAGAGGGAGGGAGAGAGAGAGAGAGAGAGAAGAAGAGAGAGAGATGAGAAAAAAATCTCATCATCTCCTCCCTTAAAAATATCTTACCTACTCTCACCTACTCCCCATACCTCCCCCATACCCTAATCAATCAAATCTATATTTTATTTTATATTTTTATTCTTTTTCTTTTATTTTCTTTCTTTCTTCATTTTTCCAACTTATTTAATACAATCAAAAATAGGTATGAATACCAATACTCGGTATTTATATGAGTATTTCGTGTAGTATATACATCCGTACATTTTCATATATTTTCTATATTCCGCTATTCATAATGATTTATAAAAATGTAAATCTATTCCGGGATTTCCACAATGAATTACCAAAAATTATTAATACGGAAACAATTAGTTTAAAAATCATAAGAATCCACAGAAAAATATTTTTAACCCAAATGAAAATATTTTAGACTAGAGTTTACCAATCCGGGTGTTACAGCTCTACCACCCTTAGACAAAGTTTCGTCCTCGAAACTTGGCATATCTAATATTTGATAAGAGTACTACTTTCAAGTTCTTCTTTATCTCATGAAATCTTTCTTCTAATAAGGTAATTTTTGTTCTCTTCTGGTCATGCTTTTCCTTATGTGTTTAAACATGCAATATGTGTCCAATATTATCATTTTCACATAGAATATATCTTACACATACTTTATATCATTACATTCACCATCACACTTGGTGATATGCACATCATATGGTATCACATACACACATCACACTTGGTGATAATCGTGTTATATATTATCACACATCATATCAGCACATGCACGTACCATACTTGATGATACACACATCACATATACTCAATATGGTTCTTCCGTTCTGATTAAATCTTGTCTTGCCTGATATTTTTGTTATTTCCTTATCCCAGTGTCCAATACCACCGGTAGTTCATACTAAGGGCCCGCACCCCTAATAGAGCTCATCCGAATCAAAGTATATGCAGGTATACTTTAATTCGAATATAAGAAAAAGTTAAATATCATGTATTTTGAGATTAATCATACTCATAAGAACCCATTGTACCTATGAGCTTCTTACATCAAGACACACATTCATTCATACAAACTGCACACTCACAGACATTCATTATAACAATTAATGTTATTTCTAAACCAATGACTTAAATCAATCTCTACGCTAATACTGCCTAGACCTACACCTGAGTTCTACTCCAAGTTTCTAAGCGTAAGCTCTGATACCAACTGTAACGGTCCCAAGTTTAATTACCTTAAAATCCATAATCATCAACCTTATTGATCGTTAATCAGAATATACTAAAGAAATTTCAGCAGCATCTCCTCTAAAATATAGACTCCATCTCAATATAATAATTTAGATTCAACTAACATCAGCCTACTTATAAATCTCATTTTCATCATATAGTTCATCTCAAGGTCCATCAAATAAACACATACATAAGAGTGCTTTCCTGATATAATATTCTAACTCATAGTGACTGATAACATTAGAGTTTACAAAGAGAATCATATTCTACAATAAGTACATACGTCATCTCAGGAGAATATCCTTGCAGCTCTAAGTCGGACCTTCGCCTTACCGTGACCTAAAAATATCAATCTGTGGTGGGGTGAGCTCAACAGCTCAGTGAGTGAAGTCATTCAAAATAGAGTTTGTATTATAATACCACTGTGATTCAAGTATAATGCAGTTGAACAATGTCCAGAATCAGTTTCAATACTTTCTACTTATGGTCGATACTGTACCTTATGAATCATAGACTCTTCTATTATCTGATACTTTCTATATGTATTCTTCTGGGTACACGTGACCAATATTTCATTAACTTACAATCTCAATGATTTTGTAATACTTAACCTACTCATTAGTCTCTTGTAATCACCTCTCATGTTTCTAGATTGTAACATATTCGTATTTCATATATAGTCATGGTCACAACACAACACTTGGAGAGCCTAATCACAGCACTACTCTTAGAGGGCCTAATGTTACTCACTAGATTAGTTATAATTCAATATTGTACCTACCCGAATATACATATGACATCACAGACTACTCATGATAGTATCCAATTATAACTATGTGTTCATACATGAAGAAATACGAGACACTCACATCCATATACTGGATGTCATAACAATCTATTTACCCGATGTCATAGACAACTATATGCATACACTAGGTGCCATACATATTAATATCCTTAATTCGGATATCATAAACAATCATATCCATATACCAGATATCATAAACATACATATGCATATACTTGATGCCATACCTATTAACATCCATAATTTGGATATCATAAACAATCATATCCATATACCAGATATCATAAACATACATATGCATATATTAGGTGCCATACCTATTAACATCTATAATTCGGATATCGTAAACAATCATATCCATATATCGGATATTATAATAATTATATTCAAGTATACTTCAATAAAATAATATCAATACTCCCCTTCGATCACCTCCGGTTCAACCCGGTCCCTTCCTCTGAAACAATAAATAACAACAATACTCTCCTTCGGTCACCTCCGGTTAAACCCGATCCCTTCCTCTAATACAATAAATAACAGCAATACTCCCCTTCGGTCACCTCCGGTTAAACCCGGTCCCTTCCTCCAATACAATACATGACATCATATACATACTTATACACATTTCTTATTACACAGGCATTCACATACATACCGACGTGTCACACAATCATGTTCATCCGATTTCATTTCTTAATTCGTTAGTTTCGAGGAATTCTTATCACATTTAAGAGGTACCAAACACACACATAATGCATTCAAGTTAATGATCCCTAATATCATACCGGTCAAGTTCTGATTCGTAGTATCAGTATTCACTTTTCCTAATCATAATACTTATTCACCGTTTATCATTTAGTTAACATCTAGGATCCATCATCATTTGTCTCTTTTATCCTCAAGTAGACTGCCTATTGGTTACAACTTGATTTAATTCAGAATTTTCTCAGCACTTCTGATACAAGTGATAGTTACACGACAATTCTGATATCACATAAATTATTAACACTTTTGATATTATAATTATCCTTTACTTCAATCAAGGACTGATTTAATACTTTTGTTTGGTATAGCCCAATTTACCCCAGGTGCCACTAATACCGGTGTTAACGCTACTGACTTCGATACAACATGTTTTGTTGTTGCTTACTTCTATCTTCTAGTTCCAAACCACACAATCAATTACTAGCCAAATCATCCTCTGCGTTCGCATATGAATCAAACCACCCACATATATACATGCACACAAATACACATATCACTTACCAATACTGGATTACTAATCTCATTGACATGATGCTCAATCTTTCGTCTGTATCACAAGTTTCAATTGATAAGGTAATTATCTGACTCTACCTGTTAGATATAATCGGTGTCACTATAAAGATGTGACTTCCAAGCCTAATAGAGGATTTCGATGTTCTGATAAATTAATTACAAGGATACCCGAAAGTCTCCCGTGTATAGAGTGGGCATAACAAAATACTAGTTCAATACTATCGGTATTTGTTTTGTTGATATTGAATTATCCATCTCTAATCGATATACTTAATGTTAAGTTGTTAGATTTACTCAATACTGACTCTAACTGATTTTCACCAGTTTAATTACTCATTTGATACTATTGACACTCTAAAAAGATAAGATTCCTAACTGGCCTAAATAATGTCTAACTTGTTGACATCTACAAAAGACAAGTGGCAGACAAGCCGATGACCAGTTCTTTACCCATCTAAGAGGGAATGAATCAGCAACTTGGACTCTACTGATCCAGTGAAGCAGACAGTAAGCTGAGATCGTTCTTAAAAGCTCGTGAGAAGGCCCAAGCAGGACCAGAGACATTAAGTGAGCTCAACACTTAGTCTCGCACAAGCCCACGAGATAAGTCTCGCATAAGAAGCCAAAGTTGCTTAGCATCGCAGGAAGCTCCTTCACAGCCTCGTTGCGAGCTAACTTACAACTTCACACAGAAATGCTCAGTTAACTCTGCAGAGAGTTAGCTTCGCTCGAAGCCCCACACAGCCACACAGAAGGATGATTGGTAGCTTCGCCACAAGTTCTATCTAGCTCTGCTGAGAGCTTTCCTCTAGCTTCGCCAGAAGCTTCTCCCAGCTCCGCCATAAGCTCAATGCAACGACTTCGCTGTGGGTCTTTTATGGTCACCTTTGACCAATTAAATCTCCATATGAGATCAAATTTGGCAGTTTCTTGCCATAATCTTTTGACTCTCCCAATCAGGTAAAAAGATCAGGAGAAATCTTTCAGTTATTTAGAAAGAATCAAGGGCGCATCCCTCATTTAGCATAGCGGATCAAGAGATCAGCACTACTTGCTATTCCTAACTTCGTAAAAGCTGTCTCTAGCCTCGGGCGAAGCTACTTTCCAGATTAAAACAGATTGACTCAATCTGTTTCCAGATTTTCAAGAGGCAATTATACCCCTGCTCTCTCTATAAATAGCGTACCAAAGGCACACGAGGAAAAGAGGGAGTGGCTCGAAAAAAGAGAGGAGAGACGGCTAAGGACCGGGATCTACTCTCTTACTTCTAAGAATTTAGAGAATTACTTCTCTAATCAGGGTGCTAATACCCTAAGATATTCCTCCATCTCAAGGAATTCTCGAAACCAGGCAGAAGGAATTCCCAAGCGGAGGCAGCTCGAGAAGTAACAAGAGGGCTCTACCGACCTTCTGTTCTCTGATTCCTCGAACCAGGCGAGAAGGGAATCCCATCAGGCAGCAGTCCGATTGTCTGATCGATCGCATCGTCAAAGGGATAACGTGATCGCGCGCTGATCAGATTCCTACCGGCACACTTTCCTAAAAATCTCAGAGGAGATCTACCTGTAATCTTCTTCTTGCAAAGAATTACTTGTAATTTAGCTCCTCGATACTTTTTTATAAGTTTTCCCCTTTGCAAAAAAAAATCAATGGAAAACAAGATGGCGACTCCACTGGGGACCGCATTCTCCACTGCTGAGAATCAAGTGTCGCAATGTGACGATCAGACCTTCGGGTCTACAGCTGAGGCGCTGGCCATTCATTCTGGCCAAGAACCTACGCGCGACTACAAGGAAGTTGGCATAGCTGGAACCCCTCTGGCTAATTCTTCGAAGCAAGTCTCTGTCGAGATAGATAAGGCTCTCCGCAAGCCTACTACGGTCTTCTGGCGCAACAAAGAGGGCCAGAATCTTGAGCCTGATACCTTCAAAAACCTGGTCGTTCATTTCAACCAAGGAAAATTTGAAGAACTGCTCTCTGGAGGTGGTCCAATGCTCCACGCACGAAAGCATAGAAAGGTCACAATGGCCGAGGTTTCGGACCAGAAACCGGATGCGGACTCCTCCTAACTCCTCTCCGCCTTGCGTGTGGCTAGCCAGGTACCCTGCGAACCTAAGTATCCTCTTCTAAAGCAGATGTGGAGGCCAAAGCAGAAAGCTCTATATGAAGCTTTAGGCATAGCTACGCTGCAGGTCCGCCTGTCCTGTGAAGATAAAGGCAAGATGCCTACCGCTTCGTCGAGACTATCAGCCGTGAAGCTACAATGGCGACTACACCTTCGCCTAATTCAGGAGTTGTAACTCCTCGTTCTAACCTCGTTCTTATGAGCTAAGCTACTAATGCCATGGCAAACACAACGCCAGTACCTCAGGGTACGCGCGGAGTTCCCAGCCGCTAGGCTAGAACTAAAGCACCCACCGGTGCTAACCTCCTTTGCAGTAAGGTAGCGAACAAAGCACCACAGTGTGCTCCGCTCTCCAGTTCATCAAGCACTAAGCTCGCTCTTCGCAGCGGAGCTAAGAGATCGTCTCTAAGTGTTGATAGCGGTGCTTATGCAGCTTCAGCACCCAAGGGCATTCTCAAAGTTCTTAGCTGCAAAGCTAGATCTAAAGCACTATCTAGTGCTAACCATCTTCGTAGCAAGGTAGCGAATGAAACACTATAGCGTACTTCGCTTTTCAGTTCCTCAATCGCTAAGTTCTCCTTTCGCGGGAGAGCTAAGGGATTATCCCTGGGTGTTGATAGCGGTGCTTATGTAGCTTCAGTGCCTAAGGGCGTTCCCAAAGTTCTTAGTCGCGAAGCTAGAGCTAAAGCACTATCTAGTGCTAATCACCTCTGTGGTGATGAAAAGAATAGGGCATCATCCTATGCGCAATAGAGCCTCTGCGCTAAATTGTTTAAGCCCAGCTACGTCTGACTTGAGAGAGTTCTTAACGAACAAACGGAAGTCAGACTTACCCCAGACTTCTCCCTCTTGTTGTCAACAAGTGGAATGTCAGTTGGTAACGGTCCATTCAGTCCATTGCCACCTGGGATCAATCCCCGCCACTCCTCCAAACCGATGATCAGTTTTTGATCGACTATTGGAACAAGATCTTGTGAAGCATCACAAAAGTAGCGTATCGCAAGATTTGCCCTCTGTATCCGTCAATATGATCGGAAGGGGACGAGAGCCGTGTAGGGACAGACGAGCGTCGCATGCCGCTCCCTCCAGTTCTCCAGATCCAGATTATAGTCCAAGCTTACGCCAAGTCTTCGTGCACGAAGAAGGCGTCTTCTGAAACACCAGATCTAGGGTCGCAATACCCTACAATTACGAACAGCCATCCTCCTTAACCATAGTAGCCTCACCAGAATGAATGAGAAGATTATTCCATGGTCTGATGAGGAAGACGAAGACAGTGGGTATGCCTCTTCGGTCACAGTCAGCTCGGTACGAACAGATAGAGTATCCATGAATATGGCTGATAACGATAATGATGACCTCCGTCGACGGTTGTAAGCTCAAGAGCAAATCTCTAAGGCCCAGCAAGAAGCCTTGGACAACATTCAACAGATGCTCGCTCAACTCCTCACTAACCGGAACAATAATGATACCGGGAATAACCATGATGAGGAAGAACATCATAGCGATGAACAACCAAAGACTGAGAAGTCAAAGAAAAGCTCTTCTATGGACGCTGAAGTTCTTAAAGGCATCCAAGTTCAGATCGCATCCCTAGCCAAAGGGATGAACTAAAGAAAGTAGGGACAGTCCGTCCTTACCCTTTGGAATGAGATTCAGTACCATACCCACCAAAGTTCAAGCCACCAACGTTACATATGTATGATAGTAAGAGCTCGCCAAACCAGCACATCTACTACTTCTGATCTCAGACCGGTAATGTTATAGACAATGATGCTATCATGGCCAGAGTGTTCATTGGCACCCTTAAGGGGGTAGCATTCGACTGGTTCCGAAGCCTCCCTCTGGGCTCTATTAATTCCTGGATCGACCTGGAAACTCGATTTCTTTCTCGTTTATATGAGGACGATACCGAGGTAACCATGGATAAACTTCTCTCTACCGTGCAGAAGAAGGGCGAATTCGTCTGTGACTACATTGAACGGTTTAGAAACTTGTCTCTAATGTGCCCGGCAGGTATGCCATTGCCCATGCTCTTGCAGACATGCATGCATAACTTCCTCGAGCAAGTGGAGATTCACATGGAAGCTATCAAAGCCCATACCTAGAAGGAACTAGTTGAACAAGCTGAGATAGCCGAAAAGTCAGCTAAGAAGTTCGAACCATCTATCCCTAAAGGCAAATGGGGTGTAAATAATAAGGGGCGCGATGACATGGTGCAGTCTTCCCAAGCTAAAGGCAAAGAGACTATGTCCGTTGAATTATCAGGGGATGTTCATTCGAAGGTCAAGAGGAACGCCTTCAATAATCAGGAGTCTAAGTTTCCTCCGAAATAGTACTCCTTCAAAGATGAGCAAGTGGTCGTAATATTCCATTTACTCCACAAAGGAAATAAACTAAAGCTGCCAGACATTCGACACGATAATGAAATGAGACGCACAAACGATCCCAACTATTGTCTCTTTCATAGGATGGTTCATCATCCTACTGATAAGTGCTTTGTCCTCAAGGACAAAATTCAAGCTTTGGTCGATGTCGGAGTTTTGACTCTGAAATCAGAACAAAAGAAAGTCACTGCAAACATGGTGACTCTCGAGTTTGGTAAAACCCCAAAAGTCACAATTCTTGATGGGACCTTTCTAATCCCTGCACCACGGCTGGAAATAAAGCATCCTTCAGCCAAAACTCAAGAGATTAAGGGTCCTATTCCCTTGACACTAGAGACAGAGGAAATCATGTGGATACACCCAGACCTTGTCTAAGACGAACAATGGGATTTGAAGAAATCCAAATTGAAGGGTAAATCTTGCAATGTTATCTCCATCCTGCCGGATGATGACAATCTCACATTAGCTTCACTCAGCCATTCTGAAGGGGAAAAGCACGCTTGCACAGCACAAGTCGATGTACCTCAGCCGACAGGTACTCGATCCAGAAAATCATACTTAAAACAGTATGAGAAAGCTATTGACGGACACAATAACAGATGATGTCAGTACAAATATCCACACCGGCTCTGCCTCCGTCGACGGGAAAGAAGAAGCAGAAAGAAGTCCGGTTTGATCATGTCCTGAAGAAGCCTTCAGGCCCAGGGCCTAACATGCCCTTTCGTTTTGATATATTGGCCCAACTGGCTAATATCCCAGCTCGTATTACCATACACGAGCTCTTTTGTCTCTCGAAAGAGACAAGAGAAGCACTTAGGGATGCACTGGCTAACTCAGAATTATTCCTGACATATATGCCAGAAATCTCTAAAGATGACACTCAGTCTTCTTGCCCTAAATGCCATCATGTGCAATCAAAGGTACCTGTTATTACCTTCACAGCGGAGGATATGCTTCTCAAGGATAACAAGCACGATCGACCTTTGTACTACACCGGATACATCGGTTCGACATGCATTGAAAGGGTACAAGTTGATCCGAGTTTTGCACTCAATATAATCCCCAAAAGACTCCTCTACTTTCTTGGCATACCACTATATCGGTTGTCTATAACCATTACAACAATATACAGTTTTAATGCGGGGGTAGTCATCCACTTGGAAAGATTCGACTCTGTTGCCGAATCGGGAGCCTGAAGTCAGAAGTAACATGCTATGTCATTGACGCTGACACGTCATACAATTTGTTACTAGGACGATCTTGGATCCATGCTAACTGGATCGTTCCCTCCACTCTGTACCAGTGCTTCAAATATGTTGAAAATGATGCAACAGTACGAACTGTCTTCGTTGAGAAGCAACCATTCAAAGGGGTGGAAAACTACTTTACTGACACTCTCCTATATCAAGAGGTTGGTGAAACGTCAAAAAAATCATTGCCTGACAACGATGACAGTGGCAATGAGGCAGATTCAGAGTTTGAAGCAGACATGCCAGCCATTTTGGTCAGTGAACCGATTATAGCATGTTTTAATAATCTCCAATGTAACACTCCTTCTGAAGATGAGGGCGAATGGGTAATTAATGACAATATTTCCTTTGATTATCCTGTGAGTGTCGAATTATTTGGGTCCGTTACGGATAGCTCTCTGCACATGCCCTTACATAAGCCAAGCGCATCAAGTACACCCGTGGAATTTATAGAAGGATCCGTTTTAGTGGTTCCTCCACCCAAAGAGGGTCAATTACCAATAATATTCGGTAAAACCCAATTGCAAAGTTCTGCAGCGGCGGATTCAATTTCAGACTCAGACACCCCACAAAATTTTCATTATGTGCGACCAGCGCAGCATATGATGAGGAAAATAAGATACAACCTGCAGCATGGGAAGGGCCTAAATTTTGAAAAGGAAGGCATAGTTTCCTGCGTAATTTTGTGCCAAAAGAAAAGCCGGTAAATTACTATGATAACACACGTAGGGGGTTGGGATACGTTACACCTACACCGCCAGCAACGATTCAATCGGAAGATAACAAACCAATCCCATCACACTCTGCCTCTTCCTCCGAATGGGACTCAGACGTCAGTGTGGGAATGGTGTTCAAAGAGCTCACTGTTAATATGACTTCAAGCAGCCAATTGGAGCCAGTAGAAGCTACTGATGAGGAACCATGGACTCAGCAATTTGATTTCCAATGGGAAAAGCGATTCGAACAACGCGAATCACTTACTGAAGACAAGGTAATTCAGGTTAACTTGGGTAATCAAAATTACCCTAAACCCAACTTTATAAATGAAAACTTATCACTTATGGAGAAAGAAGAATTGATGGTACTCATAAGGGAGTATATAGATGTCTTTGCATGGAACTACGAAGACATGCCGGGACTTGATCCACAGATAGCCATGCATCTCTGAACATCAAGCCTGACGCCAAGGCAGTCAAGCAGCAATAACGCCGATTTTGCCCGAACATTATGGAGGCTATTGAAGCCGAAATCCATAAGCTCATTGCATGCGGCTTCATACGGGAGGAACAACATCCAGATTGGGTTGCTAACATTGTCCCCGTTCTCAAGAAAAACGGACCGTGATCTCAACGCGGCTTGTCCTAAAGACGAATTCCTCTTGCCCATCACCGATGTCATGATTGACAATACCTGCGGATTCGAAAGAATGTCTTTCATGGATGATTTTTCAGGGTACAATCAAATTAAGATGTATTCAGAGGATGAAAAGCATACTTCATTTCGGACACCGTTGGGGATATACTGCTATACCGTGATGCCCTTCGGGTTAAAATAACACGAGAGCAACTTATCAGCGGGCAATGAGTATGATTTTCCATGATCATCTCCAAACAATGGTAGAATGTTATGTCGACGACATTGCTGTCAAAAGCCGCGATAAGAATGACCATCTTCGTGACTTAAGAATGAAGTTTAACATAATGCGGGCTCATCAACTGAAGATGAATCTGACAAAATCCTTCTTGGGGGTTTCGAGTGACAAGTTCCTTGAATTTATTGTTACATCAAAAGGAATTCATCTTGACTCAGACAAAGTCAAAGCCATTCAGAACATGCATCCACCTAAGAATCTTAAAGAACTTAGGGGCCTACAAGGTAGACTGGCTTATATCAGAAAATTCATCGCAAATCTCTCAGGCCGCTGTTAATCATTCACCCGATTCATGAAAAAGGGTGTCATTTTATATGGGATCAAGCCTGTCAAGAAGCTTACAAAGATATCAAAATATATCTCACAAAACCTCCAGTCTTAGTAGCTCCCACATCAGGGAAACCGTTCCTGCTTTATGTGAAAGCTATGGACCATTCTCTCGGTGCTCTGCTTGCTCAAAAAGATGATAATGATCGTGAACAAGCTATTTATTATCTGAGCAGGACTCTGATAGGGGCGGAATCTCGCTATAATCCTATTGAGAAAGAATGCTTAGCTCTTGTCTTTTCTATTCAGAAGACAGGACATTATTTAGTCGGCCAAACCATACATGTCATTTTCAGAGTGAACCCTTTGCATCTTCTCATGACGAAATCAGGGTCATTAAATTCAAGATTAGCTAAATGGGCCTTCCTTTTGTCTCAATATGATATGCTCTTTGTCCCTCAGAAGGTGGTTAAAGGCCAGGCACTTGCAGAGTTCTTCGCTGCTCATCCGGTTCCGAAAAGCTCAAAACTTCATAAAGACATTCCAGACGAAGTCTTCGAATCCAATATAACTTCAGAGGATGAAGTTTGGCAGATGTTCTTCGATGGAACATCACGAATAGGCCCTAAAGGCAAGATCATTGCCAGTGTGGGGGTTGTGTTTATCTCACCACAAAACCATGTCCTTCCTAGAGCATTTTCTCTGACGGAATCATGCTCCAACAATGTGGCAGAATACAATACTCTACTCATTGGTCTTCAGCTCGCTCATAAAATGGGGGTACGCTACCTTGAAGCTTATGGCGATTCAAAACTGATTGTCAATTAGGTTAAAGGCGAGTGCGAGGTCCATCACGAAGACTTGGTACCTTATCATCACGCGGTCATCAAAATGGCTAATTTATTTGATGGCTTTTACATCAGTCACGTGTCTCGATCCCAGAACAATAGGCCAATGCTCTGGCTGTATTAGTAACAACGCTAGTCTTGCCAGTCGACACCAAGTATCACCTTACAGTGGCGACTCGAAACCTTGTCTGCTCTAAACGTATGTTGAGAACCAAAGAGGTCTATAATATCTCGACAGATCTTGAACTGAGAGATTGACGATTTTCCCTCATCGACTATGCTTTGCATGGTTTGCTGTCGGATAACCCTAAAGAAGCAGCATCTATCAGGTGAAGGTCTCCCCGCTTTTACTATGATCCAACTCTGAAGACACTTTACCGTCATTCATACGACGATATCCTCCTCCGTTGCCTTTCTAATTTAGAGGCATAAGAAGTGCTTAAAGAAGCGTACGACGGCATATGCGGAGCTCATCAGCCAAGTCTAAAACTCAAAGACTGATTGCACAGGCTTGGATATTATTGGCCAACTATGATAGCTGATGCCATCCAATATGCATGGGTTGTAAGGCATACCAAATCCGTTGACAGCTGAGAATTTGCTAAAAATCCTAAGGGACCTATTCCCATTTGATTCCGCAGTTAAGGATAGAGGAAAATGTTGGCCTTTAAGCCCAACATGAGTCCTTGACAACTCATCATGCTGAGGGGAATAGCATGGCTAGCCCGACTCAAACGGTAGTTGATAAAGGCATACCAAATCGCTTAACAGCTGAGGATTTGCTAAAAATCCTAAGGGACCTGTTCCCATTTGATTCCGCAGTTAAGGATAGAGGAAAATGTTGGCCTTTAAGCCCAACATGAGTCCTTCACAACTCATCATGCTGAGGGGAATAGCATGGCTAGCCCGACTCAAACAGTAGTTGGTAAAGGCATATCAAATCCGTTGACGGCTGAGGGTTTGCTAAAAATCCTAAGGGATCTGTTCCCATTCGATTCCCTCTCCAAATTCATTTACCAATTCCCATCCATGGAATGGTAAGACCACATATAAAGGTATTCATATTCCTTGTGAAATGATGAGTCTAACCTATCATGTTAACATTAAACCTCTGATAGCAAAACTCTAATCTACTCCCCAACAGATAAAATCAACATTCCCAGCGAATAAACCCCGCTTGTCATTCTCTTCAACAGAACGACAGGTCCACTCAAATTACTGTTATGTTCAAGCACCTCTAACAGTAAATGAATCCTTGTCAAGTTAACATCACACCTTTGGCAAGTTGCTCTGATATATGATTTTCTATGGGACTCATTTCCTAACTCCCCAGCGAGTTTCTGATAATCAGTCCTCAGTAGATTTTTATGGTTATCACGTTAACAATATATCTTTGACAATTTCTTCCAAATAACATCCGAAGAGATATCAAAATCCTCATGGAGTTGATAAACAAGTCTTATTTCCCCTAGTGGAATTATTCCTTTGTCATCATGTCGAGTTCGTCACCTCTGAATGACAAAATCCTGAGCTTGGTGGTTTCTCAATCGGTTATGTCCTTATTACCTCTGAACTGACAGATAGCTAAGTCTCATCTTTCAGTCCAGTAGGGACTATTTCTTTGTCATCATGTCCAGTTCGTCACCTCTGAATGAAAAATTCTGAGCTTAGTGGCTTCTCAATCGGTTATGTCCTTATTATCTCTGAACCGACAGATAGCCAAGTCTCATCTTTTAGTCTAGTAGGGACTATTTCTTTGTCATCATGTCTAGTTCGTTACCTCTGAATGACAAAATTCTGAGCTTGGTGGCTTCTCAATCGTTTATATCCTTGTTACCTCCGAACCGACAGATAGCCAAGTCACATCTTTCAGTCTAGTAGGGACTATTTCTTTGTCATCATGTTCAGTTCATCACCTCTAAATGACAAAATTTCGATCTCGGTGGCTTCTCGATCGGTTATGTCCTTGTTACCTCTGAACCGACAGATAGCCAAGTCTCATCTTTCAGTCCAGTAGGGACTATTCCTTTGTCATCATGTCAAGTTCGTCACCTCTGAATGACAAAATTTCGAGCTTGGTGGCTTCTCAATCGGTTATGTCCTTGTTACCTCTGAACCGACATATAGCCAAGTCTCATCTTTCAGTCCAGTAGAGACTATTTCTTTGTTATCATGTCCAGTTCGTCACCTCTGAATGACAAAATCCTGAGCTTGGTGGCTTCTCAATCGGTTGTCCTTGTTATCTCTAAACTGACAGATAGCCAAGTCTCATCTTTCAGTCCAGTAAGGACTATTTTTTTGTCATCATGTTCAGTTCGTCACCTCTGAATGACAAAATTTCGAGCTTGGTAGCTTCTCAATCAGTTATGTCCTTTTTACTTCTGAACTGACAGATAGCCAAGTCTCATCTTTCAGTCCAGTAGGGACTATTCCTTTGTCATCATGTCCAGTTCGTCACCTCTGAATGACAAAATTTCGAGCTTGGTGGCTTCTCAATCGGTTATGTCCTTATTACCACTAAACCAATAAATAGCCAAGTCTCATCTTTCAGTCCAGTAGGGACTATTCCTTTGTCATCATGTCCAGTTCGTCTTGAGCTTGGTGGCTTCTCAATCGGTTATGTCCATGCTATCTCTGAACCGACAGATAGCCAAGTCTCATCTTTCAGTCCAGTAGGGACTATTTCTTTGTCATCATGTCCAGTTCGTCATCTCTGAATGACAAAATTTCGAGCTTGGTGGCTTCTCAATTGGTTATGTCCATGCTACCTCTGAACCGACAGATAGCCAAGTCTCATCTTTCAGTCCAGTAGGGACTATTCCTTTGTCATCATGTTCAGTTCGTCACCTCTGATGACAAAATTTTGAGCTTGGTGGCTTCTCAATCGGTCATGTCCAGTTCATCACCTCTGAACCGACAGATAACCAAGTTTCATCGTTCAGTCCAGTAAGGGCTATTTCTTCGTCAAATCATTTCTCAAATATTTAACTAACCCTATCAGTTTATCACCGCTGATTGGATTAGTTATACCGTTATTCCGTTTTCTTTTGAGAATGGTGATACAACTTGAAAGTTGGAAATACAACAGAGGAGTCAAATAAAATTACTTTTTATTGATTCTAAAAGAGGGATACATGGATACACAGATTACAAGCTACGAGGGTGCTTCGTAGGATTTGATCCGTTTTTTAAGAGTGGCCAGCCTATTCTTCCTCTCCTCAGCAGCCCTGATAAGTGCCTGCGACCTCAACTCGGCCTCATTAAAGCTCACTGTCTGGGCCAGGCGAACCTCAATTTCAGCCAAAGTTGCTTTCTGCACTAGCTCCTGTTAAAAGACTTCGTCATTCTGAGCCCTAAGCTGCTATAGCCGAACAATCTCCTCAAGGTGTACCGGTTCAGCCTTGGATAAAAGAAGATTGCTTTCTTGATCATTTCCTTGGCCTTTTCAATCTTATCCTCAGCGTACTGTTAGAAGCATCTATGGCATCCCCGAGCTCTACTTTCCTTGTCTCCAAGGATTTCAAGTCAGAAGAAATTGCCTTAGCTGCTTCCTAAGCGGCAAGATGTGCTTCATGCATTTCAGCAGCGAAGCGTGCAAGCTGGTCATTAACTGAATATTCCAGATTTGAATGATTGAGACGACGCCATTCGTCCACATTCCTCTCAAGCATGTCCACCAGAAGCTCTAATGTGGCAGCCTGGTCATCCCCTCTAAAGTCTCAAATGCTGTCAATACTTCGAGAGAGGACCACCTTCAAAGCGAAAAACGAGGTAGTCGAGCCCTTCAAGACCAAAGCAATGGATCGCTTCAAGCCCTTATAAAAGCTATCGATTAGCTTAGCCACAAATTCATTCTCGGCTTCAACTACTCCCGGGGAACGAGTGGCCCCTGAAGGCAAAGCTTCCACCGATTTCACTGACATAACCGTAGAGAGAATGGCAGGAGTACTGACTGAGAAATATGTGGGATCGTCGGTGATTTCGAAGTAGTCCTCATTAAAACCAGTACACTAGCTACAATCGACGTAGGACTGGTAACTACTTCCGGGAGAGTTGGCTCAACAAATAGTGTTGGAGAAGTAGGACTGGCAATCACCTTCAGCTTCGCAATTGGCAGGATAGGCAGCACTGACGAAACCACTGGCAGTTCACTTACCGAGTAGTTGGAAGTGAGATTGGTTCTGTATCCACTGTCCCCTCAGTCTCTTTAAGGCCACTTGTCGGTTCTGGTTGATAGGAGGGGCCGTGATACAAGGCATCCAACTCAGCAGCATCCGCCACGGTCGAAGTACTTACTTCACCCCTGATTCCCTTAGGAAGATTGGCTGGCTCCCTTGAAGTCGATGCACCCAAAGGTGGAACACCAGTAGCAAGACTCTGTTTAAGCAAGGTATAATGAATATCAGGAGAGAATTATTCACAAAAGGTCAAAACATTATCAAAAGATGATATCGCCTCAATCGCCTTGACCGCAGCTTCTCTCTGAACTTCCTCGACGGTGGTGTCAGTCCCCTCAGGCACCATAGGGAAATCTTTGGCAGAGTCAACACGGACAGCCGGTCCGCCTTCACTCACCGAACCCTTTATGGTCCATCCTAAAGAGCTAGAGGCCACGGGACTTTCTTTTGAGGTCCCAACACCCGAAGGACCGATGTCGGCCACATCACCTTCAGAGTCTTCTGAGGCGACAAAGTAGCTAGCATCGTCACCTTCTTTATAAGTGAACAGGGGATCATAATAATCTTCTTGTTCCCCTACAGCCTCTGCTCTCGGGTCTCTTACCGTCTCAGTTCCTGAATCATAGAATAAATAATGAGCTGTATGAAATATATAAGCATATGCTGCAAGAACAAGGCTGGCCTTACTAGGTCAGGAACAGCTTTATCAACAGTCTGCCTCGGAGCCGACAGCCTAATGACTAATGGAGCAGGAGGAGGCGCCACGGTTGACTCACCCTCTGCTATAATGGTGGGAGTGTATCGACGAGGCCTCTTCACTACCCTCTTCCTAAGAGATCCACCTTCCCGCTTTTGCTTGAAGTGGACGTCGGGATATTCTTCCTCCACTTCTTCTACATCAACATGTTCCATGGGGGCTGTGCCTACCCCACCAGGAGCATCAGGTGGAACCTCAGCACCTGCATTTCCCTCAAAACGGGGACTCTCTACATCCGAAGCCTCACTATCAGCAGTGGCGATGAATTCCTCGAGGCCTGGCACGCGGACCCTCCTGCCCTCACCTCTCTTATTAACTTTCCGCTTCAGCCGCCGAGAGATTAACTTCATACCAAAAGAGTTAATAGAAAACCCGATTGGTGTAGAGTTCGAAGTTCTGTACCACTGACAGAACCCTAAAGTTGTCTGAAGATTCGGAGTCCTCAGTAGCATGCACAACTGCTCCTCAGTACAGCCAGTGATGTAGAACTGCTAGGCACGAGCACCATCAATGAGGCTCCCCAAAAAGGCCAGATTGGTGTTCGGGTTACCTACGTACAGTTGGTCATACCCGAACTGACGAGCAAACTGACTCGGGACGTAGGGTTCCAAGTAGAAGGTATCCCCACTCCTGTACACCAGATGGGATAGCCGGATGCTAACCAGCCACTCAAAAACTCCCCGACTCAGCGATGTCTTCCCATCTCCTACATCCTTAAATTCTTCACCATAGCCTGCACCGCGAATGTAAGGAAAGCAGTGGAAAAGACTATAAATGTCATACCGGTTCAGCAGCTTGCGAACCGCGGCCACATAATTCATTAACCATGAACACCCTCGAATCCACGGAGAAGCGCCATCCGGACGCCTTTTGGAGGCTACTCACCGGCTTGGATAATGGAAGGGCAGTGAAGGGCGAACCATGCCATCAAATAAGTATATGGCAAACCGATCCTGGGGTTTGGTCTGTCGCAAGACAGGATAGTGCCTTTTCCCCTCTTCGTTACTGGTGGCCTACAGAAAGCCTCCGTCAATGCATGAAGGCCCCGCCGAATACAACACACCATTGCTGGGAGAAGTCCAAGAGAACGACCGTGAACTAAACGAACGGCCGGCAATATGACAGTCAGAAGGATGACGTCGCTGGAGGGAGAGGGCACCACACATCTCTTCAGCCAGACCGATAAAAAATGGGCCAAAAGTGCCTTCTGAGACAGCGGTTGACGAGCCTGATGATGGAAACTCCAGAGATTATCACCTTTCTCGTAAGGTCCATCATTCTTTTCCAAAATTATATCCCCTTGGGAGTGTTCTTGCATCCTTCAAAAATGTCCTCATCTGCAACCCCGCAGTAAGCTGCCTCAGGAGCATCTTCCAGGTTGGGGAACAAATAATTCCCCCAGCTCTTCGAACTGCATGAAGCTCCCTTATGGCTCCCATGCATACTCGAGCAAATATAAAGGTGGCACATCAACTCCCAGTAAGTCTCGAATAAGGCGGGCTCCTGCTTCTCTAGAAGTGCCAATTCCGTCTCACACGGGAAATATTCTTCATATGGGAGAGCTCCTAAGGGCAGAGTAGAGACTTCCCACATCTCATGCAAAGCCATGCCCAATTTGCCTACAGGGGTGAAGAAAGTCCTTGTAGCTGGGTAGTATAACTCAAAGATGGCGTAGAAGTTCGCTACGCTCATCTGGATACTGTAACAGGTTGCCCTGACAGCCTCATAAAGTCCCAATCTCTCCAGGTCCTCTTCAAAATGGGCCAAGACATATAAGGTAAGTCCCTCCACCATGCCTTGGGAGGGTGAATCCACCCAGGGGTCTGAAATCAGTGGCTGGATAAGTACCACGAGCTAAAGAACTGATTTCCAAAAGTCTGAGCCACCGCGGGATTTCCCCCACTGGAATGTTCGGGAGAACGTTTCGAGGGTGGAGACCCAATACATAACGAGGAGGACCCGCCCTTGTGTAACCAGGAGGCGAATCTATCAACTTCCCCACGGGAACAGAGTCAGTAGTCCTAGTCACTTGCCACTTCATCTTCCAAGCCTTCGTCATGCACTGGAAGAAAGACAATGAAAAATGACGCTTGCTAGATGGGAGATAATACTTCTCGCCATCCAGATTGAAATTCCACTGCCCCTCTCCGGCTAGCAGCTGATGATCAGTATCTGGCGCTGCATCCCCGAACATGAAGCCAGGCTTCCGATAGATTTTTCGGTCATAATCTTCAAGGGGAGCAGTGGTTAAGATGCTCCTCATGGTACGCTGATCTCAAGCATAGATAAGTGCATCCTGACCGGGAGCACTTCGCTCACTGAACAATAAAGCCTGCCCTTGGAACTACAGGTTATCATTGCCGTCCAGCCCTCTGGCTATTCCAAAGAGACTGTTCAGAGGACTCAGAGTATAGTGCACTGCAAAAGCAAGAAGAAATCATATTAGTTCATTTTCTAAAGAAAGCTAAAGCAAGAACATAATTTTTGCTAAGGCATAGGTCCGCTTTCCGAGCGAAGCTAGCCTAGCATTAGCTTCACCCCGAAGTTCAGCTTCGCAGCCGCCGCTTAGCTCCATACTCTGCATGAGGGAAAAATGCAGAAAATATCCAAGTGTTAGATTCGCTCTGAAAACTTCGTCTGGCAGCCTATCGCCGAACAGAATGCGAAGAAGCCCTCAAGGGCTAACTTCGCCAGAAGGGTACTGTTGCCTAAAATCAGTTTAAGGGCTTTAAAGTCCTTTTCCAGCTACGCTTCTAAGGCTAGCTCCGCATCCTGCTATTTAACAGAATGTGAACCGCCTAAGGGTTAGCTTCACACTGAAGCTTGGAAAAGAAACCATTCAGTTCCTAAATTTCCAGTTGAGAAATTATGGGGAATTAAATCCCCTAAGAAGTCAGCAGAGAAAATTAAGAGAGTTGAACTCCCTGAGATCACTGAATCACAATGAATCATTATAGATTCATTATGAGATAGCCAAAAATTAGCTTCGAAAAGAGATGAAAATCTCTGAGTAAAAGGGAAAAATCCCTACTCGCAATAGGGCGCTCAATGATCAGAGAAGGAGGAGGCCCCTCCGTCGCAGAGGTCGCTGGCTCTTTGCCTGCTCGTCTTTTGGGGGCCATAGAAGAACTGAAAAGTTCTTAAAATATCAAACGAAGAAGGAGGAAAAAGAGATTTGTTTCTCTGAAAATTCAAAGAGAAGTAATTCTTTCTCTTTCAGCCTAATCGGGCTTTTATAGGCTTAAGATTGCCTAAACTTTGCCTCCTCAAAAGGAGCACATGCGGTCGTTTCAAATTAATTTGAAACGGCGCCTAAAGTGCCTTTCCGGGAAGCGTTACTTCAGCCCCGCTAAGGGCTAAATCCGCCATGAGTTCAGCGTTGACTTCGCGTGACGCTTGAGTAACTTCGCTGAGAAATGTGCCTTAGCTCCGCTAAAAGCACATCTCTAGCTTCGCGAAAATTCCGTGTTAGCTTCGCCAGAGACTTGTTCCTAACTTAGTTGGGAGTCTGTCCCCAACTTCGCTAGAAGTTTAGCTCCGCTGAGAGTTTCTATTTCCTCCTAAGGAAAAGATTTACCTAAGGCTAGTCCACTCCAGGTGTTCTCGAATCAAAAAGGAGGGAAACAAAGCAGATAAGTAGAAAATAAACATTTTTATTAATTCAAAAGGGAAGATACATTGACACTATATCAAGGTGGTCTTTCGTACAACCGAATCATTGCTCCAAAGGACAAATTGTCCTATCTACTTTCAAGGTGATAAGCCAAACCAACTGGACACGAAAGGCCTTCCTCCTGCACAAGGCCGTAATCCTTCGCTTAATGGAAGATTTTGTCATCAAGAAGTTGAATCTTCTTTGATGGAAATGGACAAAGGACTGGTTGCCACCAGAAAGCTGGATCTTCTTTGATTAAAATTGGCAAAGGAAGGATCCGAGACCTTACAGGTGACGCCCACTTTCCCGAAGTGCATCATCTCGGATAAGCGACTACCAACCCCTTCCCGAAGTGGACCATCTCGGATAAGCAATTGCCAACCTCTTCTTGGAACACGCATCAGCTGCTCCAGTATGTTCCTCCTGCTTAGGATTAGAGTTTCAACTTGAAGATTAAGAGGCAAGTTTCTGGTCTCTTTCATCAAAACAAAAGACTGGCGGGCACAGTTCACTGCAATATAATCTGAAAACAGGTTAGCATTAAATCAAAGAGAAAACTGCAAATATGAAATGCTAAGTCAAATTCTTTGGGCGAACCAATTCATATCCGATCTAGTGGTGCTTCAGTTAACCAGAGGTTAGCCGCTTGCACAGTGATGATGGACTAGCTCAGCATAAGCCAAGTCTTAGCTCCGCCTAATGCAGTAAGGCTGAAGAAGCCTCAAAAAGGACCAAGTCCTAACGTCGCCTATATGGTTAAGCCAGACTGGTCCAGAGGGAAGTAGTCTTAGCCCCACCTATATGGCAATACTGGCTCAACCTTGAAGAGACTAAGTCCCAATTCTTGCCTATGTGATAGATTTAATAGGCCGATTCAATAGATCAAGACAGGAACTCTGCATGAAAAAGTCTTTTCCTGATCAAGCGAGAATGATAGCTTCGTCAGAAGCTGGAAAATAGGGCTGAAACCCTTCTCTACGAGTCAGTCAAATACAAATGAAGAATAAGGGAAATCAATCCCTTAAGAAAGATTAAGGGAAATAAACTCCCTAAAGTCACTAGTCCATTGGTAAAATCTCTGGATGACCGAGACTCACCAGCTCTTGGCCGTTATTGACCAAGATGGGCACCTCTACTATTTCAGAGATCTGAGTCTCCTTTCCTGGGCAACGAGGGGATGTCATGAACAGACTGTTTTTTTGAAAAGGACTTCAAGTGTCCTATTTATAGGCCTCATGGCCTGACCACGCCGCTGCCGCTTCAAGCCTAGAAGTGTGGGCGAAGTTAAAGCACTCAAATGCTTAGCCTCGAGAAAGGGAACAATTTCCCTCGTTAAAAGCAAGAGAGTTTATTCTAACCTCGGAAAAGGGAGCAATCCCTCCGTAACTCGCCAAAAAGCAGTTAGCCTCGGGAAAGGAATGTCGTTCCAAACACCGAGTTAATGCGAAGCTACCCAGACGCGAAGTTACCTAGAATCACGAATCTACACGATTCCTTGGCGAACTTATTCCAATTCGGAAGCAGGATTGAAAGCGGACCTGAACTCAACTACTATGGCGACGTTCGCATTTCACATATCATCAATCAAAGCAGTTCAAAGTATTTCGGAGTCTGAACCATTCCATTGCAGACTTACGAAAACTTTAAACGGGGTCTTGTTGACACTCTAAAAAAGACAAGATTCCTAACTGTCCTGAATAATGTCTAACTTGTTGACATCTATAAAAGACAAGTGGCAGACAAGCTGACGACCAGTTCTTTACCCATCTAAGAGGGAACGAATCAGCAACTTGGACTTTACCGATCCAGTGAAGCAGACAGTAAGCCGAGATCATTCTTAAAAGCTCATGAGAAGGCCCAAGCTGGACCAGAGACATTAAGTGAGCTCAACACTTAGTCTCGCACAAGCCCACGAGATAAGTCTCGCATAAGAAGCCAAAGTTGCTTAGCATCGCAGGAAGCTCCTTCACAGCCTCGCTGCTAGCTAACTTACAACTTCGTACAGAAATGCTCAGTTAACTCCACAGAGAGTTAGCTTCGCTCGAAGCCCCACGCAGCCATGCAGAATATGATTGGTAGCTTCGCCACAAGTTCTTTCTATCTCCGCTGAGAGCTTTCCTCTAGCTTCGCTAGTAGCTTCTCCCAGCTCCGCCATGAGCTCAACGTAACGACTTCACTGCGGGTCTTTTATGGTCACCTTTGACCAATCAAATCTCCAGATGAGATCAAATTTGGCAGTTGCTTGCCATAATCTTTTGATTCTCCCAATCAGGTAAAAAGATCAGGAGAAATCTTTCAGTTATTTGGAAAGAATCAAGGGCGCATCCCTCATTTACCAGAGCGGATCAAGAGATCAGTACTACTTGCTATTCCTAGCTTCGCAAAAGCTATCTCTAGCCTCGCGGCAAGGCTACTTTCCAGAATAAAATAGATTGACTCAATCTGTTTCCAGATTTTCAAGGGGCAATTATACCCCTACTCTCTCTATAAATAGCGTACCAAAGGCACACGAGGAAAGGGGGAGAGGCTCTCAAAAAAGAGAGGAGAGACGGCTAAGGACAGGGATCTACTCTCTTGCTTCCAAGAATTTAGAGAATTACTTCTCTAATCAGGGTGCTAATACCCTAAGATCTTCCTCCCTCTCAAAGAATTTTCGGAATCAGGCGAAAAGGAATTCCCAAGCGAAGACAGCTCGAGAAGTAATAAGAGGGCTCTACCGACCTTCTGTTTTCTGATTCTCCAAACCAGGCGAGAAGGAAATCCCATCAGGCGGCAGTCCGATTGTCTGATCGATTGCATCGTCAAAGGGATAAAGTGATCGCGTGCTGATTAGATTCCTACCGGCACACTTTCCTAGAAATCTCAAAGGAGATCTACCTGTAATCTTCTTCTTACAAAGAATTACTTGTAATTTAGCTCCTCGATACTTTTTTATAAGTTTTCCCCTTTGCAAAAAAAATCAATGAAAAACAGATACTTATACACCATCATCGGTTACCCATTATCTGATAATCATCAGACTTGATCTTATTTAGTGGTTTTTCATTAGTAATATTGATCACTTAAAAAGTACAGTATTTACTTACAAGTTTCAGTCAAAGGTATTATTTATTCACCTCTCATCAGGCTTAATAAATCTTAGTTATTTGTCCATCCAATTTGCTTTTAGTTGTTATCGATTAACGACTTAACCGATATATATAAATAAGTAGGCCATCCACGACCTTTGATGCCTCTAGTGTGCAAGTTGATACACAAAATCACGTTATAAGCATATATATCATGAAACACAATAGATACGAAAATAATATTCGTAAGATCAATACCCAACATACTACAAAATATTTGAGTATCCCGTGTACTTAGCTTAACAATAAACTTTTGATGTTCAATTTATTTATCAAGTATGTTCGGTAGTGCTAAGAATTCAGTTGCCCTAATTAAGTTCATTATCAATTACTTTGATCAGTTTCATCATCATCGGTTCACGTTCATAGTTGCTAATTAACCAAAATGTCCCGATCCCATCTGAGTTATCAATATTAACAAAACCTTTAATAATTTAACCAGTACGTCATTTCTATCATACTGCATCAATTACATATGTCCCATTTAACGGAGTTTTCTATATCACGTTCACATCGAGTTACTCGAAGATAATTTCCAATTTTATTTGCTTAGTTCAATTTTAATATCAACTTCGGATTCTGCTTATACTAGTATCAACATAACCGATACTATAATTATCCAATCATGGTTGATGAGTCTCAAGTGATCTTTTATCTTAACTGATTTCTAATTATCTCTTATTAATAAATAAACATTCATGATCTGTAATCGATTCCCCGTTGTCGCTGTTTAATATACTCACCGGGTGTACCGGTGTTAACCAACTACCATCCGATTATTATTATCTATAACTATTACTTTCACAACAGATTGGGCATCACTTGTATATAATATCAATCTTCATTTAACTATCATCATTATTATATTAATAGTTAATACACCTGCAATCACAGTCTGTAATAGAATCAGAGGTAAACTTTACCTACTTAATAATTTTTAGGTTGAGTGACATCAATATTCATCACAGACGGGTAGATGGTATTAACCGAAATTTTCACTTTGCCATTTCTATCAGAACCCAGTACTTAATTGTTCGATTCTCAATCCTAGTAAATACTCACAACATATACATGTTACTCAGAATTCCACAAACACATAACTTATGTGGCATTTGTCTATGTGCAACCATTTTTAATACTCTTACAGGCTCTTAATGGTCATGTTATAAGAACTTTAAATAACAATTCCCAATTTGGTATCATACTCGTGTTATGTTCACGCATATATGTAACATATCCGTGATTCATTATTCGGATACCCTATTTGGATTTTAGTTCTATAACACCAATTCACCTTTACAATAACTATCAAAATCATCTTTTTAATGATGTAATCTCTTAGTTCCAATGAATCAATTTTAACAATAATTTACCAATAACAATTATTTGTAAATTGGGGAAAAACAGACTTGAGTTAGGACTTCCACTCACCGGGTATACCGATAAATTTTGAACACCCAATACCGTATACTGATACACAAGATATATAGCTCTCATTTTCACGATCACAACGGCTTAAGAATCGTCCGAATCCGACTTCAGATGGCCAAGATATCGTTCAGAAACCAAAACCAATATAAAAGGTTAGATACGTAATAACTGAAAGTTTTCAGGGGGCTGTTTGTAATTTTTTAGGGCCCTGAAATAATTATTCAATCTTACAGGGGCTAAAATGAAATTTACCTTATTTAAAGAACTGGTTGGGTGCATAATGGTTTGGGTTTGGGTTAAACCCGAAACCCAAACCCGTTATGCGTTTTACCCATTACAGCAGACGCATCAGCCGCCGCCTGCTGCTGCTGTTCCTCGCGGCGCCCGTCGCCGCGCCCGCGCCGCCGCCTCGCCGGCCACCGGTCGCGCTCCGGCGTCGCCGCCGGGGGGGTCTCAACGCGAGAGAGAGAGATGGGGGTGGGGGTTAGTGCTTCACCCCCACTGCCGGCCCCGCGCCGGCCGGCCTACAGCGCCGCTGGCGCCTGGCCGCTAGTCAGGCCGCCGGAGAGAGAGAGAGAAAGAGAAGGGAGAGAGATGGGGGTGGGGGCTGGTGCTTCCCCCCCACTGTCGGCCCCGCGTCGGTTGGCCTACAGCGTCGCCGGCGCTTGGCGCCTGGCCGCCGGTCAGGCCGCTGGAGAGAGAGAGAGAAAGAGAGGAAGAGAGAGAGAGAGAGAGAAGAAGAGAGAGAGAGATGAGAAAAAAATCTCATCATCTCCTCCCTTAAAAATATCTTACCCACTCTTACCTACTCCCCATACCTCCCCCACAACCCAATCAATCAAATCTTCATTTTATTTTATATTTTTATTCTTTTTCTTTTATTTTTCTTTCTTTCTTCATTTTTCCCAACTTATTTAATACAACCAAAAATAGGTATAAATACCAATATCTGGTATTTATATGAGTATTTCGTGCAGTATATACATCCGTGCATTTTCATATATTTTCTGTATTCCGTTCATAATGATTTATAAAAATGTAAATCAATTCCGGGATTTCCACAATGAATTACCGAAAATTATTTAATATGGAAACAATTAGTTTAAAATCATAAGAATTCATAGAAAATATTTTAATCCAAATGAAAATATTTTAGCCCAGAGTTTACCAATCCGGTTGTTACATTATATCAAAAGTCAACCCTTTAAAGTTGCTTATGACGAAGCCATCATCGCTAAATGGTCGACTGGCAAAATGGGCAATACTGCTCTCCCAATATTAGATGCGCTTTCTACCGCAAAAAGTCGTGAAGAGACAAGCGGTGGCAGATTTTCTGGCTGAACATGTAGATCTAAGAGTAATGAACTTTACGAGGATCTCCCAGATGAGGTTACTGAAGTTTGTTAGACCCAGATGTCTTTCGAAGGACAGATATGGCAGCTCTTCTTCGATGGTGCATCAAGAATAGGCCTACGAGGGCATGTCGTAGCAGGAGTGGGGGTAGTACTAGTCTCTCCATAAAACTACGTGATCCCTCGAGCATTCTCATTAACCGAGCCATGCTCCAACAATGTAGCGGAGTACAATGCCCTCTTGATTGGAATACAAATCGCCGATGAGATTGGCGTTAAAAATCTCGAAGCATACAGTGACTCTAAACTCACCGTTAACCAAGTTCGCGGAGAGTACGAAGTCAGGCATGAAGACTTAGTACCCTATTTCAATGCAACTATCTCTATGGCTGAAAAGTTTGGAAACTTTTATATCAACCATGTACCACACCAGCAAAATGCGCACGCAGACGCACTAGCATCTCTCGCTGCCTCCTTAGCCCTTCCAGCTGGAGTAGTAGAGAAAATACGTGTCTACAATCACGACTTGTGTTGCCCAAGAACCGCTTTTGAAGATCACCAAAAGCTGATAGGAGACTGTCAAGCCAAAGAAGCTTTAGAGACTTTAACAGGTCCAGAACTCAGAGATTGGCGATTCCCGTACATTGACTATGCCTTGTATGGCATTCTGCCTAATGATCCCAAAGAGATGGCTGTCATTAGAAGGAAAGCCCCCCCTACTATAATGCGATCACGCGAACACTGTATCGCCGATCGCATGACAGGATCCTCCTCCGCTGCCTGTCACAAAAGGAGTCATAAGAAGTACTCAAAGAAGCGCACGATGGCATGTGTAGAGCTCATCAGCCCGGTCTGAAACTTGGAGATCGACTCCGAAGGCTGGGATATTATTGACCTACGATGATTCCAGACGCCATCACATACGCCAAACGATCCACGCCTGTCAAGTTCATGGCGATTTCATCCATCAAGCACCAGGATATCTTTGCTCTACAACCTCAACCTGGCTATTTGAGATGTGAGGAATGGACGTGGTCGGCCCTATCAGCCCACCTTCATCCAAGGGACATCGGTTCATCTTAGCTATGATCGATTACTTCTCTAAATAGGCTGAAGCTATTCTCTTGAGGGAGGTAAAGGCATCTGACGTGATCAAATTTGTTAAACACCACGTCATTTACCGCTATGGTGTGCCACGACAGATCATTCATGACAATGGGTCCCAGTTTGTCAGCCAAGCTTTTCAAAGGTTCTGCAATAAGTTCAGAATTCAGAGTGTGTCCTCAATGGCATACTACCCAGCCGCTAATGGCCTCGCAAAAGCTTTCAACAAGACTATTGGAAAGTTTCTCAAGAAATTCATTTCGAAAAGCCAACATGTCTAGGACGACAAATTAGGTGAATGCTTATGGGCTTATCGCACGACGGTTCGAACCCCGACCAAGGCTACACCTTTCTCCTTGGTATATGGGTGTGAAGCTGTACTCCTATTAGAAATTCAAATCCCATCTCTACGTGTCGCCTTGACAGTAGAGATGACAAATGAGGAGAAGCATCGACTGCGACTCCCAGAACTAGAGGCTTTGGACGATAAACGCCTGCAAGCTCAATAGCAAATCGAGCTCTATCAAGCTCGAATTACCAGAGCCTTTAATAAGAAAGTCAAGAAGCGAACTTTCAAGAAAGGCGACCTTGTCTTAGCTGTTAGAAGACCTATGGTGATGACGCATAAGACCAAAGAAAAATTTCAGCCCAAATGGGAAGGACCATTTGTAGTAGAGTCGGTCTAGTCAAATGGAGTATATCGCCTCATAATCTCAGACGGTGATACGGTCATGATGCCAATCAACGACAAATTCTTGAAGAAATACTATAATTGATAGCACTCTTCTCCTGATTAGGTTAATACTACACCTCTGATCGAAACTCTAGATCCAAGATGAACGCCAAAGAAAAGCTTTCTTCCTCTACTGGATCACATCACGGTCAATCAGCATCAAGCTAATCAAGAGCTGGTTACATCATGATGCATGATGTAAATATTGAAGAAGGAACAAAATGCAAAACTTCAGTTTTACTTTAGTTACTCTTCTACTGACATCCGACGCCTCCGATGGCTAAGGACAGAGGAAAATGTTAGCTTTTAAAGCCCAACATAAGTCTTTGACAACTTATCATGCTGAGGGAAATAGCATGGCTAGCCCAACTCAAACAGTGGTCAGTAAAGGCCCATCAAATCCGTTGATAGCTGAGGGTTTGCTAAAAATCCTAAGGGACTTGGTCCCATTCTCTCCTCCAAAACCTCCTACTAATTCTCACCCACAGAATGGTAGGGCCATAAAAAAAAACACTGTGTTCATCTTCCTAATGAAATGAACGTGGATTCCGTCAAGTTAATATTACACCTCTGACAAACTGGATATTTCCAATCCCCAGTGGATTCAGTCAAGTTAATGTTAAACCTCTGACAATAAAACTCATTAGTAATCCTCGCTGTTATATTAATACTACACCTCTAACGGAAAATTTATCATGTCTCAGGAAATCAATGATTGTCACGTTAATATTAAACCTCTGACAGTTCATTTTACTTTTCACCCAAAATTCCCTACCAATTTCTTCCATAGAGTGGTAGGTCCACAAATGCAATCAGTTAACACTACACCCCTCTGATAATGAAAATTTTCAATACTCCCCAGCGAGTACAAACTTCACTTGTCTCTCCTCCACATGGAGTCACAAGTCATCAAATTCTTATCAAATTAAACACTACACCTCTAACATTCCAAACTTCACCTGTCAATTCTCATCAATAGAATGACAAGTCCTCAAAATTGCTCATATCGCAAATCAACCACTGTCAGGATAACATCACACCTCTGACAAATTACTGTTTAGTTTAAACACTACATCTCTAATAGTGATTAAGTTGCTGCCAAGTTCAATATTAAACCTCTGACAGTCACTTTCCCTCAGGCTTTCATATCGAAGCTGAGATGAGCGATGCTAAGTTTAACATCATAGCTCTAGCGTTCAGTTCATTGTTAAAGTTCAATAATACACCTATGACAATGACTTTCCCTCAAACTTCCTTATCGAAGTCGAGATGATTAATGCTAAGTTAAAAATTACACCTCTAGCATTACCCTTCATTGTCAAGTTCAACATTACACCTATGACAGTGATGTTTTCAGTCTTCCCAAATGAAACTGAAACTCCCGTTGAGTTAGGTTAATATCAAACCTCTAACCCGCATTCCTGTCAAGTTAATATCACAGCTCTGACAGTAATCTTAAATTCCTGGAATGAAATTTTTTCCAATTTTGACTTGTTAAGTTAATTATCGCATTTCTAGCAAGTCAAGAGTTTCTACTTCTGTGTGTCTGATTTTTAATACAAAAGAGGAATTCAAGGCATATCAAAAGATAAGAAAAAGTGTCACTTTTATTTATATTAAAACATATGAAAGTGATACAAGGCGCTCTCTTATACAATAAGATTGAGTGTTACAATAAAGGAGTACAAAGAAGTCCCTCTCTCTCAGCGAAAGGTTGCACTCACTCCTCAAGACATCTACGCTGCTCCAAATACAAGATGTTTGGAAGAGCGCCAAAGAAAGGTTCCTCTCTTCTTCCAATGAATCATGTCATAGTTGATCAGTGTTAAGACGATTGGATGCTGGTCACATCATGATGCATGATGTAAACATTGAAGAAGCTCATTGCTAAACGAGAACAATGGTGTTTCTCGAGGTCAAAATGTAGAAAAACATTCTAATTCCACCCGACCAACTGGTGTGGGCCATAATCCTTCATTGATGAACATCTCCACCACCAGAAAGTCATCTAATGAACATGGGTTTTCGTTGATGCCACTTCGGGGGTAAGATTGGTGAAGGGAGGATCCGAGACCTTACAGGTGACGTCCTCTTTCCCGTGACCTGCAAGAGGACCATACCCACCACCATACCCACTGTGATCATGACAAACCCGGGTATTGCTGGTGCGTCATGTCCATTAAGGCCTTAACGGATGTAATTAACCGCGCGAATCCTCCTCGCCTATGAATAGGAGCTTTGATTCCCTGAATGCTCGCTAATCGAACAAGCTTGCTGGTCGAAATATTCTCCCAAGAGCCCAGCAAAGATGCAGAAGACTAGTGAGGCTCCCAGAACCTGCAAGAAGCAAACCAAAAAGTTAAAATTCTATTAAGGCAGAAACAGAAAAGCTGAAGAGCAGACACAATTGAAGTTGTGAACTTCAGATGCGGAGTTGGCTAGTGCAGATCTGAACGCAGTTTGGTGTCAGACCTGCGTCCAAGATAAAGATGCGAGGTAACCCAGATGCAGAGTTCACCAAACCCGCGTTTGAGAAACAGAGGTTGCCACATCTATGTTTAAGAGGTCTCGAAAGAGTTAAAATTCTCTTAAGTTAAGAACCTTAAACACGGGTTTTATGTACAAAACTTGCGTTTCAAGATCTAAGTATAGAGTTTATCACACTCGCGTCAAAAGACTTGTGACTTAGAATTAAAAGTCAGCTAGATCTCTTCATCAAGAAGCCTGAAAGACGCGACTTCCGAACACGGGCGCATCAATCAGACTTCAAGAAGAGATCAAGAGATCGAGTTTCTTCAATGGATAGGAAGATGGAAACTCAGAAGGATTGAGTATTTCATGGCGACAACTGGTTCCTACCTGGAGAAGAATTCTCTAGAAGTTGAACTTTATGCATCAAGGTGCGGCTATAAAAGCACTTAAGGCAATGCTTTTTGATCTTAAAATCACTTGACAGTGATAATCTTTGGTAAAAATTAAAGGAAAGTTGGAAGCTTTGAGTTCTTGCTGTTCATTAGAACACATCACCTTGAAGGGAAGATAGACAAATCAAGACGAAGACCCTCAAAGCGCATGCTCTCAAAGGGAAACAATCTAACTAATGGACTCTTAAGGGGGATGAGGCCTATTTATATGCAAGCCATAAAGCTTACAAATAATGGCTTGAAAATCAAAGCCATCAGCCTTAATTCCCGTACGAACAACAAGTCCAATAAGGAGCTGACGATTGAATTGCCACTTCGGGAAACATTGAAGGACACAAGTCCCCAATCGTCAATGCTGACCTGGCATTAAAAGATCTAACAAGATCTTTAAGATGGGCTGTATGTAACGCTTAGTAAGCAGCATCAGGCGCAGACTCAAAGGTCGTGTCCACAAGTTCGCGACCTTTCATAAACTGAGGGCTGCGTTCCTTTCATTCCTACTGAAGAGTTCACAACCGTGTCTCCTGAAGTGGTCCAGAGCCTGTCTCCTCAGCGAGTGGGGACCACCTTCCACAAGATTGAGTCTTAAGTTCATACCCATTCACAAGACTTGAAGGTTGCGTCCTGAACCTAAAGGCCGTGCCTCCTTTATCAAGAATGCAGGTTCACGCTTCAAGGATGTGCCCCTTCAAGGGATCAGAGTCGTGTCTCTATTGAGTCAGAGCCGCATCCCTACCTACCAGCTGAAGACCCGCGCGTCATTCTTGAGGAGCCCAAAATCGCGTCTCCACTACAAATGAAAATCGCGTCTCAGTCATGAACTTAGTACAACCTGAGTTTGCGCCCTCTCAAGGGACCAGAGTCGCGTCTCCATTGAGTCAGAGCCGCGTCCCCACCAACCAGCTGAGACCCGTGCATCATTATTGGGGAACCTAAAACTGCGTCTCCAGTGCAAATGAGAGCCGCGTCTCGCTCAAGAACTTAGTGTAGCCTAAATTTATTATTCATGACAGTACCCTATCAAAACGACTCAGGACTGTATTTTCACAAAGTTCAAGGAGTACGACTATGAAAACTGAGTTCGTCCAGGCAGTAAAAGAGTCTGAAAGGATAAAGACGAGACAAAATTTGAGAAATTTTATTATTTGACTCAAAAATGATAAAAGTAACACAAACGCTCTTATTGACAGCTGGAGTGTTAAAAAAAGGGGGAGATGGAAGACTAATAATCCTGTTTCACTAAAGAACAGATTTGTTTCGGAGGCGATGCATCTCATGCTGACGTGCCTTTTCAGCTTCCACCAAAGCTTGAACACGCAACTCTTCCTCGGACAAGAATCTCCTCGTAGCCAGTTGCGCCTGAAGAGACTCCAACCTAGAGGAATGAGCAATAAGGTTTTCTTGAACCTGCGTCTTGGCAGCCTCCAGCTCTTCCAGCCTTTTTCTAAAATAACAAGTTTCTGCTCATTGGCATCAATCAAGGCTTGCGTCCTGGCAATAGTAATCCGAGCAGTGGTGATAATTTGCTCTGCACTCTGGATGACGATTTCAGATTCCTTTGAATCGCCAATCGGTCTTTGGTAGTCAGCTTGGAAGCGCTGGAGATGGCGGGCTTCTTCAGCCATTTGCTCCTCTATCTCTTTTCGCTCGTGTTCTTAATCGGCGAGGAGCTTACTCAGTGTTGACCGAGCCTCTTCCATTGAGCCAGCATTCTCGAGGGTCTTGAGCTCCTTTAGGTGGCTCCCCAACTGTTTAACCAACATCAGACATGCCCTAGCCTGTGAAGGACTTCCAGTGTGACTGATGTTCTTGATCTGATTCTCGAGAAGCATCCGGGCAAACTCAAAGGAATTGCCCCTAGAAAGGACCAAGTCGATGCAGGACCTCATGGAAGAAAAAAATTGTCGCACTATTTGATGTGCTAGCGCTTCCATGATATCATTAGCTGGAGATAACCCTGCTGATGTACTCTCGGACTCCCTTTCCGTGACAGAACGAGAGACTGGAACTAGTTCAACTTGTGCAGGGGTGAGGCCGACAACAGGCTCGTCAGACACTAAGGTCGTCGCCAATACCTCAGGGACAGTTATTTTTGTAGCAGCTTCTACAGCAACAGAAGCAACAGTAAAATTCACGACACTAGGTTTCCCGCCCGAAGTTTGAACTGTGCATTCTCTGTGCCAATGCTAGCCGCAAGATCCTCTACTTGAGCTACCCCAGTGCTCTCTGCAAACCACAACATTAAATGTCAGTGTAATGATAAAAAGGAGAGTATCTAATATGTCAGTATTCTCTTACCAAGTTGAGGATCTGAAGATGGCAAATCTCTGGATAAGCCACTTGGGGATGAGGGCTCCCCGACCTCGGCGATTGCACCCTCATGAGGCATCCCTGTAGTGGGAGCTTCGAGACCCTCCTGCTGGGCCAACTCCTGGATCCTCTCCTTAATATGAAAAGAAGTTGTTGTGGCTTCACTACCGACAGCCAGCCCTGTAGAAGAAAGTCAAAAAGAAATCTTAGAACTTATTCCTAACTTGATGGGGAATCAGTTCAGGAGGACAAAGAAAATACCTTCAGTAGCGGCGATCCTTGCTATCGGCAAAACCGTCACAGGGACGTATCCCTGTATCTCTTCCTCCGAGATATGTGAGAATTTGCTTGTGTCAGGGAGAGCGGGTTCATCGCCAAAATTGACTTCTTCGCCAGAATAATATCCATGTTCTTCGAACGATGAAGACGACAGTTCAACACAAGAGGTCTCAGCGATCGAGACCTTACCACTGAGTACCACAGTAGTAGGGCTGGGATTGACAACTCGCGAGGGGGCATCAATACACTGGGAGACCCAGGTTGTTGCATCTCCACCCTTCTCTCATGAACTGAAGAAGGTCCAGGCTGAGTTGAGATTCCCGAAATCTCAACGCCATCCCTCCCCACCAAGTCGACTTCAGGTCACTCGACCTCCTCAGCCACGATGGGTTTATCCGCAAGCTCTCCCTCCTCCAGGATCACGGGACCCCTGCTGCGTAGACCGCGGGAGCGAAGGACAGGGACTTCTTCCTCCTCTTCTTCTTCCTCCCCCTGCTCCTCAATACAAGGAAGAGCTACCTTGGGCATCAAAGCTTCAACCTCCGATTCCCTCCTAGCCTTCTTCGGTATAGGCTCACCCTTAGAAGCAGAGCCACGAAAAAGTTTGGCCACAGCCTGTCGGCTCTTTTTAGCAGGTTGCCCCTTAGGTACTACTGTCCTTGGCTCCATCCCCGCTTCCCCTCCTGTTTTCCTCTTGGTCCCGGTACTCGTTCATACCTCGCACACGTTTGTTAGACTCCAACTTGGTTTCATAAGATGCCTTGATGCTCTTAATGCAAGCAGTATTTATTTCAAAACCAACCATCTTACTAGCAAGGAAATACCACGTGCAGATACCAAGGCTGGTATAATAATTGGGCGTCTTGTGAGGCAGGCTGAAAACAGCTTTTGTCCTTCCAGCTACACTGTAGTACCATGCCCGGGCACCTTCAAATAAATTTTCGCTAAAGCAGAGGCCAGTGTTGGGGTTGCCGACATATAACTGATCATAGCCGAACTACCGAGAAAAACGAGTAGGCATGTAAGGCTCGATCGTACATGAATTTCCTTGCCAGAAGATCTAATATCCAGGCCGAATATTGATCAGCCACCAGAAGACTCTCGATGGTAGCCTTATGAAATCATCTGTCTCGCAAGGTCGGTAAACTTATCCCCGTAAGACGCATATCAATCTCAGGGAAGCAACTGTTGAGCTGATAGTTCAAAATGTTCAGAATGGATTTCCGAACAAAGAACATATAGTAGTGAGTCTAGCTCGAATTCTCCAGCTTCTGCACGAAGGGAACAAAACTTGTGAGGCACCGTCGTCATCAGTGAAGGGCAGTGCATAATGTACCAGGCCATCAGGTACGTATATGGAAGCTCGATCCTGGGGTTAGGGGTCTTCCCTCCCGGCCTTCCCTCCGAATCGACCACTGGCCTGCCCTCAGAGTCTACAATGGCCTCAACTTGGCACAGGCTATTTTACCAGATCCCGCAGTCCACTCTGAATTCCTGTCACCATCGTTGGAAGGAGAATGATAGATTTCCCGTAGGCAAGCAAGACTGCCGGGTACACCACATCAGCATTGATTACTTCATGCGGCAGCGTTGGTACTACACAGCGCTTCAGCCACAGCATAAGGAAGCCAGCCAATAGAGCCCAGTCAGAAATGATAACTCGAGCCTGGTGATGAAAACTTTCAAAGACCGTATCAGGCTTGAAAACATCCTCATTGGACTCAGTAGTGTAAGAGCTTGTAGAGGCATTGATCCTCTCAGCAATTTCCTCATCAGTGCAAGGAGCCAGACTAGTCACTGGGCTATCTTTCTCATTTATGTCGTTGAACAGATAGCTTGCCAAGGATATCTACTTGACACCCCTATTCCTCTAGGAGGATATCTGCCCACAGATGTGGAAGTGGCACAACACTTCCCAGTATGTCTCATACACTTGAGGGTTCTCTTTCCTCAAGAGGTGAAGCTTCTCAGAAGTCGGGACGTATTCTTCATAAGGGACATCTCCCATAACTAGCCCCGAGACTTCATATAGCTTATGAGAGCAAGCTCCATCTCTCCGGCTGGGGTAAAAAATGTGCCCGTCAGAGGATTAGAATGCTCAGGACATCATAAAAATTATGGGAACTCTGCGGGAGACCATACTGAACGGCCCTCACCGATATAACCCCACCTGTTACAGCAGAGCCCCAAGCTCTACAAGAACAATTCCAACCATCCTACCCCACCATGATTTGTCAGTATAATGGACCCACCCTAGCGGACGAAAGTCAACGGGAAAATCACCTCTAACTTTCAAAAACTGATTGATGAGGGTGGCGCCAAACTAAGGGGTTTCTCCTTTCGGATACTCACGCCTGACTAACCTGGAAAATAAACTAAAGACATCTTTTCCATGGCCAACAGAGTATACTTCTTTGGCACTTAACTATCGAGAGAGACGCTGGAGACAAACCGGGAAAGATCCCAATCCATCGTATGATGAACGGACATATGTTGAAGATAGGACAAGGAATACATCCTCTCCATATTGGGAAGAAAGAACCTCCTGTCCCCTAGCTGACGGAGCCACTTGTAATCTCCGTCATGCAGAATCCTATCATCCTCGTCAATGGCGTCACCAAAGAAGAAAACATGCTTCCTTAATGGAGTGCAGGAATCCGTCTCGAACAACCCATCAGAGATAATCTCCCAAAGGGTCACCATACTGGCCTTAGAGATCCTCTCCTTTCGCTTCTTTGACCAGTAGTCACAGGAGCAGTTTTCTGAAGCACGAAGGCCAGATTATGATCAGCTCCGCCTGCGTGCCCAAAGTGGCATTTCTTGGACAAGGGGTTGGAAGAGTATCACACTGCAAAGAGACAATATTTAGTCAGGAATCTAAAAGAAAATGGCTAGATGTTTGAAATTCAAACGCAGGAATGAATCCAGACGCGAAAATTAGCAAATTCCGCGTTTAGACTCAAAAATGCGAAGCTTACATGAAGCCCGCATTTCAAAATCCATAACTTAAAAAATTTTCTAAGTATCGGACTCAGACACGAGACTCAGTAAAACCTACGCCTGGCTCTAAAGACGCAAGGATTACATGAAGTCCACGTCTAAATCTCTCATACTTAGAAAAATTCTGAGTATTGAGCTCAAAACACAGGGCTCAATGAGGCTCGCGTTCAACAAACAGATACAGACTCAAGTTGATTAAGCGAAGACGCGGAGGTCATCAAACCCGCGTCTTGCCTACCAATTCAAGAGCTGCGTCTGAAAATTAAACACGGGCATGAGCCTCGCATTGGCGGTTCACATTCAAAAGAGTCTTAAGAGTTAAGAAAACTCTATAAGCCCCTTCAATCATGAAAATCAAATCAGATGGTTTTATTACCTGAAATGGTGGCCTCCTGCATGGATGAACCACCCATTTGAGTCTCAGGAGCAGCAACACTCAAGGATGAAACAACATGCTTGGCTTTTGGTGCCATCGCAATCGTGAAATCAGTGTTGAAGACGATAAAAATGGGAAAAGCTTTAAGCTTTTCTTAGCCCTGGATAAAAAGCTCAGCGAAGAAGAAGAAGAGTCTAATGATGACACTTGAAAGACTGTTGTCTTTTATAGGCACAGTGATCTGCAAAGATACGCGGCGCAGGTCTCGAGGCCTAATCCCCGCCCGACGCGTGGCATACGTCTTAAATGCGACGCGAATTTCGCGCGTCAAAAGAAGGATGTCTCCTCAACTCCGCCGAACATGTGGCAACGCGCCTAGAACATGAGACTCGCGTTTAACAAAAATCGCATCCCTCAAAAATTGCGCCTCTTCAGCAAGGCCAAAGCCGCGCCTAGTCAACAGAGTGAGAGCTGCATCTTCACTTCAAAGATCGCGTCTCTCCAGAGGCCGCGTTTCTTCAGCAAATTAATAGATGCGTCCCCACTCTGAGTGAGAACTGCGTCTCTAAAGCAACATGACCCCTGCGTCTACAAGACTTGCATTCAGTCTTTGCTTCTGCAAATTAGTTCAATAGTACACGGACACAAGCAGACGACTGTTTACCCCTGGTTTAACAGTACGCCAACAACTAGCTCAGAGCACTGAGGAGCTCTAGACTGCGTATCTAGACACTCACCACGATCATCTCTAGTGGCTTCAAAGGGTTTTACAGTACACTCACGACGATCATACTCCTGACAAGATCAAGCTCAGAGTATCTCAAATGATTGTCAGTCCAATCATAAGAAGTATGAATTCAACCAGAGTCTAAAGTATTTGAAATCCGTCCCAGTCAACTGTGGAATATTGAAAACTTTGGGGGGGGGGTTTTATAGGCTGTCTAAAAATCATTGAAGATAAGTCATCAAAAAGTAGATCCAAACTCCAGACGCAAGGCTAGTCATCGCCACCAGCACAACACCAAGACGCGAGAGTTGAAACCCGCGTCTCAACATCACTGCAAGGACCAAGACGCGGAGCATGAAAGTCGCGTCTCAGCATTATTGCAATACTAAGATGCAGAGTCTAAAGCCCGCGTCTCACATGAAGCTTGACGCTGAATTTGAAGCTTGCATTTCTCAAGCATCACCTCAATGGCAAAATGCGAGGCTCAAAGCCCGCATCTCAGTTATAACTGCCCTCATTACTTGTCAATTACTGTCCACGTAATGAGGTAGTTAACCCCCATTATGGAGTGTTTTAGGGGACACTTTTACCCCCTGAAGCCTCTATAAATAGCGCAGTTTGCCATGGAAGAGGGGTCGGAAAAATCCTTGGTCAGAAGAACTTCAATTGTAAGCCGCAGAAGGACCAAGATCTCTAGTTAAAAAAAGAGAGAGTTCAAGTTTTCTAACAACTTGCTACGTACAAGTTTATTTTTGCCTACAATCTCTTTGAGATTCTTGTTGAATAGAAGCTATGTTACTTCGTCCACCATCCAAAGAGAGGATTCCCAAGAGGTCCTGACGTTCACCCCGGTCAACGAAAAATAAGATTCACTTTCCATCACCACATCAAGAACCCGGTATTAAACAAAGGGGAGATTTGAGCTTGAATATCTCCCCTCTCTTGTAAAGGATTATTGATCCGTTGTAATTTTCTTTACAATCAGATAAAAAATTTCATCTCGATCTTCAATTTTTCCTCAACAAACACATAATAATCATGAAAAACTAAAACATGCTAAAAATCAATTATATGAAAGCATGTAAGCTCAATGGGAGTTAGAGATAGTTACCAAAACCATTAGGGCTAATCTCTAGATCTCCAAACCATGGTGGTCCTCCCACCAAACTTTCCTTAAAAGTGATGCATCCAAAATTGTCACCATTTAGCTCGGAACGCATCCACCATCAACGCACCATTATCACGTCAAGCGAGAGCCTATGCCTACATCAAATAAAATAGGAGTGGCTTTTGGTACCCATACCTTATTGGGTTTATAGTGGTTAGCACCTTTCCTTACCCAAACAAATTTATTTGCAAAATTTGAAGTATTTAATCTATCATAACAAAATTTTGCAAGGTGGCCCTTACATCCACAATGTGTACAAGTGTACACATGAGCATACATTGTGTCATGTGTGTGAGCATGATGAGCATGTGTATGCCGTGTATGGTGTACATGCATGTGAGGAGCATGTTTCTTGTGAAACATGGATTCCAACCGTATATGATTCATGGCACATTGGCTCAAAGTGGAGCCCAAATAATCTACACTCTTCTTCAAAGCACATATATCACTTTCAATGATTGAAGAAGATGTGGAGCAAGCAACATGTTTATCAATAGAAGATGAAGTACTAGAATTATGACAAACATGAGAATCTAAATCATTGTTCAAAGAAGTATTTTTCTTTGAAATCAAATCCAATTCCTTTGAAATTAAAGCAATTTTCTTTTTCAAAGTTTCATTCTCTTTTAAAACAGAATCAAGTTTTGAAGATAAAGCCTCATTTTTCTTCAAAACATCATCACAATCATTTTTACTTTTTAAAAATTCATTTTCCTTTAAGGCAAGGTCAAGTTGGGATTTCAATGAGTCCTTTTCATTTGAAATCTCATCCCTCTTTTGCAAAATCAAGTCAAGTTTTGAACACAAATCCTTATTTTCTTTATTTAATTTAATACTTTTCTTTTTCCAAAACTTGATATTTTTCAAGCAAGTTTTTATACGCAATAGATAGTTCTTCATTTAAAGTATCGGCATCATATAGTCATCACCAGAAGAAATAGCACTATCATCTAGTTGAGTATCCGAGTTTACCTCAAGGGAGTCATTCCCTTGGACCATGTAGCAAGCTTGTTCAGATTCATCCTCACTAGATTTCTCCTCCACATATTTTGTTGTTTGTAGCGCGGGAGAGGTCAAAGTGTTCCACACTGCAAAAGTGGAATCACAATGAGAAACCTTACATAAATATTCTTTACTTAGAGAATGCTTTAATGCATCTAGGGCTTGTTCATTGGCTTCTATATGCTTGTTATTACCAAGATAGGATTTTTTGGTAGAACCGAGGTAAACACGCATTCCTAGGGTCTTAAGGTACATACTCACCTTAAGCTTCCACATATCGATGTTAGAAACATCAAACATAGGAGGGATCATGAAATCCAAGAGTGTATGTATACAAATATGTGTGCAAATGCAATATTAGATTAGCTAACCAAGATCTCACTCCTTGGTGGTTAAACCTAATATCAGGAGCGTAGGCTCTGATACCAATTGAAAATACACCTAGAGGAAAGGTGAATAGGTCTATGACTAATCTAAATTGCAACACACTATGTGTAACCAAAGAGTGTAGCCGAATTCCCGGTAAAGGGCTCTAGACTATCTCCTCTAAATTTCTCTAAATAAGAGTTGAGGTGCTATATGAAGCTCTCTTTGGTTCAACACTAGTATGAGCACACAAATAATACCAAGCATATAAATGATATGAACAATATGATGCAATGCAATGAGGCACACAATCAATACCAAGCATATAAGGTATGAACAATATGATGCAAATGCAAGATATAAGAGAGAAAGAGAGGAGAGAGAGTTTAGAGATAGTGGATTAATCGCAAACACCGAGATATGTTTCGAGGTTCGAGCCACTGCTCTACGTCCCCACCTTCACACAGAAGGATTTCTACTAATGCGTCCACACAGGACTTCCCATACAGGGAACCTCCACTAAGGATTTGGCAAATACAAACTAGGAGTACACAACTCCTCTCTCCAACAAACAACCTCTACACAAGAGGCTAGGTATAGCAACAATCACCTCTCACTAGTGGGATAAGGCACTAAGCCAAACAAAGATCATCTCTACACTTAGAGGGATAACTACAAACCCAACTGCACAACCTCCTCTACACTTAGAGGGAAAGGCACAAAGCCAAAGCAAAGGAAAGATTACAACTCTTGGTGGTCTCAATAAACAACAAACTAATTTTCTCACAAAACAAAGATCTTATACATAGGATAGATATGATAGATCAAGTGTGAGAAAATAAAGTGTTTGAAAATGAAAACAATAAAGAAAAACTCTTGGAAAAAATACTAGATAGATATTGAAATGAAGATCAAAAACTAATCTCCCAAAGATTCTCTTTTTCTTTGAATTTTCATCACTTTAAAACAAATAAAGATAAAATCTTTTGGCACAAAAACTCTTTTAGAAGCTTGTTGTTAAACACCTGCAAAGATGAAAAAAATTGCTCTCTAAAAACTTATCTAAGACAACTAAAGAGAAGGCATATATAAAGCCTCCAAAAATTTCTGCCCGTTGGTAGCAAGAAAGGGCAAAAATGCCCTTCCGGTCGACCGACGCAATGGTCATATTTCTGACCATAGTGCCTCCGGTCGACCGGCTACAGCCATCAGTCGACCGCCCGGTCGACTGGCCAACACCCGAGTGTGGGGTGCTTTCAGTCGGTCGACCACGCGGTCAACCGGCCTTCATGACTGGTCATTTGAACGTTCTCCTGCACATCAGTCGACCGGTCCGGTCGACCGCCAGTGCAGTCTGGCTGGAATTTTCGGCATTGAAAACTTGTCTTTTTAATTTCAATAAAATATCCTAAAATCATATTAATTTCACAAAATAAGTTCTTATAAGATCTTTGAATACCAAACATGTGTGACTAAAAATCAACACATATTACAAACTATTTGAACCATTTTTATTATATTGAAATTTGGCTTAAACACAAAATCTATATTTTCTAATACTTTGATTTTTGAAATGAAAAATCATTTTCTCCAAAACTCATATGGATACAAAAATAAGATATTTAAACTATATTTGAGGCATATAGTGTATGGATAAAATCCAATACACATGTAAGATGTATATCTATATTGTTGACATGAAATCCAAACCGGTTAAACCGAAAACTAAAACCAATAAACTTTAAACTTTTGTGTGTGTGAACTTGAGCATATCAACACTATCTACCTTTATACAAGATCTAAACAAACTAAACTAAACACAAATTGAAGTTTTCTTGTAGAACTCCGTGTCCAAGTCGACTCGATCCAAATGCGATCTAACGAGCTTGACTTTAACCGAGTGCTAGATGCGATCTTGACGCGCGAGCTCTTGAATCAACACGTGTTAGCTCCAAAACTCCTTTGTTGAAGCTAAACACCTACTAATGTCTTGATCAAATATTTGAAACTAATTAAGCACAAGATCATTATTAAAACTATAACTACATGAGTTAATCATAAACAAACTAGAGTGATGGCCCTTTAGGCCAACATTAAGGCCTCGAGCAAATAAGACCACAAAACTAAGGTTTTTATTTATATGACGGATCACTTTTAGGCGTGAATACTTATGCTTTTTGAGACACAAATACCCAGCTTAATCAGAGGATTTTTGATATATATATATATATATATATAATATATATATATATAATATATATATATATATATATATATTACTTCTTCTTCTTCTTTCGTTTTTTATTTCTTTTTTTTTTTATAAGGCATAAGAATCCTTGTTTTTGAACCTAAGTGTGTAAATGTAAAAAAATACATATTACTTTAAGTAAAAATCAAGACTAATAATTTTTCAATTTTTCTTCCTAACCTAGAAATCAAACAATTCATCTTATTTTGACTAAGTATGAGAAATCCTAATTATGATTCTCCTATTTCTTAAATTAACTTAATTTCTTATAAAAATAAGTCAAAATAAGGTTTCTCTTTTCAAAAAGATTTTTTCTAAAAATATTAGTATATATATATTTTATTTTTTTAAATAAAGAAAAAACTATGTTAAGAAAATTTATGTTAGAACCTTCCCCCACACTTAAACTTGACACTGTCCTCATTGTGAAAATGTGTGCTCAAATGATGAATCATGATGCAAATCAAAAATGTTGAAAGACAAGTACAAACAATAAAAAATGACAAGGTGAAGGGAAGATAGTACCTTGGGAGCTGCAATAAGTACAAGCTAACAAATGAAATAGGAAGTAAGGATAAACAGAAAGATGAAGTACACCCTCAAATCTGGATAAAGGCATCTCCCCATAGAAAAGAAATAGAAACTCTAGAAAAGAAAATAAAATAAAAGAAAAAATGAAAATAAACTATTTACAACATCTCTTGGGTTGCCTCCCAGCAGCGCTAAGTTTAACATCTTCAGCCAGACACAACCACATGTCACTCAACTTTTATGTATGGCCTTCCAATGTTGGGCTAGAATATAAATAGATTTCTTATATGGTCCTTGAAGCGGGACAGTGGTGCAATCAGAATGTAAAAATATGTGCCCAAAATTTTCTAATTTGAATGCAAAATTTCTTGGGTAACGTGACATAGGCAGACAATTGTTTAATCACATATAGAAGTGGAATGTCGATTTTGACTGGTTTGACATTTTCTAGTACTTCATCCATTCTAATCTTATTCTCATCAAAATAGAAAGGTTGATCTGCATGGGGTACATCTCATGACTCAATGGTTGTCTTAATTAGTAATCATGTGAAAGATTTAGAAAGAAAAACAAATTCCTTCTGGTTTTTTTGCCTAAAAGTAGACTTAAGTATGTCAATTTTGAAATCATCTACTTGACCTTGATACTTTCCTTTTGTTATATTAATCTCTACCTAGTTTTCAAAAGATTGATTATTAAGTGGCTCATCAAAAGTGAAAATACTCAAATCAAGTTTCCTTCTCTCAAAGGAAACTCTAGACTTAAGCTCCTCAACACACGTCTTCTCAGAACTATGTCACATTCATTCTTAAATAATTTTTCAAGAAATATAAGCTCATTATCCACACATACATCCTCAACATTATGATCAGTGCTTCAAAGTGGTTGTGTGTATCGCCAAATCATCTTTAAACAATTCCTCCAAAAATATATAATCATCATCAAAAAATTATTCAATTGGTGGTTCATGGCAAGACGTAGTGTCAAGCTCATGGATATTTTCAGCATCATGTTCAAAATCTTTAATTTGTTTACGTGAAATGATGAGGGCACGGATTCAAAAATTGCGTCAGCATATAGTGTGGACTCTTGTCATATGTCCACAATTGGTTCACTTGACAACACTAATGGAACTCTTGAGTTTGAAAAAGAATTAGGGTTGAAGCAGGTTAATTGAGATAAGTCATTATCTTATCAAAATATTTCTATGCGAGCACTTATCTCGATTATCTCTTGATTGATTTGACTCTTTTGAAGTATACACCGTTGCATTGTTTCTATACTTTCCTCTATTGTGCCATGCAATTCCTCATACTTATTATCAAATCCCCAAGATGGAAGTGATGGTTCAGTGTAGAATTAATTTGATTGATATGGCTGATCTGGTGAATATTGAGGATAATTTCAACCCCGATTGAAGTTTGATGGATAGGGTTCGTTCGTCGGTCCTTGAAATATGTGGAATTGATTTTGACCTAGTCCTAATGAATACCCTATTGAAAGACACTGTTCTGAAGGATGAGATGAATCATGATGTGATGGCACTACATGGGAAGATGAGATGAAAAAGAAAAATAGTGGGTTGGTTGTAATCATAAAAGTCCAGAAGTGAAGATGGTGGATGAGAATGAGAAAATGGCTTATCATGATAATAGTGTAAGATATTTCCTGATTCGATTCATACCCTATTTCCTATCCCATATCATAACACACGTGCAATTTTTGTTAGTCAACATATTAGGTGTGTCTAATAGGTGCACTAAATTGTAAAGGTCGGTGGAACCTAGTACTACTCTCTAATTAGGGTTAGGGGCATTATGGGAAGGCCACTAATCAAAGAATTATATATAGAGAGGAAGTCCCTCTCTGTAACCACGCATTATTCTCCACCCATAGGAGGCTAGGTTTAGCAGAGAGAAGGCTCTCCATCTCGTTTCCTACAGCGAAGATCCAGATCCGGGTATAGTTCATCATCCTTCTAAAAGGTATGTTATTTAAAGTCCCATCTCAAGATCTATTATACATGATATTGATATCTATGCATAGAGGCAATTGATCCTTTTTTATTCATGTTAAAATCTAACAAGAAATCTAACAAGTGGTATCAGAGCCTTGATATGCTATTTATGTTTTGAGATCAAATCATGTATAATTTTTTTTAAGAAGACTTACAGAGAAACTCTAAATCCACATATAAAATTCCTTGCATGAGTTACTTGCAGACGAATTTTTGGAAATCTTAGAAATCACTAAATAAAATATGAAAAATCCTTCTCTTTATTCTGGATTCTGAATGAATTTTACAATTGTTATGCTTACTGCACTTTTGATCCTCTATGAGTTTGGATGCAAATTAATATATCACATTGAATATAGTGTCAGTGATATTGTTGGCCAAATAAATTGGATTGAGATTTTTTAAATTAACAGATTGATAGAATTCAAGTCGTGTTTGGCAACAAAACAGTTGCTCCTATCTGAAAGTTTTTTTTAAATTTAAAGGTTATCTTGTGAGTACTGTACCAAAACTGGTATCGCTTGACCAAAGGGTATATTAATGATGCAAATTATTTACTAATTAAAGGTTCAAAGAGTTAAGCGAATCCTTAATTTCTTAACAATCTGTGATGCTAAAGTGTTTCTCTAGAGAAATCATGAAACAATTTTAACTAAGCAACGATGAAGCCTTTGTTTGTTTGCTTGATTATTTAAAGATATTTATTCACAACCACAGAGTTGGATAACATTCACATTGATGAAAGTAAAGATCAAGACTACATCCCCACTCATCAGCCCGATACCAAATTATTCCGTTTGGCATTATTAATTTCTATTCACCAATCAGTATTTGAGAATTTTGTTGCTTGGGTAGACTCAGAGTCTAATATTTTGGTTTATTGACATCTGAGTATTTAAAATAATAATAATAATAAATAAAATAAAATAAATAAAAAATATATATGGATCATTTCTCATATTAAATTTATTGGGTTTATTTTCAGTTTATTAAACCCGACCCACTAAGAAAATCCATAACTTAACCATTGCGGGTCGGGTCTGATTCAGACCCGATAAGCACTGCAGACCCGTTATATCAATAGAAACTTCAATTAGCCGTTACGGGCTCATCCGACCTCAGTTTTGGGCATGTAAATAGCCGTTTTGAAGCTCTTGACGAGCACTACAGTATTACAGGAACAAAACATGACAAACAGTATTAGTTGATATAAAAAAGGCATTGAAGTGTTTGTTTGCCATGGTTATGTGTACCCTTACATGCTTCCGCTTCATCATATTTATATTATTTCTTATATTATTCTAGCATGATGAATATGATGTTTACTACAGTAAATAATACACAGATAAAGATATATACATGTTCAGGTTAAAGAAATTATAAAGAGCTTATTTAATTGCGTATGTAGTTCATGCGGACAATAGCCAGCCCAAAGGAAGACTATTGTTTGGCCGAATTATGTACGGCTTCGGATACTTGATGTGAATAATGCAAGTGGGAGAACCTTGGTGTGCGATAATCGGCCCAAAGGAAGGTTGTCACACTATAGGCACATATTGCATTACCCTCATCAACTAGTTCGATGGCGGAATAAGAATCCAGATGAGTAAATTTGTGTGGCCCATGCGTGTGGCAATTAGCCCAAAGAAAGGTTGTCATTATGGCCGGGTCATTACATATATTATATGGTCAATATAGATTACTTAAACTTTGGGACCAATCCTATAAAGTGACAGTCGGCTCAAAGGAAGGTTGTTCTCTTACATAGGACCTAGACTTTAGGGCATCTATATTGGGCCAGTACTGTGTTGGCATATAGAGACACAGCTTGTTCTGAAAGTTTGGCCGCAGCTCTATCGGTTAAACTGGTTGCATTTTCTGAAATTCATTTTTTTATGGCAATTACAGTAGAGTTTTGTTAAATATAATGTTCATGTTAAATTGATGAGAAATTGTACACTTATGTAGTCTAAATTGAATGGTACAAACTTTAAGGAGTGGTAAGACCACGTAAAAGATCGTTCTTGGATTCATGTACCAGAGTTTCACCTTAAAGATTGATGGATCTCTACTATCACTAATAAAAGTTCAGTAAAATTTTATGATTTTCACTAAAATTTTATTGGTGGAAGCAAATATTATCACATTCTATAAAGTACAGTATCTCCAATGGGGTTTATGTAAGATAAGATTAACGATCATTTGAGTAAAATCTAATATGACTAGGTAGATCTACCCAAAGGTAGACCATTCAGTAATATATTTTATTTTTACTCTTATTTTGGAGCTCTCTAATTGTGACCATTAAGATTGACAGTGGTGCTAGACTACTTAAAATTATATATATTACCCAAAGGTGATTATAGAATTTTTAAGGTAACTTAGTAGGGCAGATAGACTACACGTGTCGATAAAATTAGGATAACCCTAAACCCAAAGGATAGGAAGTGTCTGTAATTGAACCGAACTTGGTAAGTCTAGTCTTGAGCATGATTCTATCATCAACTAGGTACAATCATAATTAGTCATTGCCCAAAGGTAAAATTAAATTATTGATTGTCGGACCCGCAGAGTGGAAAGGCATGAACCATGAACACAATGCCACTCTGACTCGACCATCCTAATCCCGGATAGTGTCGTGATAGTAAATAATTAATGCATATATATCATATAATTTTATTATGTGCCAGTAAATATGATTTTATCATCAACTAGGTGCAATCATAATTAGTCATTGCCCAAAGGCAAGATTAAATTGTTGATTGTCGGACCCGCAGAGTGGAAAGACTGAACCCTGAACACAGTGCCACTCTTCCTCGACCATCCTAACCCCGGATAGTGTCGTGACAGTAAATAATTAATGCATATATATTCACACATAATTATTATGTGCCAGTAAATATAAATTTACTTAGAATTTATTTCCGCTGCAGTTATGGATCTCACCGTAATCCATAAGCACTTGACTGGAATAAAGACCTTGACATACTCAATTATTCATCATGAAATATAAAATCCAGATAGCATGTGTTATCTTGATTATAATTTTGTGATAACTGAAGACAAGCCTATTATTGACCTAGTGACTACTAATGCTTAAAAGTCAACAACTCAGGTATCTATTGACAAATGGTTTAAGGGCATTTAGATGATATTCTCATTATTAAGTCTTCTATTTATTCTATTATGTTTGGTGGAATTCCTAAAAAGGAGAATGTTAAAATTTGCTTGTAGTCATAAAGCATCAGTTTGAAGGATTTGTCAAGGATAAGTACTATAATGGAGTTCATAGAAACTTCAGACAAGTTTTAAATTCTTGTCATATTTTAAATTTGAAAGAAGAGTCAGAAAGAGTACATATCCATTTCAACTTATCCTACTGATATTTGTAGATTTTTCTCACCCTTCTCGGGGGAAGTCATAAATATTTTATTATATTCATTAATGATTTCTTTCATTATGCACATGTCTTTCTCCTCCACAAGAAATCTGATTACTTCAAAGTTTTTTAAGAATTTTCACTTAGGAGTTGAGCTACAATTGAATCGAAAGATGAAAGTTGTAAGGTCTGATCGAGGGGGAGAATATTATGGCTAGATTGATCAGGATGATCAAAACTCTGGACCTTTCTATAGTTTTCTGAAAGATTAAGAAATTGTTACTCAAAAACAACATACCTGAATTTTTATTATCTTATGTTGTAGTATAAATGATATTGTTCTTGGATCTATCATTGTATTTTGATCCTATAAGAGCTCCTTAGTTTAGGAGAGGGAGTACCCTCTACAGTGTTAGACTATTTATTGATTGATTATGTCACTTTTGACTTATACAGTTGATTTGATTAGATACAACATGGTGATATTTTGGTCTTGTAACCGGATAGCTGAGTGAGATTATGTGTTGCTCATTGAATGATTATGCATTGCTCATGGATGATTTCATTTCTGCACTCAAACTTTAAGTTGGCAGCATAAAGGAGTTTCATTTTGTATTAGCTTCTTTTTGTCAATCTGATGCGCTAAATTGACATAGTGCATATGATCACACTGGAGAATATTACAGACCACTTACCAAAAGACTCTTAGTGACCACCTTTCAGGGACATTGTGCATACATGGGGGTAATAGAGTCATCGCGGTTATTGTTTTTCTGAGTGGGAGATATCTGTGATTTTCCTTTTGAGTGGAAGTTTTATGTCAAATTTTCAGTAATGCCATTTGTGCTCTTAGTACATTCTATATTTCAGTTACATGAGATTTTCTCAGACATTATTATGATGGCATGCAGTTGTTGGCCCAAAGGCCATCGCTCTACTTTTGATGATGATCAACTCATGTAGTTATGGTACTAATGATCTTGTGTTTAATTAGTTTCAGATTTATGATCAAGATCTTAGTAGGTGTGTAGCTTCAACAAAATTTAAAGTCAAGTTTTAGAGCTAGCACGGTTTGATTCAAGAGCATGTGCATCAAGACCACATCAAATACTCAAGAGGAGTCTAGCTCGTTGGATCAAGTTTGGACCAAGTCAAGAAGAGGAGAAGACTTCAAGTGAAGACTTCAAGAAGGAGACTTGTGTCTAGGTTTGTTTTTATAAGAATTGTTTTTAGTTAAAATGTAAAGGATAGAATAGTTGGTGGATTGCTCAAGTATATCTTACACACACACACACTCTTGATTTAGATGAGTTTTCATAAAAGAATTTTTATGTTAGAAAAATACAAAGAGTTTTCATTTTGGAAAAATACCGGTTTGATTTTTGGAATTCAAAGTATATATGTTTTAAACCAAAACCATGTTTAGTGCTTATTGTCAAAAACATAGATATTTCACCATGTATGTGTAGTGGATCATATCCATACCTCTATGCTTTAAAAGTTTAAATATCTTGTTTATGTATTTGGAGAAGTTTTGGAAAAACCAATTTTGAAAAAAATACAGTTTTTGTTTTTAGCCAAAATTTCTAAGTTACAAAAATAGTTCAAATTGTTTGTAACATATCTTGATTTTCCTCAAACATGTTTGTTTATCAAAGTATAATATTGAAACTATTTTTGTAGAATTTTAGAGATTTTATGGATTTTATCAAAGTCAAAATGTCAAGTTTTTCAATCCCTTAACTAACCTGTTCTGGCTTCTGTCGGTCGACCGGACCGTCGACCGAGCTAGGAGTCGGTCGACCGGGACAGTCGACCGACGTGCACAGAACGTACACGCCAGATCTGCTGGAGGGGCCGGTCGACCGCAGAGAGCTTCTTCTGCTCTCTGGAAAGCCCCGATCGACCGGGCCGGTCGACGGCAGAGAGAGTTCAGCTCTCTGTTCCAGGCAGCGGTCGACCGGGCCGGTCGACCGAGGCTTCAACGGTCAGATTTCTGACCGTGGTGGTCGACCGGGCCGGTCAACCACAGCCGTCAGGGCTGAAAAATTGCCCCAACGGCTAGTTTTTTCTAGCCCTATAAAATGGGACTTTGGGGGCTGTTTTAGATAAGATTTTTTAGTGGATTTTGAGCCAGTTTTTCCAACTCTATTAGATGTTTATCTCCACTTGTTTAAGAGCCAAAATTGCCATATCAAAAGGAGAGATTTTCAAGAGTGTTTTGAAAAGAGATTTTCTTGTGTTTTCCTTCACCTTTTCAATCCTAGTTTTCTCACACAACACTTGAGCTATCCATTGCTATATCTACCTATAGGGATCTTGTTGTGAGAGAATTTTAGGTGATCAAAGTGTTGTGATCACCAAAGTTCCATCTTTGTTCTTTGAGGAAGCGTACCTGGGGGGTCGCGGTATTTCGAGTTCGTGTGTGAACTCTTTGTTTGAGGTGCGGCCTCGCGAGCTAGTGAGCTTGCGGTGTGTTCTTGCAGGAACAAGAGAGGGACTAGAGAGTCCAAAGAGCTTGTAGGTGTTGCGGTACCGAGTGATCGGTGAGATCATTTTTAGTGGAATCCTTCATAGTGTTGAAGGCGGGGACGTAGAGCAAGTGTGCTCGAACCTCAAAACAAATCTCCCGTGTTTACGATTGCTCACTCTCTATCTCTTATTTATTTATATCTTTCATGCTTATATTGTATTTATCTTCATATGCTTGATATATATATTTGTGCTTAATTGTTATATGCTTGGGGATTGTTTGCTAACACTTGTATTCAACCAAGAGAGCCAACGCGGCACCTCAACTCTTATTTAGAGGAATCTTAAGGAGTTAGTCTAGAGCCCTTCACGGGGAATCCGGCTACACTCTTGTGTTATACGTGGTGTTTAGTTTAATAATTTTTTAATTCCGCATTAATTGACCATTAAATTAGCTCATCACCTATTCACCCCCCCTCTAGGTGATTTACAATTGGTAATCAGAGCCAAGTGCTCTTGATTTGGGTCTTACAACCTAGAGTTCAAGATCTTCATTTTAGCTAATCACAATATTTGTACACACACCATGGATTTCATGTCACCTCCCACTTTTGACATTCTTAACATCCAAACTTGGAAGGTTAAGATGTCTTTGTACCTCAAAGGCCTAGGCTTTCTTGTTTATCTTGCTACTATTAAAGATTCATATGTTAATAATAGTAAGTATATTGAGGATAACTAAAAGCCCTACATGCTTTAGATCTACCCTAATGATGATTATTTATCTAGGGTTGCTAATCTTGATTCGGCTTTTGTAGTATAGAACTCCTTGATCTCCCTCGGCGAAAAAGAACATATTATGCGGGGAGCGACTCGGATGTTGGAAGTGACACCTCCAACGTGTGCTACATGGTCCAAGGGATAACCCCCTTGAGGTAACTACCGAATCCGAGCTAGAAGAGGATGTTGAAATGCCTTATAATGAACTAGCATCATTTTGTCAACAACTCTTAGAAAAATATGAATTGCTTAGAAAAGATAATAAGAATTTGAAAAAAATTTTGATTGCATGTTAAAAGAAAATGATTCTTTTAAAAATAAAGTTGCATGCATGAAAAAGAAAATGAAAGTTTGAAAAATGAAAATATTTCCTTACTTTCTAATTGAATGATCTTTGTGAAGGAAACACTTCTTTGAAAAATAAAATTGTTTTGGTGGAAAAACAAAAAAAAGTTGCTTTAATGAAAACACTTCTTTAAAAAGGAAAATTGTTGAAAAGAAAAGTAAATGTTTCTAAAAAGAAAAAGATTGTCGATCATACTCTTCATGCCACAACCATTAATCAAAATGAGATTAAATTTTTGAAAATAAATTAATTGTTTGAGCTCAACTTTGAGCACATGTGCATTTATCATAGAAGAAGTTGAATCCTTGTTTTTAAAAGAAACAAGTTCCCCATGTTCATGCACAACACCCTCATCATGCATATGCACACTTTGCACGCCACGATCACCCTCATACACATGTGCATAGTAGAGTGTACACTTATACACATTGTGGCCGCAAAGGCCATTTAGCAAGATTTTGTTATGATAGAATTAATTCTTTAAATTTTGCTAATAAGAAAAAATTTTTGGGTTCCTCACAATGCTAACCCTCAAGGACCCAAAAGAAAATGGGTACCAAATCCCCACCTGTGTTTTTGATGTAGGTGCGGGCTCTCACAAAACGTGAGAGGGGATGGTGCCTTGGTAGTAGATGTATGGACTTGATGGACACATTTTTGATGCACCGCTATCAAGGAGGTTTGGTGGAACAACCACCATGTTTTGAAGATTTGGAGTATAGTTCTTTGTTTTGATAACTATCTCTTAAACTGCTAGTTTAGTTTACATACTTTTCATTGATGATTTCTTTAGCATGTACATGTTTTTGTGCTTCATGAGGTATATAACTTGTTTAGATGTAGATTCTATTAAAACTTATGTTTATACATGTATATGTAGTGAGCAACATTTGATTCATATACGTTTGCATTTCGTTGTTCATTTATACTCACTATATGCACATGTATAACCTAGTTTTGATGATTTCCTCATTTACACTTGTTTTGCTATTTTCGTGTTTTACTTCATGTATATGGTATTTTTAGTCAAAACTAATAAATATACATGTATGCCCCTTGAGTCATTTGCCTTCATGCAATTTACTTTATGGACTCATTTTATGTTTGGAATATGTATGAATATTGTTAGTTTTGAATAAAAACATACATATACCTAGAAGTTTGTTTTTAAGATGAAAAATGAATTTTTATGATTTTCATCTTTATATGAAAAATGATTTTCATGATTTTTGTTTGATAAAATGATTATTTTTGAGCTTTATTGATTACCTTCATGGAAATGCTAATTACATGATTTTTGTACACTCACACTTTATTTGTTTATTCATGACTTTGTTTCATGATTATTTTTGAGCTTTATAGATCTTAAGTGACAACTTTATGTATTTAGTATGTTTCATGATTTGGTTTCATGTTTAAAGGATCTTTAACTAGTTTTTCAAAAATTATTTTAACTAGTTATTATTCTTCATTTGGTAGTAATTTTCACTATAAAATATTTTCAAACCCTATTTTTTGGAAACCCCTACCAACACCGTCATGGGAGGACGGATGGACGAGTATGCCTTGTAAGCTTTATTGAAAAATCTTTTTCTTGAGCATATAAAGGGTGGTAGTTATGAGTTATATACTTGATTTACTTGTTATTTTCAATTGGTATCTCCATTGATATTCATTTTGTATATACTCATATTTTGTTTCCTATATATGTATGCTTCATAATTTCCATAATATCAATTCCTATTGGTATTGTCTTTTCCATACATATATTGTTTGCCCAAGGCCTTCCACCCTATTTTTGATGATGATTAACTCATATAGTTATGTTTTACTAATAATCTTTTGTTGTTAAGTTTCAGATCATTCCAAGATATTAGTTGGTGATTAGCTTCAACAAGGCATTTAGAAGCTTTTCATGTTGATTCCAGGGCCAAAGCGTCAAGATCACACATTGCCTAGCCCATGGATGGAGTTTTGAAAGAAAGTCAAACTTGAAGATGAAGATCATCAAGAAGACTTAGGTATCCATAGTTTAGTTAGTGTTTTAGATCCAATTTGTAAGTTTAGTATAGTTGATATGCTCAAGTGCACAACACAAACGTTTCATGATTTGGATTTTTAGTTTTCATGGATAGTAGATCAAAACAAGTTTACTTTATTTCTATGTATATTAGATATGTTCTAGATATACATACATGCTTATATGACTTATACAAACTAGTTTTGACATACCTATTCACGTAGTTTTATGTTTTAGTATAAAACATATTTTTGAAATTAAAGACAAAAACTATGATATATTTGTTGAATGTATATTGACCTATGTCCATATGCATCATGCTTAATAATTTTCAAATATCATGTGTTTTGTATTTCTATAAGTTTAGGAAAATCAATTTCCTATTGAAAAATCAAGTTTGATAA
>JAVJIF010006296.1:0-189068 GCA_038442645.1 Agave tequilana | reverse complement strand
CTTTACATTTGTAAATCAGTTACATGCATGTAATCTTTATGGTGTTTGGTTGGTAATATAAAGTTGTAAGTGGAAAAGTGTATTGTGCTTTACGGTGTTTGATTGTCGTAATGTGTAAGTCGTAAGTGAAAAAGTTGATCACAAAATTAACTATTTGGTGATTTAAAAAGTTTCAATATTGCAAATAAATATTAAAAATGCTAATATTAAAAAAATTAATATTAACATAAAAAAATAATACAAATTTGCACGACCACAAATTAACTGTAACTGGGCTGTAAGTGAGTGGTAATTGGGTTGCAAGTGAGGGGTCATTGGGTTGTGTAAGTCTTTTACGAATTACGGTCCAAACAAACGCCGTAGTTGTAACTGGGTTGTAAGTCATTTACGAATTACGGACTTTTACGCGAAACAAACGGCCCCTCAGTACAGCTTTCACTCTCATTCTCTCATGAAACTATCTCTCCTTTACTTAAATAAATCTAAAAATTACATTAAAAAAACAAAATCATAAACTAAACTAGAATGAAAATCTAGCCTAAAATCTCTCTCTGCAGTGTGGGGTCCTTTTGCCTTTAGAAATATAGGTATTTATAGCCAAAACTGGACAAGGGAGAGCGTACGAAGATAGGGGCAAAATCTCTTGCACAATGAAAAGATCTTCTAATAAGGTTTAAGATAAAGTTGGAGATAAATTTTTGTTTATCCTTGATCTTCAGTTAGATTGTGTCTTATTTCTCTGAATCTTCTGAATATACATCCCAATCTTTGGATATCCTTTTATATTTATAGGGTTTCCTTTGGACTTCTAGATTTGCCTCTATCTCCTAGATTTCCTAACTAATAAAATAAATCCAACTAAATCTGATTTACTTGGATTAGACTTGTGATGCTCTTCAGCAAACTAAATAGATCCATATAAATCTGATTTGATCGGTATTTATTTGGTATTTTCTTATCTTCCTTCATTAATCATGTCCTGCATGAATTAAATATTAAGACAAGGTGATTAGAAGATTTATTACAAGATTAGTGTAGGAATATACTAATAAATAATGCAATATACGTGTATGATCACAACCTTGGCCAACAATCTCTCTCTTTTGATGATGACAAAACATATGAGTTATTTAAAAGAAATAATAAGAAGGCACTTAGTGTTGATGCCAAACCTGCACACAAAATACGAGATTATAGAACTTAAGAAGAATATGTGCAAGTGCTCAATTCTTCCACTATAGCAAGTGGCTATACGGGTCGTGATCCACAAGGAGGGTTACGATAGAAGCTTTACGGTCTTATTGAAATCGTTATGAAAATAAGCGAAAGTTCTTCTCTGTTTTAAAGTTATAAAATTAAAGATGGTTATAGTTAAAGTTAGAAGAATATGAAAGACGAAGAAGGTGGAAAAATCAGGAAAACAAATAAAGCAACTATGTACAATGAAGTGGAGAGAAGAATGAAAACGATTTGGAAGAAGTGGTGGTGATCTGAACTAAGAAAGAAAAGAAAATAAGTAAAGAAAAGTGAAGAGATACTTACCTAGGTTGATTAATGACTTACTTGGAAACCTTTTTGCAAGTTTACCTTTTTGCTTCGGAGGCGTTCAACGCATAGATCATAAACTTGAGCTCGGTCCCCGTGCACATTATATCGTCAAGCATAAGAAGAACGAAGTGATGCGGATCTTGGAAGAGGAGAACGTCTTCATGAACTATCGCTGGCTCTCACGTAGCTTAGTTATATTTGCTTTGGAATTCACTTGTACACTCAACAAATACAACTAAGGTAAAGTAGAAGAGGAAGAGGAAAGCAAAACAAATGTAAAGTAAAGCAGAATAGAAAAAAAACAAGGCATTTACCTTTATTACTTGCTGAGACAATGAAAGAAAGGAGTAGGGTACATCGTCGGTGTCACTCTCAACACCAGCCCCTCTCTCTTACTTAAATGAATCTTCTTCTACCCTAAGTTACATACAAAATTATATAATAAGAAAAGAAAAACCTAAACTATAAAGAATTAAAACTAGGCTAAATCCTAATCTGCATTGGCGTCAATTTTCAGTGCACATAATGGCCTTTTATAGGCAGAAAACCCAACCACCAAGATCCCGGGAGTCGGGGGAGTTCACGCTCCCCCTAACTCCCCAAGATTGCAGCGGAAACGCGGCCCAAGCCGCGTTTCCACGGCCAGGGTGTGGCCAGATGCCACACCCTGTGGTGGGTCTCTCCGGGGTTTCTTCTGACTTTATCCTTTGTTGGTTTTATCGTTTGAGCTCCGGATTTTGACGAATGGCCTTGGATTCTTAGCTTTAACCGATCGATTCTGAGAGAATTCTTCTCAACCGGTTTCAACCTCTTGATTTTGCCCTGATTTTATGTGTACTGTTGGCCCAATGGCCTTCCACTCTAGTTTTGATGATGATCAACACTCATGTAGTTATGTTTACTAATATTCTTGTGTTTCTAAGTTTCAGATCATTAACAGGATATTAGGTTGGTGATTAGCTTCAACAAGATGATTAGAAGCTATTCATGATGATTCCGGTGCCAAAGCTTAAAGATCATACCTTTGCACTTGGAGAATCACGGAGTTTGGACCGAGTCTACTTGAAGATGAAGATCGTCAAGAAGACTTAGGTATCTAGTTTAGAGTTTGTGTTTTAGATCCATATTTGTAAAGCTTAGTTTAGTTGATATGCTCAAGTGCACAAACACACACGTTTTATGTTTTTTTTGATATTTGGTTTCCATGAATAGTTTGATCAAACAAGTTTTCAAGATTTATATGTATAGTAGATGTTTTCTATTTATACATACATGCTTAACTTATAGACAAACTTATTTTGACTATCCTATTCATGTTTTGGAAAAATCTAGTATGATAAAATACAAGTTTTGTTTATGATAAAAATACAAGAGTTGGTTTTTGGTATTTCTATCATGCATATCCTTTAAACCAAAACCTTGTTATATGCTAGATATCAAAAACATAGATATTTCATTATGATTGTGTAGTGGATCATATCCATACACACTATGCTTTAATAAGTTCAAAATATCTTGTTTTTGTATTTTGTGAAGTTATGGAAAAACAAGTTTAGAAAAACATATTTTTAGAAAAACAGTTTTTATTGTGATTAAAACTATTTAGTGGATTTACTGTGAATTTATGGGATTTTTATTGAGTGAAAGACCTATTTTCAAATCCCGTATCTGTGCAGTTCTGCACTGTGCCTGCCAGGCCAGTTCGGTCGACCGGACCGGTCGACCGCACCAAGTGGCCGGTCGACCGGGTCGGTCGACCGATGTGCACAAACGTGCACGCTGGCGACACATGTAGTCGGTCGAACGGACCGGTCGACCGAGTTGAGAGCTCTGCTCTCGGGAATTTTCGGTCAACCGGGGCCGGTCGACCGCTGCTGCCCAACGGTCACATTTTTGACCGTTGGCGGTCGACCGGGCCGGTCGACCGGTGGCTGTCAGAACTGCCACATCAGCCTAACGGCTAGTTTTGTATAGGGGCTATATATACCCCATCTCTTTGGGGATTTTAGCTAAGTTTTTCAAGAGAAAAAATACTGGTTTTCTGAAGTGATTAAAAGAGTTTTAAAGAGTTTTAAGTGCTAACAAGATTTATTCTTTGTGTTTTTGGGTTTTGGAAAAATCAAGAAATTGGAATTTGGGATTTTTGTATTGGCTTTCATTCTTTATCTTTTACAAGAAATTTCCCAAGTGTTTTCTTTGAGTTCTTGTTTTCCAAAACACATAGTTTCCACACTTGAGCCATATCTTCTATCCTAAACTATTAGGATCTTGTTTTGTGGAAAAAAGAGACAAGAGAGTTTGTGGTTTTGAACCACTTGTTGTAAACCCTCCTTTATTTGTTGTATCCCTCTTCGGTAGAGGTGATCGGAGTGGTATTGGTTTGCTCCCTCTTAGGTAGAGGTGGAGTTTGGTTATGAGCCTCTTCGGTAGAGGTGTGTGGTTTGGTTGTTGTATTGGCTACGGGCCCCCTCGGTGTGAGGAGGTTGTTGTTGAGAGAGGAGTTCGGTACTCCTTGAGTTGTAAGAAATCCTCTTTGGTAGAGGTTCCCTCGTGGGAGTTGAGATAGTGGAAATCCTACACGGTGGTGTAGGCGGGGATGTAGAGCAAGGTGCTCGAACCTCGAAACAAATCTCGGTGTTTGCGTTTTGATACATTGTCTCTCTAACTCTCTCTCTCTTATAATTGTGCAAAGTATCATACTCATCATCATATCATACTTGCTTGTGTTGAGCATTGGTTCATCATATCATATATTGCTTGTGTTGTGCCTTGCATTTCTTATTGTCATATCTATTATATGCTTGGCTTGATTGTGTGTATTTCATATTGCTTGGATTGCTTGTGTGTGTGTGCCTAACTTATACTCATCCAACAAGAGCTTCACATAGCGCCTCAACCCATTTCAAGGGGAATCAAGGGGAGTTAGTCCAGAGCCTCGCAAGGGGAATTCGGCTACACTTGTTGTATTGTATTAGTTTGTGCATAATTTGCATTAGCTTCCGCATTTAGCGCACTTAGTTTGCATTGAGTTTCTTAGATTAGCAATTACACCTATTCACCCCCCCTCTAGGTGTTTTTTCAATTGGTATCAGAGCTAGTGCTCCTGATACTTAGGCTTAACATCCTAGGAGTGATCCATTTGCTTGCTAATCTCATTTGCATTTGTTTGTTTGCACATTCATATATAGTTTTACCATGGACTTCATGACCCCTCCTAGCTTTGACCCTTCAACATTGATGTTTGGAAGTATAGGATGTCCATGTACCTAAAGACCCTAGGTTTGCATGTTTTCCTTGCCGCCACCAAGAGATGTTATCTTGGTGATGGTAATCATATAGGGGCCAATGCACAAGCCCTAGAGGCCATTAGAAGCACTCTTCCTAAAGATTATCTCTTATGTGTTTCTAACTTTGATTCCGCCTTTGCAGTGTGGAACAAATTGACAACCACCACCACCTCGGAGCTTCAAGTTCAAATTCAAGAAGAGGAATCTAGTGGAGAATCCGATCCACAATGCTTCATGGTCCAAGGGAATGACTCCCTTGAGGTACATTCGGAATCCCACCTAGATAGTGATTATGATGCTAGTTCTTCATGTGATGATATTGTTGATCCCCATGCTTTGAATGAAGAACTATCTATTGTTTGTGAAAAACTAATTGAAAAATATAAGATTTTGAAAAAGAAAGTCTAGAAATTGAAAAGAAAATAAGTGTTTGCATTCTAGACTTGATTGTGTTTTGCAAGAAAAGGTTGAGGTCTATAATGAAAGGGATTCATTGAGATCTCAATTAGAACTTGCACTTAAGGAAAATAAAGTTTTAAAATCTAAAAATGATTGTGAAAATCTTTTGAAGAAAAATGAAAACTTGTCTTCAAAATTGATTTTGTTTTAAAAGAGAATGTTGATTTGAAAAATAAAATTATTTCTATTTCAAATGATTTAGATGTGTGTTTAAAGAAAAACATTGTTTTGCAAAATAAGATGGATGCACATGTTTGCCATGCTAGTGTAGCTTCCTCATCTAGTCTACCTAATGCATGTACCCTTCTTCTAGGATCAATGATGATATTTGTATGTTAAAGAAGAGAGTAGATTGTTTGGGCTCCACTATGAGCCAATGTGCATGAACCACACACGATTGGAATCCTTGGTTCGAAAGAAACAAGTTCCATCCTTTATGCATGCACACCCTTCACGGCATACACATGCTCCACACGGACACACCCAACACATGTATGCTCATGTGTACTCATGTACACATTGTGGACGTAAGGGCCACTTGCTAAATTTTGTTATGATAGATTACATACTCCTAATTTAGCAAAGAATTTTGTTTGGGTTAGAGAAGGTACTAACCCCCATGGACCCAAGAAGATATGGGTACCAAAGACCACCCCTCCTATTATTTTTGATGTAGGTGTGGGCTCTCATATGACGTGAGAGTGATGACACCTTGGAGTGGATGCGTTCCGGACTTCATGGAAATCAAATTGGATGCATCACTTTCAAGGGAAGATTTGGTGGAGATGACCACCATGTTTTGGAGACAAGGAGAGTTGCTTCTTCGGTTTTGGTAACAATCCTTTACTCCCATTTATTGTTTACATGCTTTCCATGCTTTAATGTTTATAGCATGTTTTTGATGTCTATGGATTAGTATGTTCATTCCATGTTTATTAGATCCTTGACATACATGTATAGTATTTGAGATACATATGCTTATTTGAACCCATTAGATGTGCTAGTATAATCTAGTTTTGATGATTCATACATTTCAAACTTGTATTCCATTTTTGAATTTGTTTTATGAGTTTTCATTTCATGTATATGTGTATTTTGCCAAACTTGAAGATATACATGTATACCCTTGAGTCATTTGCCTTTCATGCAAATATATTATGGACTCAAAGCGTGTTTAAGGGATATGTATGTATACTTCTTGTGTTGACAATTCATACATATACCTTGAAATGAAATTTGTCTTGATGAAGATTTAGTTTCTCTTGATTTTGTGTCAATATTAACTTATATTATATCTTATCCAAACTATTAACTATACATGAGTATCCTTTGAGCCACGTGCCTTAATGCATATATCTTGTGGACTCTTTATGTTTTGGATATGTATGTATACGTTAGTTTGTATTAGACATACATATGCCTGAAGATTAGATAGTTTTGATGATTTCGTGTTTTAAAGAAAAATTGAGCTTAATGAAATATTTTTCATGATTATGATCTTCACATATTATTTGTACACTTACATCTATTGCTTGCTCATGTTGTGTTTTCATGAGTCTTATTTATGCCTAATTGAACTTGAGTGTTTGATATGATGTGAATTTCATGTTTATGAAAAACAATTGTGTTTTATTCCTTGCTTGAAGGATTTCGTGCTAGTTAACAAGTTTCCACTTAACTAGTTGCGGTGTTCTTCATTTTGGTAGTGATTTTCAAACAAAACTACATTTTCAAATCTATCTTTGAAAACCCCTACCTTCAAAGGGCGGTAGGATGGGAGATCATGTTCATGTATGCCCTAAATTGAAAATCTTTAAAACTTGAATTATGATTGGGTGGTAGATAATATGATGTATACACTTGAACTTATTGTTATGTCAATTGGTATCATTGAACTCTTTCAATGGTATCATTTTGATCTTCTTGTATACTCATATATGTTTGTATGTTTGTATGCTTTAAATTCTAAGTATATCAATTTCTATTGGTATCTATCTTTCATACATATATATGTTTGTGTTTATGCTAGTGCTTGAGTTTCAATTTTGTTTTAAATTGATTACTTTTAAATTGTTATCAAGACTATGCATGTCTTTAGTTTGTTTTTCATAAGGGGGAGAAAATATGATTTTGTATTTCAATTGGTATTTGTACTCCCATACTCCCACACTTTATGATTAAAAGTTGTTTATATGTTTTAAAATGAACAATTCTTACAATTTGTATCAATGTTTCTATGTAAAATCTTTTCAATTGGTAAAATATTTACAATTGGTATCATATTTAAGAATTCAAAATTTGCTTTTGTTTCAAGATTCATGTTTAAGAATTCAAGACTTATGTTTAATTACAATTGGTATTTTCAAAATTTTTGTTTAAAGAAAATATTCAAAGTTTTGATTTGTATTTCTTATATGCAAGGAGAGCTTAACATCTCTCTTACATATAGATTCATGTTGAGTATATTATAAATTGAGGAGCTTGACAACTCTTCTTTATATGATATACGTGTGTAGGGGAGCTTCACATCTCCTCTTATGCATTACATAATATGTGTTATGTGAATTGGGGCTTGTCATCCCCTCTTCATGTAATGCATATGTGTAGGGAAGCTAACTTAACGTCTTCCTCTTCATGAATGTATATAGCATATAACATATATTGATTCTTGTTTATTGGTATCAAGATGCTTCATTGACATATTTATCTATTGGTATCATGTTGTTTATGGTCACCCCTTATTGACCTTGTTTTTGTTTTAGACAAAAGGGAGAGAACATTGTTTGCATTGTTTTGATTGACATAAAGGGAAGCAGATTTTTACCCCTCGTTTTATCTATGGTTTTGATTACCCCTTTGTTGATGATTGACAAAAAAGGGGAGAAGAATTTGAGTTTTGTTTTTATATATGCATGATTGTGTTTTTGCATATACCAAGTTCATGCATAGGGATAGATAATAAGATATGATGCATGCTTTTGTTTAGTATCATGTGCTTTCATTGCATATCTATTATGTTTATTGTGATGCATAAGTTAAGGGGAGCTTCTTTGAAGCTTATCTTTAATCCATGCATATATAACTCCATGAGTTTTGTCATCATCAAAAAGGGGGAGATTGTTGGCCCAATGGCCTTCCACTCTAGTTTTGATGATGATCAACACTCATGTAGTTATGTTTACTATATTCTTGTGTTTCTAAGTTTCAGATCATTAACAGGATATTAGGTTGGTGATTAGCTTCAACAAGATGATTAGAAGCTATTCATGATGATTCCGGTGCCAAAGCTTAAAGATCATACCTTTGCACTTGGAGAATCACGGAGTTTGGACCGAGTCTACTTGAAGATGAAGATCGTCAAGAAGACTTAGGTATCTAGTTTAGAGTTTGTGTTTTAGATCCATATTTGTAAAGCTTAGTTTAGTTGATATGCTCAAGTGCACAAACACACAGTTTTATGTTTTGATATTTGGTTTCCATGAATAGTTTGATCAAAACAAGTTTTCAAGATTTATATGTATAGTAGATGTTTTCTATTTATACATACATGCTTAACTTATAGACAAACTTATTTTGACTATCCTATTCATGTTTTGGAAAAATCTAGTATGATAAAATACAAGTTTTGTTTATGATAAAAATACAAGAGTTGGTTTTTGGTATTTCTATCATGCATATCCTTTAAACCAAAATCTGTTATATGCTAGATATCAAAAACATAGATATTTCATTATGATTGTGTAGTGGATCATATCCATACACACTATGCTTTAATAAGTTCAAAATATCTTGTTTTGTATTTTGTGAAGTTATGGAAAAACAAGTTTTAGAAAAACATATTTTTAGAAAAACAGTTTTTATTGTGATTAAAACTATTTAGTGGATTTACTGTGAATTTATGGATTTTTATTGAGTGAAAAGACCTATTTTCAAATCCCGTATCTGTGCAGTTTTGCACTGTGCCTGCCAGGCCAGTTCGGTCGACCGGACCGGTCGACCGCACCAAGTGGCCGGTCGACCGGGTCGGTCGACCGATGTGCACAAACGTGCACGCTGGCGACACATGTAGTCGGTTCGACCGGACCGGTCGACCGAGTTGAGAGCTCTGCTCTCGGTATTTTTCGGTCGACCGGGCCGGTCGACCGCTGCTTGCCCAACGGTCACATTTTGACCGTTGGCGGTCGACCGGGCCGGTCGACCGGTGGCTGTCAGAACTGCCACATCAGCCTAACGGCTAGTTTTGTATAGGGGCTATATATACCCCATCTCTTTGGGGATTTTAGCTAAGTTTTTCAAGAGAAAAAATACTGGTTTTCTGAAGTGATTAAAAGAGTTTTAAAAGAGTTTTAAGTGCTAACAAGATTTATTCTTTGTGTTTTTGGGTTTTGGAAAAATCAAAGAAATTGGAATTTGGGATTTTGTATTGGCTTTCATTCTTTATCTTTTACAAGAAATTTCCCAAGTGTTTTCTTTGAGTTCTTGTTTTCCAAAACACATAGTTTCCACACTTGAGCCATATCTTCTATCCTAAACTATTAGGATCTTGTTTTGTGGAAAAAGAGAAAAGAGAGTTTGTGGTTTTGAACCACTTGTTGTAAACCCTCCTTTATTTGTTGTATCCCTCTTCGGTAGAGGTGATCGGAGTGGTATTGGTTTGCTCCCTCTTAGGTAGAGGTGGAGTTTGGTTGTGAGCCTCTTCGGTAGAGGTGTGTGGTTTGGTTGTTGTATTGGCTACGGCCTAACCCCTCGGTTGTGAGGAGGTTGTTGTTGAGAGAGGAGTTCGGTACTCCTTGAGTTGTAAGAAATCCTCTTTGGTAGAGGTTCCTCGTGGGAGTTGAGATAGTGGAAATCCTACACGGTGGTGTAGGCGGGGATGTAGAGCAAGGTGCTCGAACCTCGAAACAAATCTCGGTGTTTGCGTTTTGATACATTGTCTCTCTAACTCTCTCTCTCTTATAATTGTGCAAAGCATCATACTCATCATCATATCATACTTGCTTGTGTTGAGCATTGGTTCATTCATATCATATATTGCTTGTGTTGTGCCTTGCATTTCTTATTGTCATATCTATTATATGTTTGGCTTGATTGTGTGTATTTCATATTGCTTGGATTGCTTGTGTGTGTGTGCCTAACTTATACTCATCCAACAAGAGCTTCACATAGCGCCTCAACCCATTTCAAGGGGAATCAAGGGGAGTTAGTCCAGAGCCTCGCAAGGGGAATTCGGCTACACTTGTTGTATTGTATTAGTTTGTGCATAATTTGCATTAGCTTCCGCATTTAGCGCACTTAGTTTGCATTGAGTTTCTTAGATTAGCAATTACACCTATTCACCCCCCCCTCTAGGTGTTTTTTCATGTACGAATTAACTCTGATTTAATTCAGAATTCTGGTGGGCTTTTGGGCTCATTTCTCTTCATCTCCTTAAGGATTGGGCCTGCAAATAAATTAAACAAATAATTAGGATAATGCAGGCTTTTATTCTAAAATAAGTATGGAAATGTGACATAAATATGCCATATTAGTGACCAATCACACCCCCATACCTATCTTTTGCTCGTCCTCGAGCAAAACAACTAATTATACTAGAGATTATTAGACCACTTTCGCAGGTCGCGCGATTGCACTGAGCATGTGCAACAAGCCGTTAAACCTCTAGGTTCCCCCTAGAGGACGAGTTTTGTCTCGTGAGGGTTTTCAGCGGATTGCACCCACAAAATCCATAAAGAAAGAGAAATAAAGAGTTAGTATTTTCGAAAAGCATTTTGAAAGAGAAAAATATTTGAAATATGATTGTAAGATCTAAGCAATCTATAAGTTATAGGAAAGCCGAATTTTTCATTTCTAAACTTAGTCTTTATTCAAAAATTTGTTATCAATCAAAGTAAGGAGTCAAATTGTGCTTCTCATCTAGTCTATTACTTACCCTAAGTCATATGCACCTTGTGAATGTGAAAAATTTTGACTAAGGGTTCATTAACTCTAACTCTTATGCCTTATTTATTTTTATATATATACTTTTTTTTGTGGTATTATTCCTTAGTTTTATTAGGCTTTCTAATCTGCCCATGTAACGAGCCTTTAATCGATGACTCCCAAACCAGACGGTCTTAGGGCACTAGGTGAGAAATACCCCAAGGACTTAAGGACTCGAGCAAACCAGGCCACAAAACTAAGGATTTTATTATATGAACCTCTTTTAGGCGTGAATACTTATGCTTTATTAGGCACAAATACCCAGCTTAATCAGAGGATTTTTCTTTTCAAACTTATCTAATCATCTTTCGCATAAATACCAAGGCTTGCTTAGGCCAAAGCACCTAGCTAGTCAATAATTAGACTTGTTTTTATTTTTTTTTAAACTCATCTAATTATCTTTTGCATAAATACTAAGGCTTTCTTAAGCCAAAGCACCTAGCTAATCAATAATTAGATTTGTTTATATATATATATATATTTTTTATAAGGCATAAGAATCTTTGTTTTTGAACCCTAAGTGTGTAAGTGTATGAAGTGTGCATATTTCATCAAAGTAAAGATCAAGACTAAATTACTTTGACAAATTATCTTCCTAACTCTATAAATCAAACTAATAATCTTATTTTGACCAAGTATAAGAAATCCTAATTTGGATTTTCCTATTCATTAAGATTAACTTAATTTTTTACAAAAATAAGTCAAAATATTGTTTCTATTTTTCAAAAAGTTTTTTAAAAGTAAAGAAAAATGTTAATTTTTTTTATTTTAAGAAAAAGAAAAGTTATGTTAGACCCTCCCCCACACCTATCTCATGCATTGTCCTCAATGTATGAATTAATGCATAGATGCATGAAAAAGAAGAAAGGGAAGGAAAATGGTTACCTTAAGGTGGTGGTTCCGGTGGTGGTCTGATTGGTCCACGAAACATGGCCCAATCAACTTTTCTTGGGTCTCGGAGGAACCCACCAGAAATATCTTTAATATAACCCATTAAAAAGATAAATCCATGAAGGATCTTTATGAAATATTTAACCCAATCTAATTTTCATATTCCATAACTAATTTCGGAGTCAAATTTGTCAACAACCTCGTCCCAGAAAGGAGTATGAAATGATAGAATAGTTGACTTGGACTCCGGAAGGACAGGAACTAATACCGACTCAGGAAGGTGACTTAAGTCAAGTAAAGGTTCAAGAGTCGAAATAGGTTCAGAAATTGGGTCCAAGTCAAGAAGTTGAAACTCCAGTCCACATGTATTTTCCAACAATGGAATGTGACTTAATATTGGTGATTCAAGTTCAGGAATGATAGGTATGGGAATCAAAACTGACTCTAAAATATTACCTAAGTCGGGTAACAAAACAGGAGTCAATATTGATTCGAGAATTTGAACTTGATCACAGATTTGAGAATCTAAGTCACATATCTCATTGAGTTCAATATTAAAAAATTGAGAACTTGCCAATTTGTCAATAGGATCTTCAAGAGTGTATAATTGGTCAAGTTCAATATGATCCTCAGAGATGGGTGATTCAATTTCATTATGGATTGGTACAGGATCCAATGTTGACTCGGGGAAAAGATCGAAATCAGGTGAAGATACCGGAGTCATATCGAATCAGGAAGAAGAATTGAATCACTAAGTTGGGGTTCATGATCATGTTCATTCTCAAGTTCTATTTCATGAAAGGAATAACTTGCCAAACTGTCAATATCTTTTTCAAAATTTAGAGTTTGGGCAAGTTCAAATGGTTGTTCTGAAATAGAATCTTGATTTCTAAAACAACATGACTCTTCGGCTCTAACAGAATGGTAAGTGACATCAGGACGGTGGGAACGTAGAGATTCGACCATCATATCTATGTCACGATTTCTAGCATTTTGAGCATGAGTCATGGCTTCTAGCATCTGTTCATAGTTGATGGGTTCATTGTCTTGTTGAAAAGATGAAGAGTTGTTTTTGGAAGTGGTAATGAAATTGTGAGTCCATCAGATTTTGTGATTGTTGTTTGGACTCACACATACTCCGTTCCAAATTGATGGTTTTCTATTTTGGACTGGTGGAACTGAGTATGACTCTTGAAAATATTGTGGACTAGGTGGAGAAGGAGGACAAGGTGGTTGGAAATTATGCTCGGGGGAGGTGAATCCCCACTGACTCGGTGAAGAGTTGAAATCATTATGGAAATTATAGTTATTAGATGGGGGGTATGGGTCATATTGATTCGGATAAGACCAATCCGGCACACTAGGTTGGTCAAAGTTATGATATGCCGGGTTGGTAATATCCGAAAATGAAGTCGGTGTGTAATATGGATTATTATTGTAGTTGAAAAAATTATTATTGTAGTCCATATCACACAATAGAATACAAAAAAGAAAAACAAATAAATAAACAAACAAAAAAGAAAAAATTCTAGCCTAAGTTAGGGTAGACTTAGGACCTAGACGACTCCTAACTGGTTAGACTGTCCACGGGAGGTCTAATGTAGACTTTAACCACAAGCTAATCAGCCAGGTCAGGGCAAGGTAGTAGTGGAGATTTTTCGTCAAAGACGTTCCTTAATTAAATAACCACCAACCTTCGGGCTTTCGGCCCTCAATCCCTTTCCTAGACACTGATTTTGCAGGAGTTAGATTCCAACATTTTTTCCCCTTAGGATAATCTCCTAATTGAGTCCGAGATGTCCCTAGGGTCAACGTCTACTCAATTTTAGTTAGGCTTGGGTTAGTGAGTGCTTGAAATGTGATTTTTGGGCTAAGGAAGGGTGATTAAATCCCCACCTTATCTTGTTAATGGGTTAGTGCCCTTAAAATCAATTAGTGCAAGTGTACAAGATAAATAAGATTCACTCAAGCGATATAAATCAACCAAGAAGTGAGTCCTATGCTAAATGCAATGCATACGTACCTTGCTCCAGCACTCTTCAACAGTAAAAGTAAATGGATTGAAAAGACACGTGCCTAAAATGCAAACGTCTAATCAATTTTTAACTTTTGCAACAAACTTTTTACTGTTGATTATTAGCAGTGTTTTTGTGATGGCATATAAGAAATAAATAATTGCAGCAAACTAGAATTTGCAAAGCTAGCAGCCCTGCAAAAACCTGTTAGTAGTCAGCTCTTTATTGCCGCGGATCCGCGGCTTTTGCCGTGGAAATGCGGCAATTCAGAGGGCAATGGGTCTCTGCTTTCTAGAGCAGAGGCCCAATACCACTTGTATGTCACTGCAAACTTATTTTCCTGCTTGCTTGCCTTAACCTGTGCAACAGAGAAGAAAATTCGTTTAGTTCTAAAAAAAATTTCAATAAAATTCAGATTTCAATAAAAACCGTTTTACACTCCCCGGCAACGGCGCCAAAATTTGATTGATGCCAAACTGCACACAAAATACGAGATTATAGAACTTAAGAAAGAATATGTGCAAGTGCTCAATTCTTCCTCTATAGCAAGTGGCCATACGGGTCGTGATCCACAAGAGGGGTTTGCGATGGAAGCTTTACGGTTCTTTATTGAAATCGTTATGAAAATAAGCGAAAGTTCTTCTCTGTTTTAAAGTTATAAAAATGAAAAAGATGGTTATAGTTAAAGTTAGAAGAATATGAAAGACGAAGAAGGTGGAAAAATCAGAAAACAATAAAAGCGACTATGTACAATGAAGTGGAGAGAAGAATGAAAACGATTTAGAAGAAGTGGTTGGTGATCTAAACTAAGAAAGAAAAGAAAAGAAGTAAAGAAAAGTGAAGAGATACTTACCTAGGTTGATTGATGACTTACTTGGAAACCTTTTTGCAAGTTCTACCTTTTTGCTTCGGAGGCGTTCAACGCATAGATCATAAACTCGAGCTCGGTCCCCGTGCACATTATATCATCAAGCATAAGAAGAACGAAGTGATGCGGATCTTGGAAGAGGAGAACGTCTTCATGAACTATCGCTGGCTCTCACGTAGCTTAGTTATACTTGCTTTGGAATTCACTTGTACACTCTACAAATACAACCAAGGTAAAGTAGAAGAGGAAGAGGAAAGCATAACAAATGTAAAGTAAAGCAGAATAGAAAACAAACAAAGCATTTACCTTTATTACTTGCTGAGACAATGAAAGAAAGGAGTAGGGTACATCGTCGGTGTCACTCTCAACATCAGCCCCTCTCTTTTACTTACATGAATCTTCTTCTACCCTAAGTTACATACAAATTACATAATAAGAAAAGAAAAATCTAAACTATAAAGAATTAAAACTAGGCTAAATCCTAATCTGCATTGGCGTCAATTTTCAGTGCACATAATGGCCTTTTATAGGCAGAAAACCCAACCACCAAGATCCCGGGAGGTCGGGAGAGTTCACGCTCCCCCTAACTCCCCAAGATTGCCGCGGAAACGCGGCCCAAGCCGCGTTTCCGCAGCCAGGGTGTGGCCAGATGGCCACACCCTGTTGGTGGGTCTCTCCGGGGGTTTCTTCTGACTTTATCCTTTGTTGGTTTTGTCGTTTGAGCTCCGGATTCTGACGAAATGGCCTTAGATTCTTAGCTTTAACTGATCGATTCTGAGAGGATTCTTCTCAACCGGTTTCAACCTCTTGATTTTGCCCTGATTTTATGTGTACGAATGAACTTTGATTTAATTCAGAATTCTGGTGGGCTTTTGGGCTCATTTCTCTTCATCTCCTTAAGGATTGGGCCTGCAAATAAATTAAACAAATAATTAGGACAATGCAGGCTTTTATTCTAAAATAAGTATGAAAATGTGACATTAAATATGCAACATTAGTGACAATCACTTAGTAAAGCTCCCCCTCAAGTTATGCTTATCTGTCAAGATCAATGAATCCTGACTAAATTATATATCAATTAAAAAATTAAGTCATGTGCATTTCTAATAAGATAGTCAATGCTGAATGATCGGAGGAAAACAACGAAAGTGTCATTTTGAAATTAGAAATTAAAATGTGTGTTTTGGCTTCCTCAATACTTCCGCTATAGCATAAAGGTTAAAACGGGTCAAATTCACAAGGACGGGAGGCGATAGAAGCTTTCACGGTATGTTCACGTGTGTGTTGAAGTTTCTTCTAGGTTTTAAAGAATCAAAATAAAAGAAAACATAGAATGAAAGAGAAGAGCACGGTGGAAACAGAGATAGAAACATTGAAGAGATGTATTTGTGATTTTGGTACATTTCTAAAACAAAATAAAAAAGAAAAGAAAACTAATGGTTATTAACTACTAATGACTCCACTAACTATGCTAACCTCTTACTGATAGTTGCCTCACATGTTTCCTTGACCATCACTAGTCCTTGGTTCAAGAGCGTTTCAGAGCATGGCCCATAAGATCACTTTCACATCCAACTCAACAATAAGTGCAGGCTACATTTAAATCATCAAAAACTAAACTAGCGTAAGCATGGAATAAAGTAATGTTAGCTTGTTAGAGAGTTAAATGTTAGAGTGTTATAACACATCATCATGAGCCATCAATGGCTCTTGCAAGAGCAAGGCCAGGAGAGGCTATTAGATTCATATGAATTATCAGGTAAGGAGTTAGCAAGTTAGTGGTTAGTAGTTAGTTGCCATGAAAAAAAATTAGCTGAGCATGTAAAAGGAGTTAGAGAGAAGAAAACAAGTAGAGATAAAGAGAGAACCTTTCGTAGAGTGTCACCCTCCATTACAAGCACTCTTACTTTCATCCTATGTATTAGTCTCTTCTCTATTACATGATCTACAAGAAATGAAAGTATAAGAGGGAAAAAGAAGAACAACTAACCTAAACTAAAGAAAGAAAACTACCCTAAAAACTATCCTAAAAACTCTTCTAAAAACTCTTCACACTAGAATCTGAAAATCTCAGGGTATTTATAGGTCAAGGGGAGCACCAGGGGTGTCACGGGTTCGCGCGTCAAATCTTGACTGTCGGCTCCATAAAGGAGCGCGCGGAAGCGTGGTTTGGCCGCGTTTTCGCAGCTATAATGTGGCCACGTGCGCACAAATTTGTGTCACGTTAGGTTGGTTTGCTCCCTTATTAGATGTATCCCCTGGTTTCTAGATATAGGCACCCAGTTTTAACAGAACCACCTTCCACAGTCAATGGCTATATGTGTAGGCTTTAAATCACCAAATAAATGGGATTTGGGCTTCTTAATCATTTTATGCCATAGACCTAGAACATACAAGAAAGGTGTTATTAACAAAATTTCATATTTAATAAATGTGAAGATATGGTATGAAATATGCATATTTAGAGACTAGTTACAGAGTGAAATCGCGCACAAAAAGTATCATTTTGAAATCAAGAGTTAAAGTGTGTGCGCTTTGGCTTCCTCGATACTTCTGTTATAGCATAGAGTCTAAAACGGGTTGAATCCACAAGGACAGGAGGTGATAAAGCTTTCACGGTATGTTCATGTGTGTGATAAAGTTGTGTGATAAAGTTCTTCTATGTTTTAAAGAAATAAAAGAAAAGAAAACATAGAATGAAAAGAGAAGAGTACGGTGGAAACAAATATGAAACATTGAAGAGATGGTACTTGTGAATTTTGGTATATTTTTAAAACAAAGTAAAAAAGGAAAGCAAACTCATGGCTACTAACTACTAATTGCTCCACTAACCATGCTAACCTTTTAGTGCTAATTGTCTCAAATAAAGTAATGTTAGCTTGTTAGAGAGTTAGACATTAGAGTGTTAGAATCCATCATCATGAGCCATCAATGGCTCTTACAAGAGCAAGGCCAAGTAGAGGCTATTAGATTCATGTGGATTATCAAGTAAGGAGTTAGTAAGTTAGTGGTTAGTAGTTAGTTGCCATGAGAGAAAATTAGCAAGCATGTAAAAAGAGTTAGAGAGAAGAAAATAAGTAAAGATAAAGAGAGAACCCTTCATAAAGTATCACTCTCCATTACAAGCACTCTTGCTTTCATCCTATGTACTAATTTCTTCCCTATTACATGATCTACAAGAAATAAAAAATACAAAAGAGGAACAAGAAGACTAACTAACCTAAACTAAAGAAAGAAAACTCTCCTAAAAACTCTTCTCCCTAGAAATCTGAAAATCCTAGGGTATTTATAGGCCAGGGGCACCAGGGGGTGTCACGGGGCTGCGCGTTAAATCTTGATGCGCGGCTCCATAAAGGAGCCGCGAAAACGCGTCCATAGCCACGTTTTCGCGGCCATATGTGGTCGCGCGCGCGCAAAAAACCTCTGTCACGTCGTGTCGGTTTGCTCCCCCATAAAATATACCCCCTGGTTTCTGGATATGGGCACCTGATTTTGACATAACCACCTTTCAAAGTCAATGTGTAGGCTTTAAATCACAAATAAATGGGATTTTAGGTTTCTTCTTCATTCATGTCATGAACCTAGAAACATAAAAAGAGGTGTTATTAACAGAATTTCATATTTAATAAATGTGAAGAAATGGTATGAAATATGCATATTTAGAGACTATCACAGAATGAAACCGCACACAAAAAGTATCATTTTGAAATAAAGAGTTAAAGTGTGTGTGCTTGGCTTCCTCGATACTTCTGTAATAGCATAGAGGCTAAAACGGGTTGAATCCACAAGGACAGGAGGCGATAAAAGCTTTCACGGTATGTTCACGTGTGTGTTATAGTTCTTCTATGTTTTAAAGAATTAAAAGAAAAGAAAACATAGAATGAAAAGAGAAGAGTACAATAGAAACAAAGATAAAAACATTGAAGAGATGGTACTTGTGAATTTTGGTATATTTCTAAAACAAAGTAAAAAAAAGGAAAGAAAACTCATGACTACTAACTACTAATGGCTCCACTAACCATGCTAACCTCTTAGTGATAGTTGTCTCACATGTATCCTTGGCCATGACTAGTCCTTAGTTCAAGAGCGTTTAAAGCATGACCCATAAGATCATTTTCACATCCAACTCAACAACGAGTGCAAGCTACACATAAATCATCAAAACTAAACTAGAGTAAGCATGAAATAAAGTAATGTTAGCTTGTTAGAGAGTTAGACATCAGAGTGTTAGAATCCATCATCATGTGAGCCATCAATGGCTCTTACAAGAGCAAACCAAGTGAGGCTATTAGATTCATGTAGATTATCAAGTAAGGAGTTAGCAAGTTAGTGATTAGTAGTTAGTTGTCATGAGAGAAAATTAGCTAAGCATGTAAAAGGAGTTAGAGAGAAGAAAATAATTAAAGACAAAGAGAGAACCCTTCATAAATTGTCACTTTCTATTCAAGCACTCTTACTTTCATCTTATGTACTAATCTCTTCCCTATTACATGATCTACAAGAAATAAAAAATACAAAAGAGGAAGAAGAAGAAAACTAACCTAAACTAAAGAAAGAAAACTACCCTAAAAACTACCCTAAAAACTCTCCTAAAAACTCTTCTCCCTGGAAATCTAAAAATCCCAGGGTATTTATAGGCCAAGGGGGCACCAGGGGGTGTCACGGGGCTGCGCTTTAACACGGCTCCATAAAGGAGCCGCGGAAACACGGCCATAGCCACGTTTTCGCGGCCATAATGTGGCCGTGCGCGCACAAACTTCTGTCACGTCATGTCAGTTTGCTCCCCTGTCAAATGTGCCCCATGGTTTCTAGATTTGGGCATCTAATTTTGACAAAACCACCTTCCAAAGTCAATGGCTATATGTGTAGGCTTTAAATCACCAAATAAATGAGATTTTGGACTTCTTTTTCATTTCATGCTATGGACCTAAAAACATACAAGAGAGGTGTTATTAACAAAATTTCATATTTAGTAAATGTGAAGACGTGGTATGAGCATATTTAGAGACTAATCACACCCTCACACTTATCTTTTTCTCATCCCGAGAAAAATAAAAAACTAGAAGATTATTACACCACTTTCATAGGTAACGCGATTGCACGAGTATGTGCAACAAGCTGTTAAACCTCTAGGTTTTTCCTTAAGGAGGAGTTTTGTTTCCTGAGGGTTTTCAGTGGATTACACCCACAAAATCCATAAAGAAAGAAATTAAATATTATTATTTTAAAAACATATTTGAAATAGAGAAAAGTGTTGAAATATTTTTGTGAAAATTTAAGTTATCCAAGGTCATAAGTTAACCATAAATTATTCTTCCTTAAACCAAGTCTAAATGCAAAAACTTGCTATAAAATAAATGTAAGAATTTAAAATTGAATCGATTCTTTGACCTTTCTTAAAAGTCTTAGAAAAATATGCACTTTGTGAACTGTGAAGATTTTTGGGATATTGATTCTAACTTTCATGCCATTTATTTATATCAATTTTTTTCTTCTCTTAGTTTTGTTAGGCTTTCTAGCTTACCAGGGTAGTGAGCCTTTAGCCGGTTATTCCCAAACTAATTGGTTTTATGGAACCAGATGAGAAATATCCCTCGGGCTTAAGAACTTAAGTAAACAAGGCCATAAAACTAAAGGGAATTATTTTATTTTTGTCCACCGTTTAAAGCGTGAATAATCAAGCTTTCTAAGACATAACTACCCAGAATTTTTATCATCATTATATATATATATATATATATATATATATATATATATATATATATATTATATATTATGGTATTTTTCGTCTTTGTTTCAATCCCTAAAAATTGTGTAAGTGTGAAATGCATATATCGAAAGGTAAAAATTCGAGACCAAATTATCTTTTCAATTCTTATCCTAAAATTTAAACAAGATATATTATTTTGACTTGGTTTAAAAAATTCATAATTTTAGATCTTCCTAATTCCTAAGATCCTATTAATTCTCTTAAAAATAAATCAAAACTATTTCTCTTATTTCAAAAAGTTTTGTAAAAAGAAGATAAAAGGGTTTTTATACCAAAAAAATTTTAAAAACTTTCTAAAAAGAAGTGTAAAAGAAAGAAAATATAAAACAAACTATGTTATTAAATCCTCCCCCACACTTATCTCATGCATTATGCTCAATGCATAGTGAATGTGTATATGCATGAAACAAATAGAAAGGGAAAGAAAATTATCTCATGGTGGTGGTTTCGGTGATGGTCTAATTGGTCCACCAAATGTGTCCCAATCCCGAGATCGTGGCATTCACAGGAAATTACCAATGACCTTTCGAATATAACCTATAAAAAGAATGATGAAGTGAATGGTCTTATTTAAAAATTATCCCCACCCAATTTCAATTTTCAAAAATAATTCTTGAGTTATTTTGTTCAACACCTTTGTCCAACAATGAAGTGTGTTAGGAAATGATTGATTTGGACTGAAATGGAACAAGAGCAAAAACCGATACCGACTCGGAAATTTGACTCATATCAAATTGAGATTCAAAAGTGAGAGTCAAAATTGGTTAAAAAATAGGGTCCAAACTAAAGAATTGATGTTCACACACTTTTCCCATTAACAGAATGTGATCGTAAAATATGGTGATTCAATTTCATGGTGTACTGGAATAGGATTCAATGTTGACCCTGGAATAGATAAAAAATCTGGTAAAGATACCAGAGTCATTTTTGAGTCAAAAAGTGAAATGAAATTACAAACTTGAGGTTTAGGATCACTTTCATGTTCAATTTCAATTTCAGGAAAAGAATACTTACCAAAATGTCAATGTGATTTTCAAAACTTGGAGTTTGGTCAAGTTCAAATGGGTATGCTAAAATTAAATCTTGGTTTTCAAATAACATGATTCTTGGATCCAATCGATAGAGTTAGGGATATAAAGATTGGTCAAAGGTTATGTTGAAAGACTTTCCTCATTCTCATTGATTAATTCACTCATTATTGAGTCTAACCTACTGATAGGTCAGGTAACAGAATTTTGAGTCTGAATCATGTCTTCCATACTCTTTGCAATTGGTTCTTCTTGAAAAGGTGAGTATGGAAGTTGGTTTTGAAAATTGTGGTGAAGTCATGAGTCCAGATTTTGCAATTGCTCGGACTCACACAAGAGTTCCATATTCATTTTCAGGATGGATGGTTGTTCATTTTGAATCGGTGTGACTGGAAAAGATGAGTATGACTCTTGAAAATTTGGTTGAGATGATGACTCTAATATATTTTGAAATTATGTGATGTTTCACAAAAGAATTCCAAACTCTTTCTAGCTCAGATTTTTCTTCAATTCGATGTTCTAGAAAAGGAGTAAATGGAGTTTGATGTGGGAAGGATTGTGAATTGAGCTAATCATGAATTTGTTTTTGGGACTCAAGAATGGTTCTATACTCTTTTGTACCTCTGATTTTTCTTCATTTGGTGGTTCAAGAAAGGAGTATGTGAAGCAGAAAATAGGAAAGAAGATGGAGGACAAGGTGGCTGAAAATTTGACTCGGGGGAGGTGTATCCCCATTGAATCTATGAAGAGTGAAAATTATTTTGAAAATTATAGTCATAGGATTGGGGTTATGGGTCATATTGAGTAGGATAATCTTAGTCCTACCTATATGGTTGGTTCATATTGTACATAGCCGGATTGAAGTTATCTGAGTCAAATGAGGTGGAGGTGAAATAAGGATTCATATTAGGATTGAAAAAATTATTGTTGAAATCTATTTCACAAACAAACATAAACAAAAAAAGAAAAAGTAAACAAACAAACAAAAAAGAAAGAAAAAGCAAAACCAACAATATATTAGGGTTGACCTAAGCATAGACAACTCCAAACTGGTTAAACTGTCCACAGGGGGATACTGTAGGAATCTGACCACAAGTTAATCAGGTAGGTAAGGACAAGATCAATGGGAGATATCCGTGCCAAAGCAACAGGCCTAATTATGCCAAACCACTATTCTCAAAAAGGTTTCTCCTCTCAATCCCCAACCTTTGATACAGATTTTACAAGCGCCAAATTCTAACAACTTTCCCCTTAGGTCAATCTCTCAAAGTCCGAGATGTCCCTAGGGACCAACGTCTAGAAAATTTTATTTAGACTTGCGTTGTGTGAGTGTGGAGGTGGTTTTTTGGGCTAAGGGAGGGTAATGACTTTCCCACCTTATGTTGTATCAGGTTATGCCCTTAACTTCAATTCGTGCAAGTGTGTAATATAAACAAGAATGGACACAAAAAAGTGAGTAAATCACTTAACTGTTTGTCCTAAGTTATATGCAATGCAATATGTACACTTCCGTCAAGATCACAACAACATAAGAACAAAATACAGTATATTAGAATGAAAATTAACACGTGTCTAGATGCAAATGTCTAAACATTTTAAAATATCCAATTACTATATTTTTGTTCTTTAAATTATTGCAGTGTATAGGTAATATAAACAAAAACTAGCAGCATCATATAGCAATATGTAACGCCCCGATTCCGCAGATACGGAGACATTATGGCGACGTACATATGCGAGGTGAAAACACGCTCACGCGTACGTTAAGCCTCAGTACAGTATATAAACTCCATATAGACATGGGTCCCAGCATGAAATAAGTACAAGAATACCTGCAGAAATAGGTCAGCGATCATAATAGATATGAAAAATATGAGGACAAATAAGATAACAGAAATAAATGCCTAGGATACCTATGAATAGGCCAGATGAGGAATCTCCTATGTCACGCCAAGGCACTCTCTGCTATCCGAGAACTCGGATCTCCAATCTGGGCACGCATACCCAGGGTCGTCAGAAAGCGACCTAGTGAGTGGTAAAATGAAGGAGGCAGTAATATATACATAATAATACAAGCACGATACTAATATATAATACATGATGTGGTACAAGTGATATTATATCATAAGCATATAGGAAGCAGTGAAAATATATAAACATGTCATCTTTTGGTACCATCACTACCTAGCCGGTTATCATCAGGTCATGATTCTAATCATATCAAGTTTATATAATAAATAATGTTATTTAGCGGTGAAGTAAAAGCAGTGAACATGGTCGTGATGTAAATGAACATGCAGGTGGGCATATGCAATATGAACATGTTACTGTGTTGTGTCTAAATAGCATATAAGCAATGCAAAGCAGAATATATGTGATGCAAGGTGTACATGTGCATGAGTAGTATGCCACCATAGGTATCAGGTAGTGTAGCAAAGTCTACAGGTAACATGATAGCGGCTACAATAACATGAACAGGAACAGTAACAGGTAAGCAAGATCACAGTGAACATGAAAGCAGACAAAATAAAAGGAACAGAAACAAGTTAGTATACATGTATCAGGCAAGTCATGTGATTGACACAATAGTAGAAATCAGTACCACCTGATATTTTAATCAATCTCTTCCAGTGTCCCATACCACTGGCAGTTCATACTGGAGCCCGCACTCCAGTCGAACCCATCCGGACATGGCCTACGGGTACCATTATCCAAACGAGAGAGTGACCAAATAACAAGTGTTCCCAATGTCACTATTGTGTATACTATTTTATTATGTTAATTGGAAACCCATGGTCGAGGAGTTCTTATCGGGTAGGTGTATCCCGTGCATACCCAGTATCACGGCCTTAAACGGACCCCTGGCTGCTGAGACCAGGGCCCTCCGCTAAGAGGGGAGCACGAATCAAGTAACGGGAGCTCATGGAGCTAGTAGTAGGTAGCACTACCGTCCCCTGCAGTGGGACTAACAATATGGATCCAGTACATCACCCGATAAGATCTAATCAACCGTCAAGTCTCCCCCATACCCAAGTTAGCTTTATGATCTGATATGTCAAGTATACAATGTAACAAGAACGAATACAGTACATGATACGGGTAACATGATAACTGGACCTGAGCTCTGTTGATAGCATAGAACAATATAACGGGAAACATGCACAATATAACGGGAACAATATAACAGGAACAATATCACAATCGATGTGGGATTCCACATATCGCATATCAACAGCTCCTATGTCCAGTAACGGGATTATCCATCTCAGTAACAGGAAACAATCATATAACATGAATACAGGAACATGAAACAATAATACATGTAATCAGCACGGTGATCCATATGACAATAAGATGGGACACAATGCATACATGTACACTCGTGTGGTGAGCATGTGTAATAGTGATGTGTGAACATGAGATAGCAATGTATCGAGCATCTATGTAACGATGATATCAATATAACATGACGGTATCCAGTGTACTAGTGTAGTCGCATATCAGTGGATCCCAAACATGCAAGAAGAGTGTAGTGTCTCGGTACCTATGAAATGGTGAAACATTAACTAACGGTATAGCGTGTAACAGACCTTTATATGCAATACAATATTCTGTGTCTCGGTGGGTCGGTAAGGTGATAGTGTAATAGTGGTCGTATCTGATATCATGGAGTCCGCGAGTATCAGTGCACATGTAATAGTACTACGTAATCATGATTGGCTATGAAGTGACAGATGTGATAGATGAAAGAAAATCATATGAAATAATAATCTAACCATTTTATCTATCATGTATCCATTATATGACTTATATGTTATATGTTATATGAGATCATGAAGCAGATGCAAATGTTATTTTATAGGTTATGTTATCATGCATTACAATATGCCTTTTCTATAATTAAGTCATTTATTCATAATCTAGTGATTTACCCATAATCACGATTTATTTACCTAAACAGTCTCTCAATTCATTAAACATGAATAAATATAATTTATGAAAAGAAAACACTCACAAACTAGCCACAGGAAGGTAGCTCTCTTCCCCACGATCGCAACGGATCCAGAATTGCCCGAATCGGAGTCCAGATACTCCAGATATCGCCCGAAGACCCAAAACCGGGAGAAAAGGTTAGTTACGTAATAACAGAAATTATACAGGGGGCTATTTGTAATTTTACAGGGGCCTAAAAGTAATTTAAAATATTACAGGGGTTAAACTGAAATTGTACCTTTAACGGGTCGGGTTTGGATGTAAACGGGTCGGGTTTGGATCCAATAACCCAAACCCAATATTTAAATCAAATGGGTACGGGTTATCGGGTTATTGGGTTGGGTTTATATCCAAACCCAACCCCCTACTTGGGTTATTGGGTTCGGGTTATACCCGAACCCAAATAAACAACAACAGCAGCAGCAGCAGCAGCGCTGCTGCTGATGCGCCCACTTGGCCGGCCACTGGCCGGGCCGGCCAGCCACTGGCCTGGCCGGCAGCGCCCGCCTTGCCCCACGCCGGCGGCGGGGGAGGGAGAAAGAGGGGAGAGAGAGAGTGTGTGTTTACCAGAGAGAAACATGGGCGCACGGCCATGGCGGCCTCGCCGGAGAGGGAGGCGCCGGGCCGGAGGCGCGGCAGCCGGAGGGGAGGCGCCGGCCGGGCTGGGGAGCTGCCTGGGTGGCGCGGCGGTGGCACACCAGCCACCGGCCGCGGGCACGGGTTCGAGCCAGGAAGAGGGGGAAATTGGGGGAAAGAGAAAGAGAGTTTAAGAGAGAGAGAGAGGAAGAGTGTAAGAGAAAGAGAGAGATTGTGAGGAGAGAGAGAGAAGATATTTTGAATGAGTGAGGGGAAGAGATTTAAAGGGAGAGAGAGGCGGTGGAATGGGTTGGCTGTGGGAGGTTTCCAGAGAAAGGGAGAAGAGAAAGGAAAAGAAGGGAAAAGAAAAGAAAATAAAAATAATATTTTAATATTATAACAATCGTCCAATATTCGACCAGCTCCGAACGGTGCCCAAAAATTACAGAAAATAGATAATATTATCCTGAGACGTAAGATGAAGACGGTTTGTAGAAACTCGATCCGATTTGCAAATTAAAAATCCTGGAGTGTCTCGCCGATACGGGCGACACCGGTTTGGCCGGATTTTCGATAAATTCAGAAAAATCTCCGAAAATACCCAAACGTAGATAACATGATTCTAAGGCATATGGTGAAAGAGGATTCTCAAAATTCTACGTCGTTTGTGAAAGAAAAATCGGAAAGCCGAGTATCGGTATCGGTCGATACCGACTACGGAGAGTTGCCAAAATAATCCAGAAAAATCTTAAAAAAATCCTAAAAAATCTAAAATATTAGAAAATGATTTTTGAAACTGAAATCGGCTCAAGCGGACTACAACGGAGGTCAAATCAATTTTGTACGTCGTATCGCGTACCGATACGGTGATACGTACACCGGGAAGCAGGGGGTTACACAATATACAAGAATTTACCCAACTACACAAAAGCAAGTATGGACTTCTACGACGCTAAATTTCTGAAAATTTTGACTTGCACACCCAAAAACAAAGAAAGAAAGTTAACAAAAACGTGAAATCAAACCGTTCCCATCCCCGGCAAAGGCATCAAAATTTGATCAGGGGAAAACCGCGCACAAAAGTGTCATTTTGAAATTAGAAATTAAGTGTGTGCTTTGGCTTTCTCGATACTTCCGTTATAGCATAGAGGCTAAAACTGAAATTACACCTAGAGGGAGGCGAATAGGTGTATAGCTAATCAAATGAAAATTCAAGACAATATAATATGAAATAACACACCCGATCACTCAAAATAAAACTTGAAGACGGATTCCTCATGAAATGCTCCGAACTTCTCCTCGTGATTCCTCTAGATAAGTGTTGAGATGCTCAACTGTTATCTTGTTGAGATAAGTATTGATCGACAATAAATGAATGATAAACAAGTAAATAGAGACAATAAGGTAATCGCAAACAAAAAGATTTGTTTCGTGGTTCGAGCCACCGCTCTACGTCCCCGCCTTCACTACCATGAAGGATTTCACTATCTACTATTGGATCTTCCACAAAGGGACCTTACAATAAGGAATTACAACTACTCAGAGTATACAACTCCTCAACTCAATCCTCTACACCAGAGGCAACACAAAATCAATTGAGATAACAAGCTCTGGGTGATCAAGAGATCACAAACACTCTCTTTGCAACTTTCTTTAAAAAATCCTATAGAGTAAAATGTAAACTTGAAGCTCAAGAATGTAAGTGAGAGTGAAAATCAGAAAAGAGAGATTTTAAGAGCAGAAAAACTCAATTAAAACTTTGAAAATAAGAGCACAAAAGAAAATTTGAAACTTTTTCTCTTTAAAAGCAAAAACTAGATTTTCAATATAATTTGTTGTTATGAAATATTCAATCCCAATGACCCTTTATATAGGTTTTAGAAAAATACTTTTAGAATAGTTTTACCAGGTCTAAAAAGGAAGAAATTTACCCTAGAAATTTAACTTTCCACGTTTTAAAAGAAACATGTTTAAAAACAGATTTAAAAGAATTAGCCGTTACTGCCAATCTGGCAGTCTGTTAATCGACCGGCCGTTCAAAAAAAATTGACCATTAGCTCTCGGTCGACCGGTCGGTCGACCATGTTTAACGGAGACCAAATTAGTTACAGTCGGTCGACCGCTCGATCGACCGCAATATGGGACCGATCGACCGGTCGGTCGACTGGGAATGTGCACAACATGCACACCCCAATAGCCAGAGGTTCGTCGACCGTGCGGTCGACCGTTCTGGTCTGTAATAGGCACGGTGCGGTCGGCCGACCTAGGCCAAAAACTGGGTCAAAGTAAATTTTGAAGACAAAGAAAATTTTCAAATAATTTTTGTTTGAATTTTGGAAGAGGGAAGACATTTATAGCCATGAGATACAAGTTCTAAACTGAGAAAGAAATTTCTAAGAAAATGTGGAACAAGTATCAAAACCAAACATGTCAAAACCATACTTTTAAAAATGTGCACTTTTGTATGTGTATATCTTTGAGCATCAAATATATATTCTACTATTTAACAAATGAGTTTCTTACAAGGTTCTAATCGACTACAAGAATCTTCAAGCGGGCTTCTCTAATAGCGATGTTTGAGCGACGCTGAGTGCTTAGAGCTATGATCCCGTTCTTGAGTACCCTTGAGCCATCAACACCTTCCTTTAGAGGAAGAAACCTGTTAGATCTTCTTGAACCTTGAAATACACTCTTGAACTTGATTAGTACCAAATAACTTCATGTGCTTTGTTATTATCAAAACACAAAACCGAGAATTGTAACCTTTAGGCCAACAAAAATGGGTCGAATCCACAAGGACTGGAGGCGATAGAAGCTTTCACGGTATGTTCACGTGTTGTTAAAGTTTCTTCTATGTTTTAAAGAATCAAAAAAAGAAAAACAGAGAACGAAAAGAGAAGAGTACGATGGAAATAAAGATAGACACATTGAAGAGATTGTATTTGTGATTTTTGGTATATTTCTAAAAAAAAGTAAAAAAAGAAAGAAAACTCATGGCAACAACTACTAATGGTTCCACTAACCATGATAACCTCTTAATGATAGTTTTCTCACATGTATCCTTTACCATCACTAGTCCTTGATTCAAGAGCGTTTCAAAGCATGACCCATAAGATCACTTTCACATCTAACTTAACAACAAGTGCAAGCTACACTTCAACCATTAAAACTAAACTAGAGTAAGCATGGAATAAAATAATGTTAGCTTGTTAGAGAATTAGATGTTAGAGTGTTAGAATCCATCATCATAAGCCATCAATGGCTCTTGCAGGAGCAAGGCCAAGTAACGGCTATTAGTTTCATGTAAATTATTAAGTAAAGAGTTAGCAAGTTAGTGGTTAGTAGTTAATTACCATGAGAGAATTATCTAAGCATATAAAGGGAGTTAAAGAGAAAAAAACAAATAAAGAAAAAGAGAGAACCTTTCATAGAGTGCCACCCTCCATTACAAGCACTCTTGCTTTCATCCATGTACTACTCTCTTTCCTATTACATGATCTATAAGAAATGAAAAATACAAAAGAGGAAGAAGAAGAATAACTAACCTAAACTAATGAAAGGAAACTATCCTAAAAGTTATCCTAAAAACTCCCCTAAAAACTCTTCTCCCTGGAAATTTTAAAATCCCAGGGTATTTATAGGTCAAGGGGGGCAGCAGGTGGTGTCACGGGGCCGCAAAAACGCGGCCATAGCGGCATTTTAGTGGCCATAATGTGGTCCCGCGTGCACAAACTTCTATCACGTCATGTCATTTTGCTCTCCTGTCAGATGTACCCCCTGATTTCTAGATATGGGCACCTAGTTTTGATAGAACCACCTTCCAAAATCAATGACTATGTGTGTAGGCTTTAAATCTCCAAATAAATAGGATTTTGGCCTTCTTCTTCATCTCCAAACATACAAGAGAGGTGTTATTAGCAGAATTTTATATTAATAAATATGAAAATGTGGTACGAAAATGCATATTTAGAGACTAATCATACTCCCACACTTATCTTTTTCTCATCCCGAGCAAAACAGAAAAACTAAGAAAATTATTACACCACTTTCACATGTGACGCGATTGCACTGAGTATGTGCAACAAACCGTTAAACCTCTAGGTTTTTCCTAGAGGAGGAGTTTTGTCTCCTAAGAGTTTTCAGCAGATTACACCCACAAAATCCATAAAGAAATAAATTAAATGTTAGTATTTTGAAAACGCATTTTGAAATAGAAGAAAGTGTTGAAATATTTTTTTGAAAATTTAAATTATCCAAGGTCATAGGTTAACCAGAAATTATTCTTCCTTAAACTAAGTCTAAATGCAAAATCTTGTGATAAATTAAATGTGAGAATTTAAAATTGAATCAATTCTTTGACCTTTCATAAAACTCTTAGAAAAATATGCACTTTGTGAACTGTGAAGATTTTTGGGATATCGACTCTAACTTTCATGCCATTTATTTATATCAATTTTCTCTCTTAGTTTTCCTAGGTTTTCTAGCTTACCCGGGTAGTGAGCCTTTAGGCGGTTACTCCCAAACCAGATGGTTTTAGGGAACCAGATGAGAAAACATCCCTCGAGCTTAAGGACTCGAGTAAACAAGGCCACAAAACTAAGGGGATTATTTTATTTTTTTCCACCGTTCTAAGAGTGAATAATCATGCTACCTGAGACATAACTACCCAGCTTTAATAAGTGATTTTTATCATCATTTTATATATTTATATATATATATGGTATTTTTTGTCTTTTTTTCAATCCCAAAAAATTGTATAAGTGTGAAATATATCTAAGGCAAAAATTCTAGACCAAATTATCTTTTCAATCTTACATTATTATCCTAAAATTTAAACAAGATCTATTATTTTGACTTGGTTTAAAAAATTCATAATTTTAGGTCTTTCTAATTCCTAAGATCCTCTTAATTTTCTTAAACATATATCAAAACTATTTCTCTTATTTCAAAAAGTTTTGTAAAAAGAAAAGAAAAGGGTTTTTATATAAAAAATCAAAAACTTTCTAAAAAAGTGTAAAAGAACGAAAATATAAAACAAACTATGTTAGTAAATCCTCTCCCATACTTATCTCATGTATTATACTCAATGCATCGTGAATGTGTATATGCATGGAACAAATGGAAAAGGAAGAAAAATTGCCTTATGGTGGTGGTTCCGGTGGTGGTCTAATTGGTCCACGAAATGTATCCCAATCCATAGATCATGGTATTCGCAGGAAACCACCAGTAACCTTTCGAATATAACCATAAAAAGAATGATGAAGTGAATGGTCTTATTTAAAAAATTATCCCCACCCAATGTTCAATTTTTAAAAATAATTCTTGAGTTATTTTGTTCAACACCTTTGTCCAATAATGAAGGTGATTTTGGGAGATGATTGATTTGGACTCAAATAGAATAGGAACAAAAATCGATACCAACTCGAAAATTTGACTCAGATCAAGTCGAGATTCAAAAGTGAGAGTCAAAATTGGTTCAAAAATGGGGTCTAAACCGAAGAATTGATGTTCACACACTTTCTCCATTAACGAAATGTGATTATAAAATATTGGTGATTCAATTTCACGGTGTACTGGAACAGGATTCAATGTTGACTCCGGAATAGAGAAAATTTTGGCAAAGATACCAGAGTCATTATTGAGTCAAAAAGTGAAATAGAATTGCCAACTTGAGGTTCAGGATCACTTTCATGTTCAATTTCAATTCCAGGAAAAGGATAACTTGCCAAAATGTTAATGTGATTTTAAAACTTGGAATTTGGTCAAGTTCAAATGGATGTGCTGAATTGAATCTTAGTTTTCAAAATAACATAATTCTTGGGTCCAATCGATAGAGTTAGAGATATAAGGATTGGTCAAAGGTTGACAAGAAAGACTTTCTACATTCTCATTGATCAATTCACTCATTATTGAGTCTAACCTACTGATATGCCAAGCAACAGAATTTTGAGTCTGAATCATATCTTCCATACTCTTTGCAATTGGTTCTTCTTGAAAAGGTGAGTATGGAAATTGGTTTTGAAAATTATGGTAAAGTCGTGAATCCATCAGATTTTGCGATTGTTGCTTGGACTCATGCGAGAGTTCCATATTCATTTTCAAGATGGATGGCTGTTCATTTTGAATCGGTGTGACTGGAAAAGATGAGTATGACTCTAAAAATTTAGTTGAGATGATGAGTCCAACATATTTTTAAAAATATTACACTGTTTCACAAAAGACTTCCAAACTCTTTTCTAACTCAAAATTTTTTTTTCAAGTGGATGTTCTAGAAAAGGAGTATATGGAGCTTGATGTGGGAAGGATTATGAATTGAACAAATTTTGAATTTATTTTTGGGACTCAAGCATGGCTTTTATACTCTTTTGTACCCTTGATTTTTCTTCAATTAATGGTTCAGGAAAGAGAGTATGTGAAGCAGAAAATGGGAAAGAAGATGGTGGACAAGGTGATTGAAAATTTGACTTAGGGGAGGTGAATCCCCATTGACTCTATGAAGAGTGGAAATTAATTTGAAAATTATAGTCATAGGATTGGGGTATGGGTCATACTGAGTTGGATAATCCCAGTCCAGCCTATATGGTTGGTTCATGTTGTATATAACCGGATTAGAGTTATCTTAGTCAAATGAGGCCGAGATGAAATATGGATTCATATTAGGATTGAAAGAATTGTTGTTGAAATCCATTTCACAAACAAAACAAAAAAGGAAAAGCAAACAAACAAACAAAAAAGAAAGAAAAAGCAAAACCAAGCCTATATTAGGGTTGATCTAGACCAAGATAATTCCTAACTCGTTAAACTGTCCACGGGGGGTACACTGTAGGAATCTGACCACAAGTTTATCGGCTAGGTAGGGGCAAGATCAGTGGGAGATATCCGTACCGGAGCAACGGGCCTAATTATGCTGAACCACTATTCTTTGAGGTTTTCCCTTTCAATCCCCAACCTTTAATACCGATTTGACAAGAGTAAAATTCTAACAACTTTCCCCTTAGGTCAATCTCTTAAATGAGTCCGAGATGTCCCCAGGGGCCAATGTCTAGCAAATTTTTATTTAGATTTGGGTTGTGTGAGTAGGGACGTGGTTTTTAGGTTAAGGGAGGGTAATGACTTCCCCACCTTATGTTGTATCGGGTTATACTCTTAAGTTTAATTCGTGCAAGTGTGCAATATAGACAAGAATGAACACAAAAAAGAAAGTAAATCACTTAAGTATTTGTCCTAAGCTATATGCAATACAATATATACACCTCCGTCAAGATCACAACAATACAAGAACAAAATACAGTATATTGGAATGAAAATTAACACGTGCCTAGATACAAATGTCTAAACCATTTTAAAACATCCAATTACCATATTTTAATTCTTTAAATTATTGTAGTGTATATGTAATATAAAAAGAAACTACCAGCAGAATATAGCAATATACAAGAATTTACCCAACCACACAAAAGCAAGTGTGAACTTCTGCGATGCTAAATTTCTGAAAATTTTGTCCTGCACACCAAAAAACAAAAATAAAGTTAACAAAATAATGAAATCAAACCATTCCCATCCCCAACAACGGCGCCAAAATTTGATTGGGGGAAACCACTTACGAAAAGTGTCATTTTAAAATTAGAAATTAAAGTGTGTGCTTTGGCTTCCTCGATACTTCCGTTATAGCTAGAGGCTAAAACTCATCGAATTCACAAGGACGGGAGGCGATAGAAGATTTCACGGTATGTTCACGTGTGTGTTAAATTTCTTCTATGTTTTAAAGAATCAAAAGAAAAGAAAATAGGGAATGAAAAGAGAAGAGTACGGAGGAAACAAAGATAGAAACATTGAAGATATGGTATTTGTGATTTTTAGTATATTTCTAAAGCAAAGTAAAAAAAGAAAGAAACTCATGACTACTAACTACTAATGGCTCCACTAACCATGATAACCTCTTAGTGATAGTTGCCTCGCATGTATCCTTGGCTATCACTAGTCCTTGATTTAAGAGCGTTTCAAAGCATGACCCATAAGATCACTTTAACATCCAACTCAATAACAAGTGCAAGCTATACTTAAACCATCAAAACTAAAGTAGAGTAAGCACGAAATAAAGTAATGTTTACTTGTTAGAGAATTAGATGTTAGAGTGTTAGAATCCATCATCATGAGCCATCAATGGCTCTTGCAAGAGCAAGACCAAATAGAAGCTATTAGATTCATATGGATTATCAAGTAAGGAGTTAGCAAGTTAGTGGTTAGTAGTTAGTTGCCATGAGATAATTAGCTAAGCATGTGAAAGAAGTTAGAGAGAAGAAAACAAATAGAGATAAAGAGAGAACCTTTCATAGAGTGTCACTCTCCTTACAAGCACTCTTGCTTCATTCTATGTACTATTCTATTCCCTATTACATGATCTACAAGAAATAAAAAATACAAAAGAGGAAGAAGCAAAATAACAACTTAAACTAAAGAAGGAATCTACCCTTAAAACTGCCCTAAAAACTCTCCTAAAATTCTTCTCCCTGAAAATATGAAAATCTCAGGGTATTTATAGGTCAAGGAGGCACCAGGGGGTGTCACGGGGCCGCGCGTCAAATCTTGACGCGTGGCTCCATAAGGATCAGCAGAAATCCGGCTATGGCCGCATTTTCGCGGCCATAATGCGGCCGCGCGCACATAAATTTCTGTCACGTCATGTCGGTTTGCTCTCCTGTCAGATGTACCCCCTGATTTCTGGATATGGGCACCGGCTTTGATAAAATCACCTTCAAAGTCAATGGCTATACGTGCAGGTTTTAAATCACCAAATAAATGGGAATTTGGGAATCTTCTTCATTTCACGCCATGGAACTAGAAACATACAAGAGAGATGTTATTAACAGAATTCATATTTAATAAATGTGAAGATGTGTCATGAAATATGCATATTTAGAGACTAATCAATGAATCAATATGTATAAACATGCCAACCTCCTTTCATGACTCCTTCCACCAAAAATATTATGCAAATGAATGACAATTACAGATCAAGACATTGCATAGAAACATGACATAAATGAATATATAAGATAAAAGCTCATTATAACAAAACACACTAAATTTTATCAAAACTATTTTCTATAAGAAGAATACATAAAACAAAAACATATATTAATACTTCTCCCCTTTTTTCATGCATCAAAAGGGAGTAAAACATGATACCAATTTTAAAACAAACACATGTAAACCAATTATGAGAGACACTAATGAAAATTTTAAGAATCTATATTGCAAACATTCAACTCATCACAGATGAATAAAAATCTATTATAATCAAGTGATTTAGTAAAAATGTTCGCTAATTAAAAATTGGTAGAAACATAATCAATTTCAATATCTCCCTTCTCATAATGATCTCTAAGAAAGTGATATCAAATCTCTATATACTTGATCTTACTATATTGATTTGCATTCTTAGTCATATGTATAGTACTAGTATTATCAAAAAATATTTTGATATGATCATAGTGCAAATCATAATCAGGGAGAGTATGTTTCATCCAAAGGACTTATGCACAACAAGCCCTGACCGCGAAATACTCTACCTCGGCGGTTAAGAGGGCTAAGGAATTTTATTTCTTGAAAGACTATGAAACAAGATAATTTCCAAAAAATTAACAAGTTTCACTAGTGCTCTTCCTATCCACTTTACAATCGGCATAATCGGCATCCAAAAAGCTCGTCATTTAGAATTATCCGGTCTTTGAATACCACAAGCCTATTCCAATAGTATCCTTAAGATATCTAATAATGCGTTTTAATACAATTAAGTGAGACCCTTGACAAGGTTAGAATCTAGCACATAGACACACACTAAATATAATGTCTGACCTACTAGCCATCAAATAAAGTAAGCTACCAATCATGCTATGATAGAGTTTAATGTTAATATTTTTACCTTGTCCATCCTTATCAAGCTTAGTTGTGATAGCCATGGGTGTGTTGCTAATTCTTACATCTTTAAGCCCAAACTTCTTGATAAGTTCTCTTGTGCATTTGGCTTGGTTGATGAAGATTCAATCACTCTTTTGCTTGATTTGGAGTCCAAAGAAGTAGTTGGGCTTTCCCATCATACTGATTTCGAACTATTCCTTCATACATGATTCAAAATTCTTACAAAGGTTTTCATTAGTAGATCCAAAAATGATATCATCAATATATATTTGCACAATTAGGTTCTCATTATCTACATTCTTTGTAAACAAGGTTTAACTTTGCCTTTCACAAAATCATTAGAAATGAGAAAACTTGAAAGTCTTTCATATAAAGCTCTTGGAGTTTGTTTTAAACCATATAATGCTTTATCAAATTTAAAAACAAAATCTGGATGTGTAGGATCAACAATCCGGGGGTTGTTTACCATACACCTCTTCTTCGATAAAATCATTCAAAAATGCACTTTTAACATCCATTTGAAAAGGATTAATATCTTTGAAAGAAGCAAAGGCAAGTGTCACTATATAGCTTCAAGTCGTGCTACGGATGCAAAGATTTTCTCAAAATTAATACCTTCAATTTGGGTATAATCTTGGGCCACTAAACTAACTTTATTCCTAATAACATTTTCTGACTCATCCAACTTATTCTTAAAAATCCACTTAGTGCCAATGGTTGACCGATCATGGGGTCTAAGAATAAGGTGTCAAACTTGGTTCTTGATTTGTCACATACATTGCATTTTTGTTGTCACTTTACCATACTTGTTTGCTAATAAATGATATTAATAATTGTCTTTTTCTTTGGTAAATGTAGCCCAAATGCTCAAAGAAATAAATGAGGAACAAGCCTAAACTCGAAGTGAAGAAATCTGGGCTATCAAGGAGTTGAGAAAATCCCTCCTTGAATCGAGGAATCGGAGCCAAGAAAATCAAATGCTGATTCAGTCAGTGGTTGAAGAAGAAACAAGAAAATCAACCAGATATGCGAGAAGCCCTTCACCCCAGGAAGCTCGCCCCTCTTGGTGTGGCCACCTGGCCACACTAGTGCCGCAGAATTGCGGCCCAAGCCGCAATTCTGCGGCCAACTGATGTCAGTTGGGGGAGCATTTGCTCCCCCAACGTTCCCGGGATCTTGGTTGTTAGGGTTTGGGCTATAAAAAGGCATTTGCTGCACTGAAAATGGGAGGAAGGCAGAGATAGGACTTAGCCAAGCTTTTCATTTCTAGGTTTAGGTTTTTCTTTTTTATGTAACTTGTATGTAGGCTTAGGTTAGAAGATGATTCATGTAAGTAAGAGAGAGAGGCTGATGTTGAGAGTGACACCGATTTACTCCTCCTCCTTTCTTTCATTGTCTCAGTAAGCAATAAAGGTAAACTTTTCTTTGTGTTCGTTTCTTTACTTTCCTTTACATTTGTTTTGCTTTTCGTTTTCCTTTTCTACTTCACCTTGGTTGTATGTGTTGAGTCTACAAGTGAACTCTAAAGCAAGTACACCGATGCTACGTGAGAGCCAGCGATAGTTCATGAAGACGTTCTCCTCTTCCAAGCTCGCATCACTTCGTTCTTCTTATGCTTGATGATATAATGTGCACGGGGACCGAGTTCGAGTTTATGATTTATGCGTTGAACGCCTCCGAAGCACAAAGGTAGAACTTGCAAAAAGGTTTCCAAGTAAGTCATCACCAAACTAGGTAAGTAATTCTTAACTTTCTTTCTTTTCTTTTATCGCTATAGTATAGATCGCCAACACGATTTCTTTCATTACTTCTTCCCAATCGTTTTCGATCTTTTCCTCCACTTCATTTGTACATAGTCGCTTTTTATTGTTTTCTGATTTTCCACCTTCTTCATCTCTCGCTTTCTCTCTAACTTTAACTATAACTTTCTTTTTTCATTTTTATAACTTTAAAACAGAGAATAATCTTCGCTTATTTTCATAAGATTTCAATAAAACTGTAAACGCTTCCATCGCAAACCCTCCTTGTGGATCACGACCCGCATAGCCACTTGCTATAGCGGAAGAATTGAGCACTTGCACAAGTTTATTATTAGATCTGAAATTTCGTATTTTTTGTGCAGGTTTTGCCTCAATCAAATTTTGGCGCCGTTGCCGGGGAGGGTAAAACGGTTTTTATTGAAATCTGAATTTTTATTGCAAATTTTTGAGAACTAAACGAATTTTCTTCTCTGTTGCAGGTTACAGGTGAAGAAACAGAAAAATTTGCATTGCAGTGACATACAAGTGGCTCTGGGCTTCTGCTCTTGAAAGCAGAAACCAGAAGTCCTCTGAACTGCCGCAATTCCACGGCAAAAGCCGCAGATTTGCGGCAAGGAGGAGTTAACGGCTGACCAAATTTCTGCAGGGTTGCTTACTCTGCAAAATACATCTGCTGCAGTACTTAAATTCTTGTATGCTTCACCTTATATCTGCTAATAATCAACAGTAAAATTTTTTTTTTTTGCAAAGTTAAAAATTGATTAGACATTTGCATTTCTAGGCACGTGTCTTTTCAATTCATTTACTTTTACTGTTGAAGAGTGCTGGAGCAAGGTATGTTTGCATTGCATCTAGAATAGGACTATCTCTTGGTTGATTTATATCGCTTAGAGTGCATCTTATTTATCTTGTACACTTGCACAAAAACTGATCTTAAGGGCACCACCCAATAACAAGATAAGGTGGGATTTAATCACCCTTCCTTAGCCCAAAAATCAGAATCCAAGCACTCACTAACCCAAGCCTAACCTAAATTGAGTAGACGTTGGCCCTAGGGACATCTCGGACTCAATTAGGAGATTATCCTAAGGGGAAAAATGTTGGAATCTAACTCCTGCAAAATCAGTGTCTAGGAAAGGGATTGAGGGCCGAAAGCCCGAAGGTTGGTGGTTATTTAATTAAGGAACGTCTTTGACGGAAAAACCTCCCACCAACCTTGCCCTGACCTGGCTGATTAGCTTGTGGTTAAAGTCTACATTAGACCTCCCATGGACAGTCTAACCAGTTAGGAGTCGTCTAGGTCCTAAGTCTACCCTAACTTAGGCTAGAATTTTTCTTTTTTGTTTGTTTATTTGTTTGTTTTCTTTGTTTGTATTCTATTGTGTGATATGAACTATAATAATAATTTTTTCAACTACAATAATAATCCATATTACACACCGACTTTATTTTCGGATATTACCAACCCGGCATATCATAACTTTGACCAACCTAGTGTGCCGGATTGGTCTTATCCGAATCAATATGACCCATACCCCCCATGTAACAACTATAATTTCCATAATGATTTCAACTCTTCACCGAGTCAGTGGGGATTCACCTCCCCCGAGCATAATTTCCAACCATCTTGCCCTCCTTCTCCACCCAGTCCACATTATGTTCAAGATTCATACTCAGTTCCACCCGTCCAAAATAGGAAACCATCAATTTTGGAACGGAGTATGCGTGAGTCCAAACATAAATCCCAAAATCTAATGGACTCACAATTTCAATACCACTTCCAAGACAACTCTTCATCTTTTCATCAAAACAATGAACCCATCAATTATGAAAAGATGCTAGAAGCCATGACTCATGCTCAAAATGCTAGAAATCGTGACATAGATATGATGGTCGAATCTCTACGTTCCCACCGTCCTGATGTCACTTACCATTCTGTTAGAGCCGAAGAGTCATGTAGTTTTGGAAATCAAGATTCCATTTCAGAACAACCATGTGAACTTACCCAAACTCCAAATGATGTTGATAGTTTGGCTAGTTTTCCTTTTCCTGAAATAGAACTTGAAAATGATTATGATCCTGAACCCCAACTTAGTGATTCAATTCCATTTCCTGATTCGATTATGACTCCAGTATCTTCACCTGACTTCAATTTTTTCCGGAGTCAACATTGGATCCTGTACCAATTCATAAAGAAATTGAATCACCCATCTTTGAGGATCATATTGAACTTGACCAATTATACACTTTTGAAGATCCTATTGACAAATTGGTAAGTTCTCCATTTTTTGATATTGAACTCAATGAGATATGTGACCTAGATTCTCAAATCTGTGATCCAGTTCAACTTTCTGAATCAATCTTGACTCCTGTTTTGTTACCAAACTTGAGTAATATTTTAGAGTCAGTTTTGATTCCTCCACCTATCATTCCTGAACTGGAATCACCTATATTAGGTCACATTCCATTGTTGGAAAATAAATGTGGACTAGAGTTTCAACTTCTTGACTTGGACCCAATTTCTGAACCTATTTCGAATCCTGAACCTTTACTTGACTTAAGTCACCTTCCTGAGTCGGTATTAGTTCCTGTCATTCCTGAGTCCAAGTCAACCGTTCTATCATTTCATACTCCATTCTGGGACGAGGTGGTTGATAAATATGACTCCGAAATCAATTATGAAATATGGAAATTAGATGGGGTTAAATACTTAATAAAGATCCTTTATGGATTCATCTTTTTAATGGGTTATATTAAAGAAATTCTTGGTGGGTTCCTCCGAGACCCAAGAAAAGTTGATTGGGCCGCGTTTCGTGGACCAATCAGACCACCACCGGAACCACCACCATAAGGTAACACTTTCCTTCCCTTTCTTCTTTTTCATGCATCTATGCATTAATTCATACATTGAGGACAATGCATGAGATAGGTGTGGGGGAGGGTCTAACATAACTTTTCTTTTTCTTTAAAATAAAAAAAAAATTAACATTTTCCTTTACTTTTAAAAACTTTTTGAAAAATAGAAACAATATTTTGACTTATTTTTGTAAGAAATTAAGTTAATTTTAAGGAATAGGAAAATCTAAATTAGGATTTCTTATACTTGGTCAAAATAAGATTATTTGTTTGATTTTTAGAGTTAGGAAGATAATTTGTCAAAGTAATTTAATCTTGATCTTTACCTTGATGAAATATGCACACTTCATACACTTACACACTTAGGGTTCAAAACAAAGATTCTTATGCCTTAAAAAAAAATATGAATAAGTCTAATTATTGATTAGCTAGGTGCTTTGGCCTAAGCAAGCCTTAGTATTTATGCGAAAGATGATTAGATAAGTAAAAAAAAAAATGAATAAATCTAATTATTGATTAGCTAGGTGCTTTGGCCTAAGCAAGCCTTAGTATTTATGCGAAAGATGATTAGATCCTCTGATTAAGCTGGGTATTTGTGCCTAATAAAGCATAAGTATTCACGCCTAAAAGAGGTTCATATAATAAAATCCTTAGTTTTGTGGCCTTATTTGCTCGAGTCCTTAAGTCCTAGGGGTGTCTTCTCACCTGGTGCCCTAAGACCGTCTGGTTTGGGAGTCATCGATTAGAGGCTCGTTACATGGGCAGATTAGAAAGCCTAAACTAAGGAATAATACCACAAAAATATATATATATAAATAAATAAGGCATAAGAGTTAGAGTTAATGAACCCTTAATCAAAATTTTCACAATCACAAGGTGCATATGACTTAGGGTAAAGTAATAGACTAGATGAGAAGTACAAATTGACTCCTTACTTTAATTGATAACAAATTTTTGAATAGAGACTAAGTTTAGGAATGAAAGATTCGGTTTTCCTATAACTTACAGATTGCTTAGATCTTACAATCATATTTCAAATATTTTTCTCTTTCAAAATGCTTTTCGAAAATACTAACTCTTTATTCCCTTTCTTTATGGATTTTGTGGGTGCAATCCGCTGAAAACCCTCACGAGACAAAACTCGTCCTCTAGGGGGAACCTAGAGGTTTAACGGCTTGTTACACATGCTCAGTGCAATCGCGTGAACTGCGAAAGTGGTCCAATAATCCTTAGTATAGTTTAGTTGTTTTGCTCGAGGGCGAGCAAAAGATAAGTGTGGGGGTGTGATTTGTCACATACATTGCATTTATGTTGTCACTTTACCATACTTGTTTGCTAATAAATGATATTAATAATTGTCTTTTTCTTTGCTAAATGTAGGCCCAAATGCTCAAAGAAATAAATGAGGAACAAGCCTAAACTCGAAGTGAAGAAATCTGGGCTATCAAGGAGTTGAGAAAATCCCTCCTTGAATCGAGGAATCGGAGCCAAGAAAATCAAATGCTAATTCAGTCAGTGGTTGAAGAAGAAACAAGAAAATCAACCAGATATGCGAGAAGCCCTTCACCCCAGGAAGCTCGCCCCTCTTGGTGTGGCCACCTGGACACACCACGGCCAACTGATGTCAGTTGGGGGAGCGTTTGCTCCCCCAACGTTCCCGGGATCTTGGTTGTTAGGGTTTGGGCTATAAAAAGGCATTTGCTGCACTGAAAATGGGAGGAAGGCAGAGATAGGACTTAGCCAAGCTTTTCATTTCTAGGTTTAGGTTTTTCTTTTTTATGTAACTTGTATGTAGGCTTAGGTTAGAAGATGATTCATGTAAGTAAGAGAGAGAGGCTGATGTTGAGAGTGACACCGATGTACTCCTCCTCCTTTCTTTCATTGTCTCAGTAAGCAATAAAGGTAAACTTTTCTTTGTGTTCGTTTCTTTACTTTCCTTTACATTTGTTTTGCTTTTCGTTTTCTTTTTCTACTTCACCTTGGTTGTATGTGTTGAGTCTACAAGTGAACTCTAAAGCAAGTACACCGATGCTACGTGAGAGCCAGCGATAGTTCATGAAGACGTTCTCCTCTTCCAAGCTCGCATCACTTCGTTCTTCTTATGCTTGACGATATAATGTGCACGGGGACCGAGTTCGAGTTTATGATCTATGCGTTGAACGCCTCCGAAGCACAAAGGTAGAACTTGCAAAAAGGTTTCCAAGTAAGTCATCACCAAACTAGGTAAGTAATTCTTACTTTCTTTCTTTTCTTTTATAGCTATAGTATAGATCGCCAACACGATTTCTTTCATTACTTCTTCCCAATCGTTTTCGATCTTTTCCTCCACTTCATTTGTACATAGTCGCTTTTTATTGTTTTCTGATATTCCACCTTCTTCATCTCTCGCTTTCTCTCTAACTTTAACTATAACTTTCTTTTTTCATTTTTATAACTTTAAAACAAAGAAGAATCTTCGCTTATTTTCATAAGATTTCAATAAAATTGTAAACGCTTCCATCGCAAACCCTCCTTGTGGATCACGACCCGCATAGCCACTTGCTATAGCGGAAGAATTGAGCACTTGCACAAGTTTATTATTAGATCTGAAATTTCGTATTTTTTGTGCAGGTTTTGCCTCAATCAGTTCTGCTCAAATTGATTGAGCTCTTCTTGTATTACAAGCAACTAATATGGGTCATCCTTGGCTTCGAGAATATTTTTAGGCGCAATATGATAGATTAATGCATAATGGCAATAAATATCATGGAGTTTGGAGCGAGTAGTTACCCCCTTGGATACATCACTTATGATGAGCTCCTTTGGATGGTTCGTAGCATATCTCCAACCCTTTTAAAGCGATTGTTTTGGCTCCACTTCAACTTCTTAAACTTCACCGTATTCATCATCCTTTCATTTGTCTTCTTCTTGCATTGATGAATCCTTTAATGATATTTTCTACATATCTTCTCCTAAGGAATCAATTTCTATAACATTCTTCACAAGAACATTAGATTCCTCAAACTTGACATGTATAGACTCTTCAATAATCAAAATTGACCAATTGAAAATTCTATAGGATTTACTAGTATGTGAATATCCAACAAATATAGCTTCATAATACTTGGTATCAAATTTACCTAAATTGTCCTTAGTGTTCAAAACAAAACATTTGCAACCAAAAACTCTAAAATATGAAATATTTGATTTTCTCAAATAATAAATCTCAAAAGGGGTTTTAGAAGTATTTTTATAAAAATAAACTCTATTTGATATGTAACATGAAGTGCTTACGGCCTCGGCCTATAGATATTGAGGGAGTCTGTATTCACTAATCTTTGTCCTAACCATTTCTTGAAGAGTGCGATTCTTTCTTTCAACGACTCTATTTTGTTGTGGAGTTCTTAGACAAGACAACCCATATTTAATTCTATTTCCTTCATAATAGATGATAGAAGAATGGTTGATGAATTTACCACCTCTATCACTCCTTATGTGTAAAATTAAAAAATCTTTTTCTTTCTCAACTCTTTTTCTAAAATTATGAATATGCGAAAAAGCTTCACCTTTAGTTTCTAAAAAAAAAACCCATGCATACCTTGAGAAATCACCAACTAAAACAAAAACAAAACGGTTATCACTAAGACTTTTGGTTTTAGTTGGACCAAACAAATCCATGTGGATTAACTCTAAAGGCTTAGATGCCATGATATCATTGATTGTTTTGAAAGAGGACATGGTTTGTTTCTCAAGTTGGCACGCATCAAATGCAGTCTTTTTCAAACTTTAAAAAAGAAATATCCTTTACCGATTCCTTTGAATTAATTTGGGATAGGTGGTCAAAAAAAATATGGCCTAGGCTCCTATGCCAAAACCAAAAATCTTCATTAAAAGTATTTAAAAAAGTGGTATTGCAATATAAATTCAACATATCAATGATGTAAATATTATTTTCACGAAAAATAGAAAGAATATAAGTATTTGTTTTCTTGTCTAAAATATCACAAGTGTGTTGGAACATATTTCGATGAAGACTTTGTGGAGCATTTCATTTGGAGCTCTAACACATGACGAATCAAGAGTTCTACATGATCAAGATGTCCCAAGGAGAGTTGATATGATGTATTTTGTAAAGATGAAATAGCATGTAAAAAGCCTTGACACACACACACCATATCAATGTCCATTAGTCGACTAATACCTATGACAAGTCGACTAATAACATGTATAGTCGACTTGACAAATATCCCTAGTCGACTAAGTCTTGTGTCAAAACAGACCCAACTCTCTGTTTCTGCATTAGTCGACTTAACAGTCAATACTAGTTGACTAATAGCAAAGTGTAGTCGACTAATCCCTTGCCCCTAGTTGACTAATCCCTGGTCCAGTCGACTTATAAGTAGTTGCAGTCGACTTGAATCAGTTATACAGAAAACTGTCACTCCAACGTTCTTGACCTAGTCGACTAATACCCAAACCTAGTCGACTAATAGTAGGAAATTTGCCTAGGCTAGTTGACTAACTCAAAAGGCAAGTCGACTATAGGCAGTTTCTGACTGTTGGACAGTTTTCGTTATCTGGTCTTTTGTGCAACGAATTCCAACGTTTCTATCATTTGAATTGCTCCTATAACTACCCTAACCTACCCTAGTCTTCAGCTATATAAAGGGTAGTTAGTCCAAAGGCCAAATACCAAGAAAAATCTTCAGTTTTCCTAAGCCAAAATTCTGTCAAAATCTGAAAACTGATTCCAACTTCTGTTCTTCACCAAAAGTCATTTCCATTGTGAAGTTCCCTGAAGTTTCTCCTATACTAAACCTTGTCCACGTTCATACACAATACCAAGGCTTATAGGAAAGTTGTAATACTCAAAGCAAGCATTGTACACGGGTGGCTTCTTGGTGTAGAGGCAGTTGTACAAGGTGAAGTGTATTCTCTTGGTGGAAGAGAAGATGTTCTCTTGGATGTAGAGAAGGTGTACACATTTGGCAAAGGGGATTTGTCAAGTGTTGTGCATGGTTGTGATTTTGGGTGTACAAAATCAAGGATAAAGGAAAATCTCATGCGGGTGGCTTGGGGACTGGATGTAGGTCACAAGGACCGAACCAGGATAAATCTCTCTTGTTTTCGTTTGTCTATTTTCTGAGATTTGTTTTTCTTTTTGCAAGTTTATTTATTTGCTTAACGTTAATCCTTCTTGTTTTAGTTTTGTGTTGACTTGGGTATTTTTAGATCTATAATTGCCAACAGAGATAGTTTCGCATTTGACATCATCTCGGGGACCAACAATTGGTATCAGAGCGGGTACAAGTCAACAACAAAGATGGCAACGGAGTTTTCATCATCCCAATTCAAGGAAGGACATTCTACACAACGTCCATCGCTATTTGACGGATCCAACTACAACTATTGGAAGTGTAGAATGAAGATCTACTTGCAATCGCTGAACTACGACCTTTGGAACATCGTAGAAGCATCATACACCAAGCCAACAACCAACTACAACGCTTGGAGTGAAGATCAAAAGAAGAACGCGAACCTTGACGCCAAAGCAATGAATGCCTTGTTCTGTGCCTTAACCAAAGAAGAGTTCAACAGAGTGTCAACAGCCACTTCTGCACATCAAATATGGCATACTCTTCAGGTAACACACGAAGGCACAAGTAAAGTTAAGGAATCTAAAATATCTATTCTTGTCCACAGGTTTGAATTATTCAAAATGGAGGAGAATGAAACCATATCCGAAATGGTTACAAGATTCACCGACATCACCAATTCCTTAGCATCTCTTGGAAAGGACTACACCCAAGTTGAAAGAGTTCATAAGATCCTTCGTGCACTCACACCAGAATGGGAGAAGAAGACAACAGCAATTGAAGAAGCCAATGATCTCTCAACTTTGTCGTTAGAAAACCTAATCGGTAATCTAATGGCTTATGAAGTGCAATTGAAAGAAAGAAAGAAGGAGGAACGACAACACCGCTCAAAGAAGAAAGAACTCGCCTTCCATGCATCCTCCGACACGGACGATTCCAATGACGATGAAGAGGAGATGGCAATGCTTTCAAAGAAATTCAGGCGATTCTTAAAGCAAGGTAAATTCAAATGCTTTAATTGCAATAAACCAGGTCATATGAAGATGGATTGCCCTTTGCTCAAAAAGAAAGATAAATACAAGAGCAAAAAGTTCAGAAAGAAGAAAAACTATGAAGCATCATCAAAAAACAGTGATTCATCTTCCTCGGATGAAGAAGAAACCACTGAACGTGTCAACCTATGTTACATGGCACTGGAAGATGATGAGGTATCGTTTACTGAACTTTCTGATGCATTTCATGAATTATTTAATGATCTGAAAAATGAAAAACTGAAAAATAAAATTTTATGAAAAGAAAATGAAAAACTTTTAAAGGAAAATTCATGTTATACTTTACAAGTATCTTCTATAAATTCTCAACAAGATGAGTTTGAAAAAGTCATATCATCTTTGAAAAATGAAAATGAGAAGTTTATAAAAGAGAACATTTTCTGAAAAAGGAAACTGAGTCTTCAAATAAAAGGATTTCTATTTTAGATAAAGATATTTCAGTTTTCAAAAAGAAATATGAAGATCTTTTGCAAAATGTGACTAAGTTCAATAAAGGAAAAGAAAAATTGAATGATTTATTATCTTTTCAGAAGTTGTCACATGATAATCATTATGGTATTGGATATAATGAAAAGACTTCATATGTTAGTAATCCATATGTGAAAAGAAAGTCTAATCATGTTTCAAAAAGAATTAAGACAAAGTTTATATGGATTCCTAAGTATTTAAGTTTTCATGATAAAAATACATATATTGCATCATACATTCATGATATATGTGATTCATGCAACTATGTGTATATTAACAGGTGGAAACCAAATTCTAAATAGATTTGAACTCCTAAAGGTTAAATATGTTCTTTTATAATTGGTACCATCTAACATTTATCTTGCAGGTAGGATATAAGAATGTTGATAAGAACATATATATATATATATATATATATATATATATATATATATATATATATATATATATATATATATATATATATATATATATATGTATATATATATATTTACTAATATATTTGTTGCAGGGGGAGAACAAAGTCTTTTCATATTTGTTATAACCCAATTTCTGCAGGGGAGGAAAATATAACATATTTTCTGCAGGGGGAGCACTTGTGCACACAAAGCGTCATCATCAAAAAGGGGGAGAATGTTGGAACATATTTCGATGAAGACTTTGTGGAGCATTTCATTTGGAGCTCTAACACATGACGAATCAAGAGTTCTACATGATCAAGATGTCCCAAGGAGAGTTGATATGATGTATTTTTTAAAGATGAAATAGCATGTAAAAAGCCTTGACACACACACACCATATCAATGTCCATTAGTCGACTAATACCTATGACAAGTCGACTAATAACATGTATAGTCGACTTGACAAATATCCCTAGTCGACTAAGTCTTGTGTCAAAACAGACCCAACTCTCTGTTTCTGCATTAGTCGACTTAACAGTCAATACTAGTCGACAGATAGCAAAGTGTAGTCGACTAATCCCTTGCCCCTAGTCGACTAATCCCTGGTCCAGTCGACTTATAAGTAGTTGCAGTCGACTTGAATCAGTTATACAGAAAATTATCACTCCAACGTTCTTGACCTAGTCGACTATTACCCAAACCTAGTCGACTAATAGTAGGAAATTGCCTAGGCTAGTCGACTAACTCAAAAGGCAAGTCGACTATAGGCAGTTTCTGACTGTTGGACAGTTTTCGTTATCTGGTCTTTTGTGCAACGAATTCCAACGTTTCTATCATTTGAATTGCTCCTATAACTACCCTAACTTACCCTAGTCTTCAGCTATATAAAGGGTAGTTAGTCCAAAGGCCAAATCCCAAGAAAAATCTTCAGTTTTCCAAAGCCAAAATTCTGTCAAAATCTGAAAACTGATTCCAAATACTAACTACCCTTTATATAGCTGAAGACTAGGGTAAGTTAGGGCAGTTATAGGAGCAATTCAAATGATAGAAACGTTGGAATTCGTTGCACAAAAGACCAGATAACGAAAACTGTCCAACAGTCAGAAACTGCCTATAGTCGACTTGCCTTTTGAGTTAGTCGACTAGCCTAGGCAAATTTCCTACTATTAGTCGACCAGGTTTGGGTATTAGTCGACTAGGTCAAGAACGTTGGAGTGACAGTTTTCTGTATAACTGATTCAAGTCGACTGTAACTACTTATAAGTCGACTGGACCAGGGATTAGTCGACTAGGGGCAAGGAATTAGTCGACTACACTTTGCTATTAGTCGACTAGTATTGACTGTTAAGTCGACTAATGCAGAAACAGAGAGTTGGGTCTGTTTTGACACAAGACTTAGTCGACTAGGGATATTTGTCAAGTCGACTATACATGTTATTAGTCGACTTGTCATAGGTATTAGTCGACTAATGGACATTGATATGGTGTGTGTGTCAAGGCTTTTTACATGCTATTTCATCTTTACAAAATACATCATATCAACTCTCCTTGGGACATCTTGATCATGTAGAACTCTTGATTCGTCATGTGTTAGAGCTCCAAATGAAATGCTCCACAAAGTCTTCATCGAAATATGTTCCAACAAAGTGAAATCATTAAAAATAACTTTAAACCTTTATCACAAAGTTGGCTAATGTTTAAGAGATTGTGTTTGAGACCTTCAACCAAAACAACATTCTCAATTAAGGAGATGAGCCAATTTTGATATTACCTATACCAATGATTTTGCCTTTGAATCATCTCCGAAGGTGACGGTGCCACCTTCATGATACCTTGATAGCATTGCAAAGGTGTTGGTGTCCCATGTCATGTGCCTTGAGCAACCATTGTCAAGGTACCATCGCTCTCTATGTCTTGGAGCTTTGGTGCGTACCTACATCAATTAATAAAGATGTTAATTTTGGTACCCTAATTTTTTTGGGTCCTAGAGTGTTAGTCTTATGAACCTAATCATAATCATTTGAAACATTAAGTCTACCATAACTAAACTTGGCCAAGTGACTTTTGCGGCCACAATAGGCGCATGAGTACTCCTTGGCATATAAAAATGCATGATATGTGTGAGCATGATGATCATGTGTAGCATGAGCATGTGAAGTGCATGTAGCATGGTGTGCATGATGTTGTGTGTGAGCATATGAAACATGAGGAGTGTGTGGGTTTCCTTTGTATTTGCCTTTTAGGAAACATAACCTCTAATCTAGCCTTATCAAATTTACACTTATTCAAAACATTGATCAAGGTATCAATTTTGTTTTTCAAAATAGAAATCTCATTTTCATCAATAATGAAAATTTTGCTTTGCAAGAGCTTTTATGTGCATCAAAATTTTTTGTGTCTTTTCAAAAGTAGAAGACAAAATTTTTTCTTTGAAAATAACAACTAATTTATTTTGAAGTTCATTTTCCTTTTTCATTTTTAAATACTTCTTTTTAAGAAAATCATAGTTGTTTGAAAGTTCTTCAAAAGCTTCACCCAATTTATCTATAAACAATTCACATTCTTCAAGAGAAGATTCGGATGTTATCTTGGGTGTGTTCTCATTAGCCATGAAACACGCATTAGTCATGTCCACCTCTTCTTCAGATTCGCTCTCCGAGTCCCAAGTAGCCTTCAAAGCCCTCTTTTTGTAGGGCTTCTTGGACGTAGTGAGTTTGCTCTTGGTATCTGCAATCGGTAATGATATGTCTAGGCTTTCAACAATTATAGCAAACTATCTTCTTTCCTCCTTCCCTTGCCATTTTCTGTTGGCCCACGGTTACAATCACTCGGCTTTATGGTTTTGATAATAACAAAACATATGTGGTTATTTGTAGTAATCAAGTTCAAGTGTTTAAGTATATTTCAGGGTTCTAAGGATTCAAAGAGTTTTCTTTCTCTAAAGAAAGGTGTTAAAGACTCAAGAAGATTCAAATACGGGATTAAAACTCAAAGCACTCGACGTCGCTAATAGCGAAGCCCGGTTGAAGATCTTGTAGTTACCTAGAGCCTTGTAAGATATTAGTTTTTTAAAGTGTAGAATAAAGTAGTGATGCTGAAGAAGTTACACACACAAAATACACGATTTCGAAACATACAAGTTTTGGTAGTATTAGTATTTTGCATATTTGGTTTTGATACATGTCTCATAATTTTTTCAAAATTTTATAACAAGTTTGGAACATGTATTTCATCACCTATACATTGCTATATTACCCATAAACCAATACAAAATTTTTAGAAAAATATTTGAAACTCAAAAGCTTTCTTAAAAGTTGTTTTAGGCCAGAATGGTCGACCGCTCGGTTGACCGGTGCCCATTGCAGGCCAGAACGGTCGATCGCCCGGTCAACCGGGCCTTTGGCCAAGGGGCGTGCAAGTTTGTGCATGTTATCGGTCGATCAACCACTAACCCTTGCGGTCGACCGATCGGTCGACCGATAGAGAGACCCTAGCCTCGATTAGGGTCGGTCGATCGACAGTTTAGTTTTCTTTTTAAACCACCGAGCGATCGACCGCCCGGTCGACCGGAGCCAATGACTCTTTTCTGGATGACCTGTCGGTCGACTGGTCAGCTGACCGACAGGCTAGGCTAGTTTTTGAATCTATTTTGTTTTTAGTGGATTCCAGTGAGCAGTTTTGATTTCCAAGTGTTTAAACACACCCCAAATGACCTGGCATGTTATATAAATGTTATTTATTCATTGCCTATGTATATGTGTCATTGGTTTTGGTTTTAAAGTATAAGAAAAACACACAAGTTTGCAAGTTTGTTTCAAAAGAGAGTTTTTCCAGCCTTCAATCTCCAAGTTATTTCTTTCCAAAGCTATTTTTAGTTGGTTTTAAAACTCCTCTATTTTTTCTAACTGAATTTCATCTCTCACTTAACTTCTTGAGTAACACTTCATATTCTACTCTATAGAAAGTTATAAGAGAGAGTGTTTATGATCTTGTTAGATCACCAAGTGCTTTGTAATCTCAATTGATTTTGTGCTCCTCTTGTGTAGAGGGTTGAGTTGGCGGAGTTGTGTACTCCGGTCTTATGTAGATCAAGTTGTAATTCCTTTGTGTAAGGTCCCTTAGAGGATAGTGAAATCCTTCATAGTGGTGAAGGCAGGGACGTAGAGCAATGGCTCAAACCTCGGAACAAATTCCTTTGTGTTTGTGATTGCTTGTGTCTTGTTCTCTATTATTTTTCCTTTTTCATACTTGTGTAATTGTTCATCTTGCATTCTATAATTGCTTTCATTCTATCACTTTCATTACCGGTCTATACTCATCTCAACAAGGAGGTGAAAAGTCACCTAGAGGGGGGGTGAATAGGTGACAATGCTAATCAAGGGGCAAATTAAAAATTAAAGCTACAACTATCACCAAGCAAGAGTCACAAGATGAATGCAAGCAAGTAAGTATGATGAGCAAGTAATAAGTGCAAGCAAAGTAGAGTAAGAATTGCAAGAATGTAAACCAATCGTAAACACAAGGATATGTTATCGAGGTTCGAGCACCCAGCTCTACTCCCCGCCTTCCCCAGAAGGATTCTAGCTACTTCCACTATCACAAAGATCTCAATTACAATGGAGTACCCAACTCCACAATCTCAGTACAAGTAATTTCCTTGGTAGTCAAAAGACCACAAACTCTCTCTTTCAAATATCTCTTCCCTTACAAAGGTCCTTAGAGAATATTGAGTAGGAATGAAGCTCTTTTGTGTGTAAGGAAAAGAAATTGAAATCAGAGAAAAACTTTTGAAAACCCTTCAGAAATTGAGAGAATTTAGCTCAAAAACCAAGAACTTTGAAAGCCTTAAACTTTTGAATTTTTAGCAATAATTGTTGTTGTAACCAATCTCTCCCCAAACACCCCTATTTATAGGAGAGGGCTAGGGTTTAGGGATAAAACATATTTACTGATGTTTAGGAGGTAATTAGATCAAAATATATCCTTAAACGAATTTTTAAACACAAAAGACAAAAATAAACAGCTTTTAAAAAATCTGCCCGTTACTGTTCAACGGCTACATCGGTCGACCGGGCCGGTCGACCGGTAGTACAAAATTCCAACCGTTACAGGCTATCGGTCGACCGACCCGGTCGACTGATACAAACTGTGACTCAAAAATAAATATCGGTCGACTGCCCCGGTCGACCGACAGACATGCACACGGATACGTGCATTCTGCCAGAACCTCGGTCGACTGGTCCGGTCGACCGGACCAGCCTGACACAGACTCGGTCGACTGTCGGTAGACTGCCGGTCGACCGGATCAGGTCAGAAAACGAAATAAAGACAGAATTTTGAGAAGAAAAATATTTTTATCAAAACTATTTTAAACAGGAATTCAGTATGTAACATAAAAAGAAATTTGTAGAAGAAAGATTTTGTACTAAAATATTTTTGTATATTTTATAGAAATAAACTAAGAAATAGTATATGCGCAAAAACGTGTGTGATTGAGCTTCAAACCTATCCACTATTCTTTAACATACTATAAACTGAAAAACAAATTACATGAAGACTTCTTGTGCTATCTTCAAGTCTTTGAGCCATCCAATGCTTTGCTAGAGCCTTCACTTCTTTGATCCTTCCTTGATGTGCAATTTTGCCTTCCTTGCTATGTGGAACTTAGAAGTTCTTGCAATAGCTAAGCGAATGGTCTCTAAACATGGTACAAAACCTGAAACTCATCTTGAACAAATGATTAGTACCAAATAGCACTAATTTGGTTTGTCATCATCAAAACACAAAAACAATTTGAGAGTGTAACCTCTTGGGCTAACAATCTCCCCTTTTTGATGATGACAAAACAAATAGGCTATTAACAAAAATATAGGGAGGAGAAAACTCCCCCTCAAATTATGCTATACATAAAACACAAGAATATGCTCTAGATACCAATAATTGAAATGATGCACCAATTATTGAAACTAATTAAAACAAATATATAAAGCTCAAAAATTGCTCTTGATACCAAAAATACCAAAACAACTAAAACACAAGAATTCATAAAACAAATCTTAAAATTAAAGCATATAAATTCATATGGAACCAAGACCAAATGAACTTATTTTTGTCATGTAAACTTATTCTCCCCCTTTTTGTCATACATCAAAAAGGGTTATGAAAAACATGTCTATTCAATAATACAAACATTAAGTTCTCCACAAATAAACGAAAATCTAGCAAAATCAAGAGGTTTAGTGAAAATATCGGCTAGTTGTAAATCCGTGGAAACATAATCAATATCTATATCACCTTTCTCAAAATGATCTCTAAGAAAGTGATATCTAATCTCAATGTGCTTGGTCTTACTATGTTGATTTGCATTTTTGGTCATGTGTATAGTACTAGTATTATCACAAAATATTTTATATGATCAAAGTGCAAATCAAAATCAAGGAGAGTATGTTTCATCCAAAGGACTTGTGCACAACAAGCCCCCGCGGCAACATACTCCGCCTCGGCGGTTGAGAGAGCTACGGAATTTTGCTTCCTAGAGGACCAAGAAACAAGATAATTACCAAGAAATTGACATGTCCCACTAGTACTCTTTCTATCTACTCTACAACCCGCATAATCGGCATCCGAATAACTAGTCATTGAAAAATCTATAGTTTTTAGATACCAAAGACCCATTCCAATTGTGCCCTTAATATAACGAATAATGCGTTTTACCGCAATAAGATGAGACTCTTTAGGACACGATTGAAATCTAGCACAAAGACACACACTAAACATGATATCCGGCCTACTTGCCGTCAAATATAAAAGACTTCCTATCATGCTTCTATATAATTTAATATCAACATTTTACCTTGTTCGTCCTTATCAAGCTTGGTTGTAGTTGCCATTGGAGTGTTGCAAGCCTTTGATCCTTCAAGCCCAAACTTCTTTACTAGCTCCTTTGCGTACTTGGCTTGGTTAATGAAGGTTCCGTCTTGCAATTGCTTGATTTGGAGTCCAAGGAAGAAATTGAGCTCACCCATGGAAGACATTTCAAATTCTAGTTGCATTACCTTCTCAAAATCCTTGCATAAAAGCTCATTAGTAGATCCAAAAATTATATCATCAATATAAATTTGCACAATTAAAATATCATTATCAACATGCTTAGTAAAAAGAGTTGTGTCTACTTTGCCTTTAATAAAATCATTTGAAATGAGAAAACTAGAAAGCCTTTCATACCAAGCTCTTGGAGCTTGTTTCAATCCATACAAAGCTTTATCAAGTTTAAAAACAAAATCGGGATGAACATGATCAACAAAACCGGGAGGTTGAGCAACATAAACTTCTTCATTAATAAAACCATTCAAAAATGCACTTTTCACATCCATTTGAAAAAGTTTAAAATTTTTAAAACATGCAAAAGCTAGTGTCATCCGTATGGCTTCAAGCCGTGCTACGGGTGCAAAGGTCTCCTCAAAGTCAATTCCCTCAACTTGAGTGTAACCTTGGGCCACTAACCTAGCTTTATTCCTAATGACATTTCCGGACTCATCCATCTTGTTTCTAAAGATCCACTTAGTACCAATTATTGGTCTATCGTGGGGCTTAGGAACAAGGTGCCAAACTTGGTTGCGCTCAAATTGATTGAGTTCCTCTTGCATGGCAAGCAACCAATATGGGTCCGTCTCGGCTTCGAGAATGCCTTTGGGTTCAAAATGAGAAATGAAAGCAAAGTTACCACATAGGTCATGGAGTTTGGAGCGCGTTGTGACTCCTTTAGATGCATCACCCAAGATGAGCTCCTTAGGATGATTTGTAGCGTATCTCCAAGCTTTAGGAAGCGGTTGAGTGCTTTCCTCCTTATCCTCTTGAACTTCACCAATAGGATCTAGCTTTTCTTCTTGAGCGGGTGAGTCCTTCAAGGATAGTCTCTCCATGTCTTCACCTAATGGTTCAAACTCTACAACATTCTCAACAAACACATTAGATTCTTCAAACTTAACATGCATGGATTCTTCAATGGTTTGAGAAGATCTAATGAAAACTCTATATGCTTTGCTAGTAGAGGAATATCCAACAAAGATAGCCTCATAAGCCTTAGCATCAAATTTACCCAAATTATCCTTAGTATTCAAAACAAAACACTTGCATCCAAAAACTTTAAAATATGCAACATTTGGTTTTCTAGAATGATACATTTCAAAAGAAGTTTTAAAGAATTTTTGCATAAATAAATACGATTCGATATATAGCATGCGGTGTTTACGGCCTCGGCCCATAAATATTGAGGGAGGTCATACTCACTTATCATTGTCCTAACCATCTCTAGAAGTGTTCTATTTTTCCTTTCTACAACTCCATTTTGTTGTGGAGTTCTAGGACAAGACGTTTCATGCTTAATTCCCTTATCATCACAATAAGTCATGAAGAGTTGGTTAATAAACTCACCACCTCTATCACTTCTTATTCTCAAAATCGGAAAACCCTTTTCTTTTTCAACTCTTTTTCGAAAAATCTTAAAATGAGAAAAAGTTTGATCTTTATTTTGCAAAAAGAAAACCCAAGTAAAACGGGAGAAATCATCAACCAAAACAAATGCAAATCTACTTCCATTTAAACTCTTAGTTTTAGTTGGTCCAAAAAGATCCATATGAATTAATTCTAAAGGCCTAGTTGACATGATATCCTTGATTGGTTTAAAGGAAGACTTAGTTTGTTTCCCAAGTTGGCACGCACTACAAATGCGGTCTTTCTCAAAAGTCAAGCAAGGTATACCCTTCACCAATTCCTTTGAATTAATCCTAGAAATATGGTCAAAAGATGCATGTCCTAGTCTTCTATGCCAAAGCCAAGAATTTTCATCAAAAGCATTCAAGCATTTAGTAGAACAATCTAAATTGAGCATGTCAATAATATAAACATTATTATCACGAAAACCGGTGAGAATACAAATATCGGATTTAACATCAAAAATCTTGCAAGAAGTATCATCAAATACAACTTTAAGTCCACAATCACAAAGTTGACTAATGCTAAGCAAATTATGTTTTAAACCATCAACTAAAACAACATTCTCAATAATAGGAGATGCACCAATTTGAATGTTACCTATACCGATGATAGTTCCTTTGGAGTCATCCCCGAAGGTGACGGTGCCACCTTCCATGTACCTTGATAGGGTTGTGAAGTTGTTGATGTCCCATGTCATGTGTCTTGAACAACCACTATCAAGGTACCACCGCTCCCTACGTCTTGGAGCTTTGGTGTGTACCTACATCAAACAATTTAAGACTTAATTTTGGTACCCACATTTTCTTGGGTCCTCTAGGGTTAGTGTCATGAACCCAAACAAGATTATTTGTTCTATTTAGTTGATCATAGCAAAACTTAGCTAAATGTCCATTTTTGCCACAATATGTGCATCTATACACTCTACCATATTTAAAAGCATAATGAGTGTGTGATTTGTGAGCATGGGCATTGTGAGCATGAACATGAGACGTGTTAGGTGTAGTGTGAGCATGAGGAATCTTAGCATGAGATGTGTGCTTTTTAGAAAATTTTTCTTCAAGTTTCTTAGTATTAAAGGCACAATCTTTTAAAACTTTTTCAAAATCATTCATTTTGGATTTAAAAGAAGAAATTTCTTTTTCATCAATAATAGGAGATTTTGCCTTACAAGTACTCTTGTAGGCACAAAATTCTTTTTGCATGGAAATGAAATTAGAAGAAATATCATCTTTTTCTTTAGAAACAATGGCAAGTTGATTCTTAAGAAAAGCAACTTCTTTTTGTAATTTTATGCATTCAAGTTTCTTGTTATCATAAGTTTTAGAAAGTTCTACAAAAGCATGCACTAGAACTTCCTTACTTACATCATCATCTTCATCATCAAGGGATTGAGGAGTTACCTTGGGTGTGTTTGTCATGAAACACATATTAGCTTGATCCACCTCCTCTTCGGACTCGCTTTCCGAATCCCATGTTGCTTTGTAGGCTTTCTTTTCCTCCGGCTTCTTTGGCTTGAAGGAGGAAGTCATTTTCTTCTTGAACTCCGGACAATCCGCCATGATATGTCCGGGTTTGCGGCAATTGTAGCATATGATCTTCCGCTCCTCTTTGCCTTCGAATTTTTTCCGGAAGTTGAACTTGTTCTTTCGGTACAACCTCTTGACATTCCGCACAAGTAGAGTTAGCTCCTCATCTTCTTCTTCGTCATCTTCATCGTCATCATTGGTGGATGAAGTCTTGAAGGCTATGGATTTCTTCTTTGAAGTAGTGGCCTCTTCTCTCGCCTTCTTCTCCATCTCATGGGTCTTTAGGTTCCCAATGAGACTAATGAGGTCCATCTCGTCCTTGTCGTTCAACTCCTTCAAGGTGGTGGCCTTGATCTCCCATGATGAAGGAAGAGCCCGAATTACTTTCCGCACCTTTTGATCGTTGGAGATGTCATCACCTAATGAAGAAAGACCATTAGTGATTTTAGTAAACCTTGTAGCCATACTATCAATAGACTCATCATCAAGCATTTTAAATGACTCATATTGGGACCTCAAGAGATCTATCTTAGCTCTCTTGACTTGTGAAGTCCCCTCGTGTGTGACCAATAAGTGTTGCCAAATCTCATAGGCGGATTGGCAATGAATTACCCGTGTAAGGTCATCCTCATTCAAGGCGGTTAATAGGGAATTTTGGGCTTTGGAGTTAGCCTCATATAGTTTAAAGTCAAGGTCGGTCCAAGTGCTCTCATCACCATCGGGTGCTACATAGGGTTTAGTCAAGGACTTGGCCACTAAGCTACCCAAAGATTGCAAAAATATAGTCATCCTAACCTTCCAAATTGGGAAATTTAGGCCATCAAATTTAGGTGGGGATTTAATGTTGTCGGCCATGTTTACTAGTGATGAATGAATAAAATGAAAATGTTGATTAGCAATATTTTAAGGATCTCTCTATGGATGTTAAGCCAAACCTAGAGTCCAAGCTCTGATACCAATTGAAAAGTCACCTAGAGGGGGGTGAATAGGTGACAATGCTAATCAAGGGGCAAATTAAAAATTAAAGCTACAACTATCACCAAGCAAGAGTCACAAGATGAATGCAAGCAAGTAAGTATGATGAGCAAGTAATAAGTGCAAGCAAAGTAGAGTAAGAATTGCAAGAATGTAAGCCAATCGCAAACACAAGGATATGTTATCGAGGTTCGAGCACCCAGCTCTACTCCCCGCCTTCCCCAGAAGGATTCTAGCTACTTCCACTATCACAAAGATCTCAATTACAATGGAGTACCCAACTCCACAATCTCAGTACAAGTAATTTCCTTGGTAGTCAAAAGATCACAAACTCTCTCTTTCAAATATCTCTTCCCTTACAAAGGTCCTTAGAGAATATTGAGTAGGAATGAAGCTCTTTTGTGTGTAAGGAAAAGAAATTGAAATCAGAGAAAAACTTTTGAAAACCCTTCAGAAATTGAGAGAATTTAGCTCAAAAATCAAGAACTTTGAAAGCCTTAAACTTTTGAATTTTTAGCAATAATTGTTGTTGTAACCAATCTCTCCCCAAACACCCCTATTTATAGGAGAGGGCTAGGGTTTAGGGATAAAACATATTTACTGATGTTTAGGAGGTAATTAGATCAAAATATATCCTTAAACGAATTTTTAAACACAAAAGACAAAAATAAACAGCTCTTAAAAAATCTGCCCGTTACTGTTCAACGGCTACATCGGTCGACCGGGCCGGTCGACCGGTAGTACAAAATTCCGACCGTTACAGGCTATCGGTCGACCGACCCGGTCGACTGATACAAACTGTGACTCAAAAATAAATATCGGTCGACTGCCCCGGTCGACCGACAGACATGCACACGGATACGTGCATTCTGCCAGAACCTCGGTCGACTGGTCCGGTCGACCGGACCAGCCTGACACAGACTCGGTCGACTGTCGGTAGACTGCCGGTCGACCGGATCAGGTCAGAAAACGAAATAAAGACAGAATTTTGAGAAGAAAAATATTTTTAACAAAACTATTTTAAACAGGAATTCAGTATGTAACATAAAAAGAAATTTGTAGAAGAAAGATTTTGTACTAAAATATTTTTGTATATTTTATAGGAAATAAACTAAGAAATAGTATATGCGCAAAAACGTGTGTGATTGAGCTTCAAACCTATCCACTATTCTTTAACATACTATAAACTGAAAAACAAATTACATGAAGACTTCTTGTGCTATCTTCAAGTCTTTGAGCCATCCAATGCTTTGCTAGAGCCTTCACTTCTTTGATCCTTCCTTGATGTGCAATTTTGCCTTCCTTGCTATGTGGAACTTAGAAGTTCTTGCAATAGCTAAGCGAATGGTCTCTAAACATGGTACAAAACCTGAAACTCATCTTGAACAAATGATTAGTACCAAATAGCACTAATTTGGTTTGTCATCATCAAAACACAAAAACAATTTGAGAGTGTAACCTCTTGGGCTAACAGGAGGCAACTGAGCACCTCAACTCATTATCTAGAGGAATCAAAGAGGAGAAGTTCTAGATCCCTTCACGGGGAATTAGATTTCAATTCTTATTTTGAGTGACTTTTTGTATAATTCACAATAAATAGTTTTAATATTGCATTTGATTAGCAAAACACCTATTCACCTTCCCTCTAGGTGTATTTCAATTGGGATTAGAGCCTTGGTCTCTAATTTTTCGCTTAACAATCATAGAGAGATCCTAATTTCTAATTACTTCTTTCATAATTTCATTTTCATCTACTTTAGTAAAAATGGTCGAAGGTATTAAGACCCCTCCTAAGTTTGATGGCCTTAACTTTCCTATAAGAAAGGTTAAGATGACTGTATTTTTGCAATCCTTAGGAAGACGGGTTGCAAAAGTGTAGACTAAACCCTTTAGTATACTCATTGGTGATGAGGACACTTGGTCCGACATTGCCACTAAGTAGTTTGATGCAAATGCTAAGGCACACTATGTCTTGCTTTAAGCTTCGAATGATGATGATATTACCAGGGTCATCCATTGTAAATCCGCCAATGAGATTTGGACACACCTAGTAGTCACACACGAAGGAACGTTACAAATTAAGAGAGCAAAATTGATCTCTTACGTTTTCAATATGAAAATCTCACCATGCATGATAATGACACCCATTGATGACATGGTAACAAGATTTACTAAAATAACTAATGGTCTTGCTTTTTTAGGTGATGCTATTGACAATGATCAAAAAGTAAGAAAGGTCATTCGGGCACTTCCACCATCATGGGAAGTCAAGGCTACTACATTAAAGGAGCTAAATGACAAAGAAGAGATGGAGCTCATCGGTCTTATAGGAAATCTTAAGACCCATGAAATGGAGAGGAAGGCAAGGAAAAAGTTGGCACCATAAAAGAAGTGATCACTTTCAAATCCACTCCCACCATCTCCGACAATGATGATGACGAAGAGGATGATGAAGAATTCCCCCTCCTAGTGAAAATGCAAGGAGAATGTATAACAAGGCCAAGTTTAACAATAGAAGAAGGTGGTAAGGGAAAGAAGACAAGAAGGTCATATGCTTGAATTGCCGGAAGCTGGGCCACATGATTGCGGATTGTCCGGAGACTAAGAGCAAATCTTCAACCTCCAAGAAGCCCTACAAAAGAAGGCTCTCAAAGCCACTTTGGACTCGGAGAGTGGAACCGATGAAGAAGTAGATATGGCACACGTGTATTTCATGGCTAATGATAACACACCTAAGGTAACATTTGAACCCTCACTTGATGATAATAAATTAACAATGGATGAACTAGGAGAGGCTTTTGAAGAGTTGTCTACTATGATTTTCTTAAAAATAAGTATTTAAAATTGAAAATGAAAAATGAAATTCTTCATAAAAAATTGTTATACTTTCAAAAGAAAAAGATGATTTATCTTCTACAGTCATATCCATACAAAAAATTTTGATGCATATAAAATTTCATATAAAGCAAATTTTTATTAATAATAAAAATGAGATTTCTATTTTAAAAGATAAAATTAACTCTTTAAGAGATGTGATAAAGAAATGTGAGTTTGATAAAGCTAGATTGGACGCAATGTTTCCTGAGAAACATACTCCAAAGAAACATGTTCATACTACACATGCTCATCATACTACACATACCCACACTCCTAAATCACAACATATACATACACATCATGCTAGACACACTACACACACCAAGCATGTTCATACCCCACACTCTCATTATGCTTTTATTTATGGTAAAGTTTATTCATTCACTTATTGTAGCCGAAAAGGTCACTTAGCCAAATTTTACTTTGATAGAATAAATGCTTCAAATGATTACATTTGGATTCGAAATACTAACATTAAAGGACCTAAGAAAATTTAGTACTAAAATCAACCAATTTGTTACTTGATATACGTACACACCAAGGCTCTTAGACGTAGGGAGCAGTGGTATCTTGATAGCGGTTGCTCGAGGCATATGACGTGGGATATCAACAATTTTGCAACCCTACCAAGGTACCATGAAGGTGGCACCGTCATCTTCGAAAATGATTACAAAGGAAAACTTATTGTTTGGACACATATATTGCATAAACATTATTACATTGCTACATATATTCTATAATAAATCATTACAAACTCACTTGTCTTAATGTCCTAATCCTTGCAGGATGATAAAGAGAAGATAAACATGAATCCTATCTAAACAAACCCAAAAGTTCAAATCAAACAAGGATCGACTCAAATTCAGAGAATCTTTAGTCTATCTTATCTGATTGAGGCAAAACCTGCACAAAAAATACGGATTTTCAGATCTTATAATAAAAACGTGCAAGTGCTCAATACTTCCGCTATAGCAAGTGGCTAATGCGGGTCGTGATCCACAAGGAGGGTATGCGATGGAAGCTTTATGGTTCTTTATTGAAATCTTATGAAAATAAGCAAAGGTTCTTCTCTGTTTTTAAAGTTAAGAAAAAGAAAAAGAAAGTTAATGGTTAAAGTTAAGAAGAAAGCGAGGGATGAAGAAGGTGGAAAATCAGAAAACGATGAAAAGCGACTATGTACAATGAAGTGGAGAAGAATGAAAACGATTTGAAAGAAGTGGTGTTTTAATTTACAGAAATGAAAAGAAAAGAAAACAAATATTTACCTTCTTTTCACCAAAAGCTTACCTTGAGTTCTTAGCTTCAATGTTACCTTGAATTGGAGGCATTCAGCGCATAGGCCATAAGAGTCGAGTGTTGGTCTCTTCCACATTACATCATCAAGATACGCAAGCATGAAATGATACGGAGAGACTCACAATTCCATCGTCATGAGCTATCGGTGGCACTCGCAAAGGCAAGGCTCCTTCGATGCTTTTAGACTCACTTGGAAGACAGTTGTACCAAAAAGAAAGGTAAAATGGAAAAGAAGAAGAGAACTAAAAAGAACATACAAGGAAATAGCATTGATTTGATTTCATAACAATCGAAGAAAAGAAATAAAACCTTACACCAATTGTCACTTTTAGCTCAAGCTTCAGTCTTGTTCTTCGATGAAAGTTGATCTCCTCAGAATTACATAAATGAAAACTAAATTACATGAAAAAGAAAAGCAAAAACCTAAACTAAGAAATGAAAAACTAGGCTAAATCCTAATCTGCATTGCCCTCCCTTTTGCCTTTGAGTGCAGGTATTTATAGGAGAAATGGAGAGGGTAGAGGTGGATATTCAGTTCTGATCTGCAGTTTGTTGGCGTGTTGATTGCTGAATATCACTTAACAACTGACAGAATTAGAAATAATGATCAACATAAGAGTTGTAGCTCTGTCAGTCTGTTTTCTGGATCATCTTGAATCATCAGAATTGAGATTCTGTAGCAAAAGTTATGATTCGAATACTAAAATGTATCCAGTCAGAATCTGAATCAAACTTGCTTGATCTGTGCTTCAACCGATCGATTCTGAGAGGATTCTTCTCAACCAGTTTTCAACTTCTTGATTTTGCCCTGATTTACTGAGTGTGAATTAATTCTGATTTAATTCAGAATTTTGGTGGGCTTTGGGCTCATTTCTCTTCATCTCCTTAAAGAATGGGCCTGCAAATAAATTAAGCAATTAATTAGGACAATACAGGCTTTATTCTAAAATAAGTATGGAAATATGATATTAAATATGCAACATTAGCGACCAATCATTATCTGAGAATTGGATTTACCAAATAAGATAATACTATAAAAATTCAAAGAAAAAATGAATTTTTGAAGCCCTATTGGGTTTGCAGAGGATAAATGGATAGAAAGAAGATCAACGGATGAGATGAAGCAATTCAAATTCAGATTTAGATTGGATACAATTTAGCATTTTAATCATAACTTTCGCTACCGATTCTCAAATCTGATGATTCAAGATGATCCATAAAAAGATTTAAAGGGCTACAACTATTATGTTGATCACTATTTCGAATTTTATCATCTGGTAAGCAATATTTAAGAATCAACATGCCAATAAGCTGCAGATCAGAATTCTGGATAAATCAAGTTTGGAGATAAAGGGAAGATTGAAATTCAGAACTAGCTAACTCTTCCAATCTCCCTACGCTCTCCCCTATCACTATTTTCCTATAAATACCTGTATTCATTGAGAGAGAGAGAGTACATGAGAGAGCTGAAAAGAGAGAGAGTACATGAGAGAGCTGAAAAGCCAGAAAAAGAGAGTTTTGAGCGTTGTAATGCGAGATTGGAGAGGATCAAGGGCTTTGTATTTGATGCTTATTGAAAAAAATTTAGAATTCTTCTTCACGATCTTGCAGCGTTCAGTCTAAGTTTTCTTTAATTTTCTCTTTATTTTTTTATGCTATTCTTTTCTTGCATATTTGATTCCATGAAGTTTCTCTTTTCTTTTATTAGCTTCTTTTGCTTTCAGCATCGTTTGAAGGAGGGAGACATCAAGGCAACGACAAGAAACAAGTTCACCGGTTCATCTTCCTCTTCCCTTCGTACCAATCTCTTAATTTCTTTTTTTTTACTTTGATTATTCAAATCTTCACAAAAAGGTTAGTATTTCTTTCTTCTTTTGCTTTCTTCATATTTTTCTTTTTCTTTTACTTTATTCATATTTTATTTTGCCTTTGCTTTCTTCTACAAGATCTTTATTTATTTATTATTTTTTAAAAAAATAAAATTCTAACCTTCATCCAAGAGATTTCTCAAGTACAATAAGATAAAAGTGAGATTTTTAATAACTAAAATTTCAAGAACAAGTCTCTGTGGATTCGATCCTATACTTGCCACCACACATTTTGTTAAAAAGATTCTAGCAAGTTTAGGTTTCATAAGTTGTACGTGATTCAACAACGATGGAGTTTTTCATGAACTTCAAAACGCGTACAGTTTTTGTCACCGTTGCCGGGGACTTGTGAAATTTTTGGTTTTGAAAATCAACATCTAATCTTTTTCTAGTTTAATATTAAAATAATTTAAAAAATTAAAAAAATATTCTAAAACTGTAAAAATAATTCAGAAAGTTAAATCTTTAAAAAAATTCAAAATTCATTTTTTTATTATTATTTTTCTTTCCATCCCTAAGATTTAATTTCAGATTTTCTTTTGCAGGGATATTGCATGAACAAAGGAAGACTTGCACAACAAGAAGAAGCTGGCTTGCTTATGACATATTGCTTTGCTAAAATAAAATAAAAATAAATAAAAATTTGCTTGCTTCAGAGTCGCTGGAAAGGTTAGTACTAACTCTACCTACGAATCTCTTGTCAGTGGAATTTTGGAGGTGCTTATTGATTGAATTTTATGCTGCATTAGAGCATACTTGCATAAAAAGATCTTAAGAGCTGTCCCCCCTCACATAAGGTCGGGATTAAATCACTCGTTCCTTGGCTCAAAAATCACAACCGCATATAAGTTTTTTTCCAAGCTTGAACTAATTTAAAATCAATTAGAACTCAGCCACTAGGATTTCGAGCTCATTTAAGTGGAACTATTTTGGGAAGACTCCGGTGAACACTTTCAAGCTTTCGAAGAGGAACTTCCTTATCTAAAAAAGGTGACTTACCCATTGTGGCGGTGCCTGGCCTGGAGAAAGAACTGAATCGCTTGTTTGACAGGTTTGACCGATAAACCCACTATCCTTCCAACCCAGTTAGGAGCTGTCTAACTAGGGAGAATTCTATTCTCTTAAGATTAGTGGTTGAAAAAAAATAATTACCTTTAAATTAAATTCAAGATAAAAAAATACTTGATTGCAATTGATTGGTTGAGTCATCTTGAGTGTAATCTTATCTAGGATTTAGAAAATCCTTCATCAAGGCAGTACCCTGGTTCATGCGAAAGTGGGTCCATGTTAAGGGTCAACTAGAATCCATTACTGTTTTTGACCCTACTGCAACAATGGGTGATGCTAATGAAACCAAACAAATGACCTTAAAGGATTACATGTATCCTACAAGGTCCACCCAACCTTCCTGTATCATCTTGCCAGCCCTTACGGCAAATTTTGAGATTAAATCCAGGATGATACAGATGCTTCCAGTCTTTGGGGATTGACAAATGAGAATCTATACCAATACGTTAGGAAATTTGAGGATATTTTTGGAACCATATAGTATCATCAAATGACAGAGGAATCCCTAAAACGTAGGTTATTTCCTTTTCTCTAAAAGAAAGAGCCAAATCTTGGCTTCTTTCTCTCCAACCGGATTCAATTTCTACTTGGGTAGGATTAGTCGAAGCCTTCTATAGGAAGTTCTATTTTAAGCAGAAAATTGCTACCATACGTCAAGCCCTCAACACCTTCCATCAACTACAAGGGGAGACTTTCTTCACATATTTTGAAAGGTTCAAGGATCTTTTACTTGAGTGTCCCCATCACGGATTCGAAAAGATCCGTTTGATTCAAATTCTTTACGAAGGGTTAGACTACTCGAATAAGACTATGATTGAGTCCCTTTGTAACGGAACATTCACGAGCAAAACGGCCGATGATGCATGGCAATTCTTTGAAGAGGTAGCAGAAAACACTCTAGAATGGGAGCCTATTAGTGTTGATGATAAGCAACTTACTACCTCAACTGCCACTAACAGGGGTGGTATACATAAAGTCAACCCAAATTTTGAAAGTGATGCCAAATTTATATCAGTAGTACGAAGACTTGAAGCATTAGAATTAAGCAAGGGAGCACAATCTTCAGCTCAGCAAGGGAGCACAATCTTCAGCTCCCGAACCATCCAAGCCAGTGGTGTCTCTCGTTTGTGTCCTTTGTGATAGCCAAGACCACTTGGTTGAACAATGCCCTGGGTTACCAATTATCAAAGCGGAGCAAGCAAATATACTTAATACATTTCGCAAGCCCAATCCCAACAACAACCCATTTAGTGAAACATACAATTCGAGATGGCGGAATCATCCCAACCTTTCATGGAAGTCTCCTCAAGGACAAGGATACGGTGGATCATCATCATTTCAAGGACCGTCTTCTAATAATCAATTTTACAAGGAAAATCAATTCAATGCAATACCATCTGTCCCTCCCAATTAAAGAAAACCATCTTTAGAGGACACTCTCCAACAATTCATGCAGAGCCAACTAATAACTAATCAAACTCAAGCCCAAATGAGTCACAATCAGGATCAGACGATAGCCAGGCTCGAGGTTCAGATAGAACAGTTAGCTGCAACTATTACGAGAGAGATAAAGGACATTTCCCTAGTCAAACTGTGCCCAACCCGAGAGGATAACCTGCTCCTTAAAATACTCCAACAGGCCAGTTTGAAATTAGCTTTGATTCAAACCGTTAAGTCCAAGCCATCCACACTTTACGGTCAGGCAAGAGAGTAGACAACCAAGTCCAAGATCCACCAAACAATCCTAATATTGTAAAAGAAAAAGAAAAAAAGGAACTAAAGGAGTCAACAAAGAAAGATGATCAAGTTATTGTTGACAATCAAGATAAATCTTTTATGCCTAATGCCCCATTTCCTCAACGTCTTCAACCAACTAGGAAGAAAAATCACTATGAGGAAATTTTGGAAGTTTTCAAAAACGTCCAAATCAACATTCCCTTCTTGGATGCCATTAATCATATACCTTCATTTGCTAAATTCCTAAAGGACCTAATCACGGTCAAGAGGAAAAGTAATGTGCCTCGTGAAGCTACATTTGCTACACAAGCATCATGTCTCATCCAGCAACCCATTGCACCCAAATATGAGGATCCAGGGAGTCCAACTATTTCTGTTAGGATAGGAGATTAGGTTATGGATCAGTGTCTACTAGATTTAGGGACAAGTGTAAACCTTTTACCCTATACTGTGTACAAACAATTAGATTTAGGAGAGTTACAACCCACTAACCTTACATTGCTTCTAGTAGATAAGTCAGTTAAGGTCCCCAAGGGAATTGTTGAGGATGTTATTTTGAAGGTCGACGAATTCTATTTTTCTACTGACTTTGTGGTCTTAGACACTGAACCAGTTAGAGATCCAAGCAATCACTCTCCTGTGATTTTAGGGAGACCATTCCTTGCTACTATTGACACTGTTATTAGATGTAGGAATGGAGTCATGACCTTGTCATTTAGGAATATGACAGTTGAGCTAAATATTTTTCATAATAGTTCCCAACCACATGTAATGGATGATCATGAGGAGGTCAACATGATTGATGTGTCGGTCAATCTCACCTTTGAGGAGTCTTGCTATGAAGACCCTTTTAGAGAAATGCTTGGCCCATTTTAGAATGAATTTTGATATTGAGAAGTCTATAGAAGAAGTGAATGCATTGTTAGATTCTGTCCCCATCATGGACACCAACCTATGGAGACCTAAGGTAGAACCCTCACCATTGTCAACATCTGTTCCTGTTCCATCAATCGTTGAGCCTCCAAGTTAGAGCTCAAATCTTTACCCGACAAATTGAAGTATGCTTTCCTAGGTGAGTTAGAAACCTTGCATGTAATCATATCATCTCATTTAGATAAGGACCAAGAAGAAAAGTTGCTAGATGTCCTTGAGGAACATAAGAAAGCCATAGGATGGACCATAGCAGACATCAAGGGAATTAGCCCCTCTGTGGTAATGCACCAAATTCATCTTGAAGAGAATGCCAAGACCTCGAGAGAACCACTGATCGGTCATTGATATTGCATAATTATTATCATATTCTCATACTTATTATATAATAAACTCTGCTTTTAATCCTAATTATTGTTTAATTTATATGCAGGCCCATGACTAAAGGAAAGGAAAGGGAAACGAGCCCAAAGCCCATCAAAATTCTGATTTAATTCAGAAATAATTCAAACTCAGAAAATCAGGGCAAATCAGAGAAGTTGAAAACCGGTTAAAATAAATCTTCCAAAATCAATCGGTTAAAGCCAAAGATCAAAGGTCGTTTCGTCACAATTTTGGAGACCTAAACGGAAAATCCAGCTGAAGATAAAGTAAGATCGCGAAGCCAGGAGGCGCCACTCCCCGGGTGTGGCAACCTGGCCACACCCAGGCAGCGAAAAGACGGGCAAAACCGTGTTTCTGCAGTATAGTTAAGATTGTTGGGAGCAAACGCTCCCCCTATCTTCGTACGCTCTCCTCTGTTGAGTTTTGCCTATAAATATTGGGTTTTTCAGAGCGTACAAGGGACGATGATGCAGAGATAGAATTTAGTCCACTTTTTCATTCTTTTTAGTGTAAGTTTCTGTTTTTCTTTTTATGTAATTTTTAGCTTTCATTTATGTAATTCAGAGAAGATCAGAGTTTCATAGGAGAATGAGAATGAAGCTTGTGCTTAGAGTGACACCGGTGTAAGTTGTTCTTCTTTTCTTTATTGTTATAAAATCGAATCTATAGTTACCTTTTTATGTACTTTATTTTTGTGTTCTTCTTCTTCTTTTCTACTTCTCTCTTTCTTCTACCAATTGCTATCCAAGTGAGTCTTATAGCATCGAAAGATCCTTGCCTTTGCGAGTGCCACCGATAGCTCATGACGATGGATTTAGTCTCAGTCTGTATGATTTCATACTTGTTTTGTCTTGATGATGTAATGTGAAAGAGACGAGAATCAACTCTTATGGGCTATGCGCTGATTGCCTCCACTTCAAGGTAACATCGTCGCCAAAGATTCAAGGTAAGCTTTTGGTCAAAGGAGGTAAGTAATTATTTTATAGTGTAAATTACCAACACCACAATCTTTCAAATCTCTTTCACTCTTTTTCAATTTCTTAGTACATATCACTTCTATTTTCTCCACCTTCTCACTCTACCACTTTCTTCCTAACTTAACTTTAACTCCACTTTTCTCTTTTCTTTTTAAGAATTAAAAGAAGAATTTTAACCATTCTTTGTAACCTATAAGAGAACTTATTAAAAAGCTTCCATCGCTAGTCCCTCCTTGTGGATCACGACCCGCATTGCCACTTGCTATTGCGGTAGTAATGAGTATTTGCTCTATTTTGTTATAAAAGTTCTGAAATTCTGTATTTTTGTGTAGGTAAAATCTCAATCAAATTTTGGCGCCGTTGTCGGGGAGGGACGGTAAGTTATTCTCTTTTTAAGTTTACACTTTTGGTTAACCTTCTTCTTTGTTCTTGGTGTACAGATTTAGCAACAAGGATTTTTTGCTGCAGTGGACATATAAGTGGACCTGGACTCTGCCCAAAAAAGCAGAGCCCAGAAGCCCTCAGATTTGCTACATTCCTGTGACAATTTGAGTGAACTACTAACCTGTATTTTTACAGGTTAGCTGAATTGCAAAGTTTAATATCTATAGCTATCTATTTCCTTGTTTGACTCACTGTACATATATTTCTAACACAACAGTAAAAGGTTGATTGTAAATGCTAAAAATGATTTAGACTTTACATTTAGGCACGTGTCTATTTTGTTACATTTTCTATTTACGGTTGAAGAGTGCTGGAGCCAAGGTATGTATGCATAGAATTTAGTATAAGGTTCATTCTTATATGAAATATTGCTTGAGTGTTACTTTTTTCTATATACTTGTACACTGCACTAAATTGATTTAAGGACTTGTCCTATAAACAAGATAAGGTGGGGAAGTCATTACCCTCCCTTATCCCACAAACAATCTCCTCACTCACTAACTCAAGTCTAACTAAAACTGAGTAGACGTTGGCCCTAGGGACATCTCAGACTCAAATAGGAGACTGACCTAAGGGGGAAGTTGAATGGAATTTGACTCTTGCCAAATCGGTGTCTAAGGTTGAGGATTGAGGGGCGAAACCCCGAAGGCTGGTGGTTTAGCATAATTAGGCCTGTTACTTTAAGCACGGATACCTCCTACCAATACGTTGGCCCAGAGGACTATCGTTCTAGTTTTGATGATGATTAACTCATGTAGTTATAGTACTAATTATCTTGTGTTTAATTAGTCTCAGATATTTGATCAAGATCTTAGTAGGTGTTTAGCTTCAACAAAGGATTTAAAGTCAAAATTTGGAGCTAACACATGTTGATTCAAGAGCTCGCGCATCAAGATTGCATCAAGTGCTCAAGAGGAGTCTAGCTCATTGGATCAAGGTTTGGACCAAGTCAAGAAGGAGAAGAAGATTTTTAAGAAAAGATTTTCAAGAAGACTTGTGTCGGGTTTTGTTAGTGTCAAGATTTTGTTTTTAGATAAAATATAATGGATAGATTAGTTGGTAGATTGCTAAAGTTCATATACACTCACACACAAGATTTATATGTGTTTTCATAAAAGCATTTTTGCTTTAGAAAATACCGGTTTGGTTTTTAAGCTTCAAAATATACATGTGTTTTATCAAAACTTATTTTAGAGCTTATTGTCAAAAACATAGATATTTCATCATATAAGTGGATCATATCCATACACACTAAGCTTTAAAAGGGTTTAAAATATCTTATTTTTGTATTTGGAGAAGTTTTGGAAAAATCAATTTTGAAAAATACAAATTTTTGTTTAAGCCAAAAGTTCTATATTACAAAAAAAGTTCAAAATATTTGTAGCATGTTTTGATTTTTACTCAAACATGTTTGTATAACAAAGTATATTAATGAACTTATTTTTGTAGATTTATGAGAATTTATGGGATTTTATTGGAGGTGAAAAGATCATGTTTTAATCCCTGCAAATTGGTCTTGGCCTTCTGCCGGTCGACCGGCCGGTCGACCGATGTGCACAAACGTACACAACTACTTTGACTGGTGGGCCAGTCGACCGACCCGGTCGACCACCAGAAAGCTCTGCTCTCTGGATCTGGCCCTGGTCGACCGGGCAGTTGACCGGCAGAGAGATTCTGCTCTCTGTATCCAGGCCTCGGTCGACTGGTGGCACAACGGTCGAAAATCCGACCGTTGGCGGTCGACCGGCCGGTCGACCGACAGCAGGGAATCCTGCTGAGTTGGACCCCAACGGCTATATTTTTTAGGCCTATAAATTGGGGTTCTCTTGGACTGTTTTTAATAAGATTTGAAGTGGGTTTTCAAGTTAGTTTTTTCTACCTTTCTAAGTGTTTATCTTCACTTGTTTTAGAGCCAAATACTTCCATATCAAAAGGAGAGTTTTTCAAGAGTGTTTTTGAAAAAGAGATTTCTTGAGTTTTTCACCAAAAATCCATCCAAGTTTTTCTCACACATACTTGAGATATCCATTGCTATATCAATCCTATAGGGATCTTTGTATTGAGAGTGTTTGTGGTGATCAAAGTGTTTAGATCACTAAGTGTTCATTCTTGTATTTGAGGAGGCGAACTTGCGGGTTCGTGTTGTTTTGAGTTCTTGTGGGAGCTCGGTGCAGAGGTGCGGCCTCGGCAAGCTAGTGTGCTTGCGTGTGTAGTTCTTGCGGGAACAAGAGAGGGACTAGTGAGTCCAAGGAGTTCTAGTATGAATTTGTTGTAGGTGTTGTGGCACCGAGTGATCCGGTGGGATCGATTCTAGTGGAAATCCTTCATAGTATTGAAGGCGGAAACGTAGAGTAAGGGTACTCGAACCTCGAAACAAATCTCCCGTGTTTGCGATTGCTCTCTCTCTCTATCTCTCACTTGTGTTTATATCTTGCATGCTCTTACTGTTCATATTCATTACTTGCTTGATATACTTGTGCTTAAATTGATATATTCTTGGGGATTGTTTTCTCACACTTGTATTCAACCAAGAGAGCCATAGCGGCACCTCAACTCTTATCTAGAAGAATCTTGAGGAGATAGTCCAGAGCCCTTAACCGGGAATTCGGCTACACTCTTGTGTTATACTTGGTGTGTTTAGCTTAATATTTTTTAGTTTGCATAAATAGTTTTAATTCCACATTAATTCATCATTAGATTAGTTAGTCACCTATTCACCCCCCCTCTAGGTGATTTCACAATCTTGCCCCTACCTGGTCGATTAACTTGTGGTCAGATTCAGCAATATACCCCCCATGGACAGTCTAACCAGTTAGGAGTCATCTAGGTCTAAGGTTTACCCTAACTTAGGTTAGATTTTTTTCTTTTTATTTGTTTGCTTATTTGTTTTTTTTTTGTTTGTGTTTGACATTTCCTGTGTGATATGGGTTATAACAATAATTTTTCCAATTTTAATGGTAATCCATATTACACCCCGACCTCTTTTTCGGATATTACCAACTTGGCATATCATAACTTTAACCAACCTAGTGTGCTGGATTAGTCTTATCCGAATCAATATAACCCATGCCCCCAATCTTATGACCATAATTTTCAAAATAATTTTAACTCTTTATAGAGTCAAAGGGGATTCACCTCCCCCGAGTCCAGTTTTTAACCAACTTGTCCTCCTTATCCACCTTGTCCACAATATTTTCAAGATTCATACTCAGTTCCACCAGTTCAAAATAGAAAACCATCACTCTTGGAAATGAGTATGCGTGAGTCCAAGTAACAATCACAAAATCTGACGAACTCACAATTTCACCACAAATTTCAAAACAACACTTCATCTTTTCAAGTCTACTCACAACAAAACGATGAGCCAATCGACTATGAAAAGATGCTTGAAGCCATAACTCAGGCTCAAATCGTTCGTAATCATGACATAGATCTAATGGTCCAAACTCTCCATTCTCACCGTTTGACTATTTCTTATGTCGCTAACCATTCTGTTAGAGCTGAAGAATCATGTTATTTTAGAAAACAAGCTTCCATTTCAGCACAACCATTTGAACTTGCCCAAACTCCAAATTTTAAAATGACATTGACAGTTTGACAAGTTATCCCTTTCCTAAAATTAAACTTGAGAATGAATATGATCCTGAACCCCAACTTGGTAATTCAATTCTACTTCCTAATTCAATAATGATTCCAGTGTCTTCACCTGATTTCAATCTTTTTTCCGAGTCAATATTGGATCCTGTGCCAATTCATCATGAAATTGAATCGCCCATCTTTGATGATCATCAAATTGAACTTGACCAATTTCATACTTTTGAAAGTCTCATTGACAAATTGGCAAGTTCTCATTTCTATGAAATTGAACTCAATGAGAAATGTAACCTAGATTCTCAAATTTGTGATCCAGTTCAAATTCCTGAATCAATATTGACTCCTTTTTTGTTACCCAACTTGAGTAATATTTTAGAGTCAGTTTCGATTTCCACACCTGTCATTCTTGAACTTGAATCACCAATGTTAAGTCACATTCTGTTGTTGGAAATGAATGTGGACTTGAGTTTCAACTTCTTGATTTGGACCCACTTCCTGAACCAATCTCGACTCCTGAACCTTTACTTGACTTAAGTCACTTTCCTGAGTCGGTATTAGTTCCCGTACTTTCTAAGTCCAAGTCAATCATTCCATCTTTTCACACTCCATTTTGGACAAGAGTGTTAATAAAATTGACTCCGAAATTAATTATGAAATTTGAAAATTAGATGGGGTAAAATTCTTAATAAAAATCATTCATGTATACATCATTTTAGTGGGTTATATTAGAGAGATTTCTGGTGGGTTCCTCCAAACTCTACAAAAATTCGATTGGGCCGCATTTCGTGAACCAATCAGACACCACCGGAACCACCACCTTAAGGTAATATTTTCCTTTCCTTTCTTCTTTTTCATGCATCTATGCATTAATTCATACATTGAGGACAATACATGAGATAGGTGCGGGGGAGGGTTCTAACATGACTTAGGTTTTTCTTTTTATTTAAAAAATTGATTAACATTTTCTTTACTTTTAAAAACTTTTTGAAAATAGAAATAATATTTTGACATATTGTTTTGTAAGAAATTAAGTCAATTTTAAGGAATAGGAAAAATAAAATTATGATTTCTTATACTTGGTCAAAATATGATTATTTGTTTAATTTTTAGCGTTAGGAAGATAATTTGTCAAAGTAATTTAGTCTTGATCTTTGCCTTGATGAACTATACGCACTTTATACACTTACACACTTAGGGTTCAAAACAAAGATTCTTATGCCTTATTAATATATATATATATATATGAAAAATAAACAAATCTAATTATTGATTATTTAGGTGCTTTGGCCTAAGCAAGCCTTGGTATTTATGCAAAAGATGAATAGATAAGTTTGAAAAAAAGAAAAAGAAATATATATATATATCCTCTAATTAAGTTGGGTATTTGTGTCTTATAAAAATAAGTATTCACGCCTAAAAGCGGTTCATATAATAATATCCTTAGTTTTGTGGCCTTATTTGCTCGAGTCCTTAAGTCCTTGAGGTATTTTTCTCACCCGGTGCCCTAAGACCGTTTGGTTTGGGAGTCACCGATTAAAGGCTCGTTACATGGGCAGATTAGAAAGCCTAATAGAACTAAGGAATAATACCACCAAAAAAATATATATATATATATATATATATATATATATATATATATATATATATATATATATATATATATAAGGCATAAGAGTTAGAGTTAAAGAACCCTTAGTCAAAACTTCACGGTCACGAAAGTGCATATGACTTAGGGTAAAGTAATAGACTAGATGAGAAGCATAATTTGACTCCTTACTTTGATTGATAACAAATTTTTGAATAGAGACTAAGTTTAGGAATGAAAAATTCGGTTTTCCTATAACTTATAAATTACTTAAATCTTACAATAATATTTCAAATATTTTTCTTTCAAAATATGTTTTCAAAATACTAACATTTTTTCTCTTTCTTTATGGACTTTATGGGTGCAATCCACTAAAAACCCTCACGAGACAAAACTCGTCCTCTAGGGGTAACCTAGAGGTTTAACGGCTTGTTGCACATGCTCAGTGCAATCGTGTGACCTGCGAAAGTGGTCTAATAATTTTTAGTTTAGTTTTGTTGTTTTGCTCGAGGACGAGTAAAAGATAGGTATTGGGGTGTGATCGTCACTGATATTGCATAATTATTATCATATTCTCATACTTATTATATAATAAACTTTACTTTTAATCGTAATTATTGTTAAATTTATATGCAGGCCCATGGCTAAAGGAAAGGAAAGAGAAACGAGCCCAAAGCCAATCAAAATTCTGATTTAATTCAGAAATAATTCGAACTCAGAAAATCAGGGCAGATCAGCGCAAATCAGAGAAGTTGAAACCCGATTAAAACAAATCTTCCAAAATCAATCGGTTAAAGCCAAAGATCAAAGGTTATTTCGTCACAATTCTGGACCTAAACGGAAAATTCAGCTGAAGATAAAGTCAGATCGCGAAACCAGGAGGCACCACTCCTCGGGTGTGCCCACCTGGCCACACCCAAGCCGCAAAAACGTGGGAAACACGGCCAAAGTCACATTTTCGCGGCATAGTTAAGGTTGTTGGGGGAGCGTTTGCTCCCCCTATCTTCGTGCGCTCTCTTCTGTTGGGTTTTACCTATAAATGCTTGGTTTTTCAGAGCGTACAAGGGACGATGATGCAGAGATAGAATTTAGTCCACCTTTTCATTCTTTTTAGTGTAAGTTTTTGTTTTTCTTTTTATGTAATTTTCAGTTTTCATTTATGTAATTCAGAGGAGATCAGAGTTTCATAGGAGAATGATAATGAAGCTTGTGCTGAGAGTGACACCGGTGTAAGTTGTTCTTCTTTTCTCTTATTATTATAAAATCGAATCTATAGTTACCTTTTTATGTACTTTATTTTTGTGTTCTTCTTCTTTTCTACTTCTCTCTTTCTTGTACCAATTGCTATCCAAGTGAGTCTTATAGCATCGAAAGAGCCTTGCCTTTGCGAGTGCCACCAATAGCTCATGACGATGAATTTTAGTCTCAGTCTGTATCATTTCATGCTTGTTTTGTCATGATGATGTAATGTGAAAGAGACGAGAATCAACTCTTATGGGCTATGCGCTGATTGCCTCCATTTCAAGTTAACATTGTCGCCAAAGATTCAAGGTAAGCTTTTGGTCAAAGGAGGTAAGTAATTATTTTTAGTTTCTTTCTTTTAACTTTTAGTGTAAATTACCAACACCACAATCTTCCTACTCTCTTTCACTCTTTTTCAATTTCTTTATTCATATCACTTCTACTTTCTCCACCTTCTTATTCTACCACTTTCTACCTAACTTAACTTTAACTCCATTTTTCTCTTTTCTTTTTAAGAACTAAAAGTAGAATTTTAACCATTCTTTGTAACTTATAAGAGAACTTATTAAAAAGCTTCTATCGCTAGTCCATCCTTGTGGATCACGACCCGCATAGCCACTTGCTATTGCGGTAGTATTGAGTACTTGCACTATTTTGTTATAAAAGTTTTGAAATTTTGTATTTTTGTGCAGGTAAATCCTCAATCAACCCTAGAAGCGTTTAAACCCTGTTTTGAAAGAGGTGGTGAGAGCGGAGATAATAAAATTGTTAGATGCGGGTATCATTTACCCTATCTCTGATTGTTAGTGGGTTAGTCCGGTACAAGTTGTACCCAAAACGTTCGAAGTCACAGTTGTTACTAATGAGAATAATGAGTTGGTTCCAACTCCTGTTCAAACTGGTTGGCGAATGTGCATAGACTATAGGAAACTCAACTCTATGACTAGAAAAGATCATTTTCCTCTGCCTTTCATCAACCAAATGTTAGAACGTATTGCCAGTCACGCTTACTATTCCTTCCTTGATGGTTATTCAGGATATAACCAAATCCACATTGCTTGTGAGGACCAAGAGAAAACGACATTCACATGTCCATTTTGCACATTTGTATATCATCGCATGCCCTTTGGGCTATGCAATGCACCGGCTACTTTTCAGCGGTGTATGTTGAGCATCTTTTTGGATATAGTTGAGCGATTTATAGCAATTTTCATGGATGACTTCTCTGTCTTTGGGTCTACTTTTGATGAGGTTTATATCATCTATCATTGGTATTGATAAGATGCAAGGAGAAGAACCTAGTTCTTAATTGGAAAAAATTTCATTTCATGGTGAAATCCGGGATTGTCTTAGGACACATTATTTCTGATAGAGGTATAGAGGTTGATAAAGCTAAGGTAGAGATAATCGCCAAATTACCACCTCCTAGAACTGTTCGGGAGGTGCGATCTTTCTTAGGCCATGATAGATTTTACCGCCGCTTTATCAAAGATTTTTCTAAAATCTCCAAACCTCTTTGTGATCTTCTAGCAAAGGATGTTCCTCTTGAGTTCACCCCTTCTTATTTGGAAGCCTTTGAAAGGCTAAAGACCGAGTTAACCTCGTCTCCCATCATCCGACCACCTGATTGGAATCTCCCATTTGAGGTGATGTGTGATGCTTTCGACTATGCTATAGGGGTTGTCCTAGGCCAACGAGTGGATAAACTTCCTCATGTCATTTGCTATACCAGTAAGACTCTTAACGATGCCCGACTGAATTATTCCACTACTGAAAAAGAGTTATTGGCAGTCGTTTCGCTCTTGACAATTTCCGTCCATACCTTATAGGTTCTAAGGTCCTAATCTACACCGATCATGCAGCTTTAAGGTACCTTCTCACGAAACAAGATGCTAAAGCCCGGTTAATCTGTTGGATCTTACTCCTACAGGAATTTGACTTACAAACCCATGATAAAAAGGGAGCTGAGAATGTTGTAGCAGATCATTTGACTAGGATTGTGGTTAAATCTGTGTCCAACTCACTACCTTTCCTTGAGATATTTCCTGATGAGCAGTTAATGTCCGTCTCCTCTTTAATTGTTCCGTGGTATGCTGACATTGTGAATTACCTTGTCACGAAACAGATGCCCGATTCATGGACCAAGAAAGAATGATTACGTTTCTTAGCTAGGGTAAAATGGTTCTTCTGGGATAAACATACTTGTTCAAGTACTGTCCCAATCAGATCATTCGATGCTGCATTCCTGACTCAAAATTTAGGAGAATCCTTTCATTTTTACCATGACAAAGCCTGTGGAGGTCATTTTAGTGGGAAGAAAACTGCTGCAAAAATTTTGCAATGTGATTTTTATTGGCCCACTCTATTTCATGACGCTCATGTCTACTGTCAATCATGTAATCGTTGTCAACGATTAGGGAAGATTGCACGCCGGAATGAAATGCGTTAAACCAAATCTTAGTTGTCGAAATCTTCGATGTTACCCTTTTCTATATCCCATAGATACCAGTATATCCTTATAGCAGTTGACTACGTCTCTAAATGGATAGAGGCGTTAGCACGTAAAACCAATGACCACAAAGTTGTGGTAAACTTCTTGAAAGAGAATGTATTCTCTCATTTTGGCTTTCCTCGTGCAATCATCAGCGATGGTGGAATACATTTTTGCAATCGTACATTTGAAGCCTTAATGAAAAAATATTGCATCAACCATAGAGTAGCCACCCCTTACCACCCATAGACTAGTGGCCAAGTAGAAGTTTCCAATCGAGCCTTTAAGACCATTCTAGAGAAAACTGTGAACACCACTAGAAAAGATTGGTCTTTTCGCTTGACTGATGTCTTATGGGCATATAGAACTGCATTCAAAACTCCTATTGGAATGTCTCCATATATGTTATTTTATGGTAAGGCTTGCCATCTTCCTGTCGAGTTAGAACATAAAGCATACTGGGCAATCAAACGCTTAAATTTTGATCTACACAAGGCAGAAGAGTTTAGGAAACTTCAACTAGATGAGCTTGAAGAGATAAGGAACGATGCATATGACTATTCAAAATGGTACAAGGATCGTATGAAGATTATGCATGATAGGATCATACTCTGAAGGAATTTCAGCCAGGACAAAAAGTCTTGCTGTACAATTCCCGTCTACATCTCTTTCCGAGAAAACTAAAATCCTGTTGACTGGTCTATACATTGTTCATAAGGTACACCCACATGGTGCAGTTGAGGTCCATAATACCACGGATGGTACCACCTTTCAAGTAAATGGGCATCGTTTAAAACCATACCGTGAGTATCTGAGCCCAGAAGTGGAGGAAACCCTTCTGGAAGATCCTGTTTATCAGGATTGATCTCTATACATACTAGGGATCCATTTATGTATTATAGCTTTTGTATTTTTCTCTTAATTAGACAATGATGGATGACATCCACTCGTTCTCATCACGTACTATCTACCCTTCGCATTCTTACATTTTTAGCATGCTATGCATTCATTCATACATTGAGGACAATGTATGAGATAAGTGTGGGGGAGAGCTAATATTGGTTTTCTTTTAGTTTTTCTAAAAAAAATAATAAAATAAATAAATAATATTAAAAAATAAAAAATATTTAAAAACATTTTCTTTGTTAAAAAATTTTTTGAAAAGGAAAATAATACTTTGACTTATTTTTGCAACAAATTAAGTTAATTTTAAGGAATAAGAGAATCATAATTAGGATTTCTTATACTTGGTTGAAATAAGAATATTTGTTTAATTTCTAGGGATAGGAAGAAAAAATTGAAAATGTAATCCAGTCTTGATTTTTACCTTGATAAAATATGCATCTTTTATATACTTAGATACTTAGGGTTCAAAAACAAAGATTCTTATGCCTTAAAAAAAAAGAAAAAAAAGAGAAGAATGTATATATATATATATATATATATATATATATATATATATATATATATATATTATATAGAATAAGTAACCTCTGATTAAGCTAGATTTTTGTGCCTTATAAAGCATGATTATTCACGCCTAAAAGAGGTTCATATCACTAAATAAATTCTTAGTTTTGTGGCCTTATTTGCTCGAGTCTTAAGTCCTTGGAGTGTTTTCTCATCTGGTGCCCTAAAACTGTCCGGTTTGAGAGTCATCGACTAAGGCTCATTACATGGACAAATTAGAAAGCCTAAGAAAGCTAAGGAATATTACAACCAGTATATACACAAAAAAGGCATAAGAGTTAGAGTTGAAGGACCCTTAGTCAAAATATTCACGGTCACAAGATGCATATGACTTAGGGTAAAATAATAGACTAGATGAGAATACAATTTTATTTCTAACCTTAATTGATAACAAATATTTGAATAGAGGCTAAGTCTAGGGATGAATAATTCAATACTCTTATAACTAATAAGTTGCTTAATACTTGTAAAACACTTCAAATATTTCCTCTTCTTTTCAAAATGTATTTTCAAAAATACTAATAAATTATTTTTTTCTTTATGGATTTTGTGGGTGTAATTCACTGAAAACCCTTAGGAGACTACAACTCCTACTCTAGGGGTAACCTAAAGGTTTAAAGGCTTATTGCACATGCTAAGTGCAATCGCGTGACCTACGAAAGTGGTCCAATAAAAACCTTAGGTTAGTTTTGTTTTACTCGAGGACGAGCAAAAGATAAGTGTGGGGGTTTGTTTGGATACATATATTGCATAAACATTATTACATTCCTACATATTTTCTATAATAAATCATTACAAACTCACTTGTCTTGATGTCCCAATCCTTGCAGGTTGATAAAGAGAAGATAAACATGAATCTTATCCAAACAAATCCAAAAGTTCAAATCAAACAGGGATCGACTCAAATTCAGAGAATCTTTAGTCTATCTTATCTAAGGATTGGATTTATCAGATAAGATAATACTATAAGAATTCAAACCCTATTGGGTTTGCTGAGGATAAATGGATAGAGAGAAGATCAACGGATGAGATGAAGCAATTTAGATTCGGATTCAGATTGGATATTATTTAGCATTTTAATCATAACTTTTCCTACCGAATCTCAAATCTGATGATTCAAGATGATTTAGAAAGAAGATTTAAAGGGCTACAACTATTATGTTGATCACTATTTTGAATTCTATAAGTAATATTCAGCAATCAACACGCCAACAAGCTGCAGATCAGAATTCTGAATAAATCAAGTTTGGAGATAAGGGAAAGATTGAAATTCAAAAATATCCAACTCTTTCTATCTCCCTAAGCTTTCCCTTATCACTATTTTCCTATAAATACATGTATTCATTGAGAGAGACAGAGTACATGAGAGAGCTGAAAAGCCAGAAAAAGATAGTTTTGAGCGTTGTAATGCGTGATTGGAGAGGATCAAGGGTTTTGTATTTGATGCTTATTGAAAAATTTAGAATTCTTCTTCACGATCTTGCAGCGTTCAATCTAAGTCTTTAATTTTCTCTTTATTTTTTTATGCTATTCTTTTCTTGCATATTTGATTCCATGAAGTTTTCTCTTTTCTTTTATTAGCTTCTTTTGCTTTTCAGCATAGTTTGAAGGAGAGAGACATCAAGGCAACGATAAGAAACAAGTTCACGGTTCATCTTCCTCTTCATTTCGTACCAATCTCTTATTTTCTTTTTTTTTACTTTGGTTATTCAAATCTTCGCAAAAAGGTTAGAATTTCTTTCTTCTTTTGCTTTCTTCATATTTTTATTTTCTTTTACTTTATTCATATTTTTATTTTGATTTTACTTTCTTCTACAAGATCTTTATTTATTTATTTATTTTTTAAAAAATAAAATTCCAACCTTCATCCAAGGGATTTCTCAACTAGAATAAGATAAAAGTGAGATTTTAATAACTAAATTTTCAAGAACAAGTCTCTGTAGATTTGATCCTATACTTGCCACTGCACACTTTGTTAAAAAGATTCTAATAAGTTTAGGTTTCATAACTTGTACGTGATTCAACAACGATGGAGTTTTTTATGAACTTTAAAACGCGAACACTTATCGGTATATGTAACATTAAAATTTGCTCATCTCCCTTAATTGAAAATATTATTTTAGTTAATGGTCTTAAGCATAATCTCTTGAGTATTGTTGACCCAAAGGCCATTAGCCCTAGTTTTGATGATAACAAAATATAGTAGTTATGTTTTTAACAACTTTGTTTAATGAAGTTTCAGGTTAACCATTTGTTGCATTTTGGCTCTACCATAAGACTCACACATTTGGAAGCCAAGAAGATGTAAATTCCAGAGCCTAAGCACATAGAAGAGCTCAGGATCAAGTATGCTAGAGCAGACTATATCAAGATTTGTATTTTCATTTTTTGTATTTTAGATAAAATTTATAGTCATTTGTTAAAACCAAAATGATATAGGTGGATAGCTTTTGGAATTGACACACACACACACACACACACACACACATATTTCATACTCCTTTGTGTTTTTAATATGAGTTCATAACTATACTCTTTATCATTTTCAAAATTAAGCTTCAGAAAAACAAGTTTTGAAAAAATGGGTTTTTAATTTAGAAAAGTATTTTTACAAAATATTGTTCTAACTTTATTTTGTGTTGATCCATGATAACACACTGTTCTTCAAGTCCCTAGAACTCTATTTTACATTTAAAGATCAAAAGTTATTTTGTCGGAAAAAGAATGGTTTCAAAAGGATTTCCATAACTTGACTTTGACCCTTTGTCGATCGACCAACCGGTCGACCTAGGCAGAGCAAAATTGGTCTATCAGTTGGCCGCGCGATTGACCGACATGTACCAAAGTGCATTTGTGCACTTCGGTCGACCGGGCGGTTGACCGACTATATGAGCTTTGCTCTCAGCTGGGTCTGGTCGACCGACCTGATCGACCGACAGAGAGTTTAGCTCTCTGCTTGGGAACAATGGTCGACCGACTGGTCGACTGCTATCCCAAACGTCGAAAATCTGATCGTTGGCAGTTGACTGGCCTGTCAATCAATAGAAGACTTTTCTTCTGTAATTTTTCCCAACGGCTATATTCTGTTTTGTCTTTTTCTGGGTCTTTTCCTAATGGCTCTTTTATGCTTTCTACTCATATTTTCATCCCCGTATAAATAGTGGGTCTGTAAAAAAATTCAAAGACAAGATTTCTAAAGTTTAGATCAAGTTTTTACAAGTTTTAGCTTTTTCATAAAAGATTTCTTTTTGAGCCAAATTTTCAAACTCTTATTTGTTAGCTTGAGCCCTCCCTTTACATCTCTACAAGCTATTTTTACTACATAATCCCAAAGAGTTTCATCTCCTCATCTTGTTTATAGGATTGTGCTTGTGAGTCATTTTTGATCAAGTGTAGATCACTGATTTTCTTCTATTGAGAAGATGTAGAGGTTGCGGCCTCAAGTGAGTTAGTGAGCTTAGTGCTAGTGTTGCGGCTATTGGCCCAAAGGCCCATCACTCTAGTTTTGATGATGATTAATTCATATAGTTATAGTACTAATGATCTTGTGTTTATATAGTTTCAGATTTTCTATCAAGATTTTAGTCGGTATTTAGTTTCAACAAAAGATTTGAAGTTAAGTTTTGAAGCTAGCACGTGTTGATTCAAGATATCGCGCATCAAGATCGTATCAAGTACTCAATAGGAGTCTAGCTTATTGAATCAAGGATTGGACCAGGTCAAGAAGGAGAAGAAAGATTTTTAAGAGAAGATTTTTGTGAAGACTTGAGTCATATTTGTAAATGTTAAGATTTTATTTTTAGATAAAATATAAAGGATAGATTAGTTATGGATTGCTCAAGCTCATAAACACACACAAAAAAAAATTTTATATGTGTTTTCATAAAATAGTTTCAGTTTTAGAAAATACCATTTTGGTTTTAAGTTTCAAAGTATACATCCTTATGTTTCATAATTAGAGTTCATCAAAATAAGTTTATATGGTTTATATGTGTTTTGGATTTCATCCATGCACATTGTTGGTTCAAATGTTTAGAAAAACTTATTTGATGTTTATATATCATGTGTTTGAGTTTTATATTTATCAAAACTTATTTTAGAGCTTATTGTCAAAACCATAAATATTTCATCTTGTATGTGTATTGGATCATATCCATACACACAAACCTTCAAAATTGTTTAAAATATCTTATTTTTGTATTTGAAGAAGTTTTGGAAAAATCATTTCTCAAATTGAAGATTGATTTTGAAAAATACAGATTTTTGTTTAAGACTAAATTTTTATATCACAAAAATGGTTCAAAAAGTTTATAATATGTGTTGATTCTTGATCACACATATATGTACTTCAAAGTATTTCAATGAACTTATTTTGTAGATTTTATATGATTTTATGGGATTTTATAAGAGTTTATAAGACCAAGTTTTAATCCCCAAAATTTCTGACCTGGCTTCTGGCGATCGACCGACCGGTTGACCAATCCAGATGTCGGTCAACCGGGCGGTCAACGATGTGCATAAATACATACATAAGCCTTGGTTTGATGGCCGGTTGACCAGGCGGTCGACCGATCTAGAGAGTTCACTCTCTGGATCTGGCCCCGGTCGACCGCGCGGTAGACCGGCCGAGAGCTTTGCTATCTGGATCTTGCCTCAGTCGACCGATCGGTCGACTGACCAGTCAACCGACAGGTCATTACCAGGATGCGGCAACCAGGCAGTCAACCGGCAATCCCAACGGTCATAAATATGACCGTTGGCTGGTCAACTGACAGGTCATCTGGCCTGCAGTTTGACCCCAACGGCTATATTTCTGAACTCTATTTAAGGGGGCTGTTTTGGTTGTTTTACACAAGATTTGAAGAGGGTTATTAAGCTAGTTTTTCCTACCTTTCTCAGAGGTTTTCTAGCAAGTTTTAGAGCTTAAATTCTATATCAAAAAGAGTGTTTACAAGAGTGATTCTCTTGTGCTTTCAAAAAATTTCTTGAGTATTCCACCACAACTCTATCTTGTTTTTCTCACAAAAGCTTGAGGTTTTCATTGCCATATCTATCCTATAAGAGCTTTGTTGTGAGCGTGTTTTGGTGATCAAAGTGTAGAGATCACCAAGTGTTCGTCTTTGTATATGAGGAGGGGACGTAGAGGTGCGGCCTCGGCAAGCTAGTGTGCTTGCGTGTGTTGTTCTTGCGGGAACAAGTGAGGGACTTGCGGGTCCAAGAGTTCTAGTGAGAACTCTTGTAGGTGTTGTGGCACCAAGTGATCTTACGGGATCGATTCTAATGTTAACCCTTTATAGCGTTGAAGGCGGGGACGTAGAGCAAGGGTGCTCGAACCTCGAAATAATTCTCCCGTGTTTGCGATTGTTCTCTCTCTCACTTGTGTTTATATCTTGCATGCTTATATTACTTATCTCTTTATATGCTTGATATACTCGTGCTTAATTGATATATGCTTGGAATTGTGTGCTCACACTTGTATTCAACCAAGAGAACCATAGTGGCACCTCAACTCTTAATCTAGAGGAATCTAGAGGAGATAGTCCAGAGCCTTTTACTGGGAATTTGGTTATACTCTTGTGTTATATTGTGTGTATTAGCTTAATAGCTTTAATTTGTATAAATAGTTTTTAATTCCGCATCATTGTCATTACATTAGCTTGTACACCTATTCACCCCCACTTAAGTGTATTTCAATTGACATCAGAGCTTGGTTCTCTTGATTTAGGTCTAACAACCTTGAGTTAAAAATTCTCATTTTGCTAATCACAATATTTGTACACACACACATAGATTTCATGACACCTCTCATATTTGACATTCTTAACATTCAAACTTGAAAAGTTAAGATGTCCATGTACCTAAAAGCCCTGGGTATTCATGTTTATCTTACCACCATTAAGGATTCATATTTTGTTAATGGCAAGAGTCTTGAGGCTAATGCAAAAGCTATCCATGCTCTTAAGCTAACCCTAAATGATGATTATCTATCTAGGATTTCTAACTTTGATTTGATTTTTATAGTATGGAACACACTTGTCTCCCTTGATGAACAAAAGCAATACAATAGGGGGAGTGACTTTGATGATGAAAGTGATGCTTCCAACATATGCTACATGGTCCAAGGGGATAACCCAGAGGTAAAATCTGAATCCGAGTTAAAAGAAGATATTGACATGCCTTATAATGAGCTTGTATCTTTTTGTCAAAATCTTCTTGAAAAATGTGATTTATTAAAAATTGAAAACAATAAGTTGAAGAAGGAAAATACTTCTTTGGTAAAAGAAAATGATTTTTTTAAATAAATTTAAATGTGTTTTAAAGAAAATGAATTTTTGAAAAAGGAGAATATTTTCTTGTCTTCAAAATTAAATGACATTTGTGAAGGAAAAAATTCATTGAAAAATAAATTATTTTAGTGGAAAAAGAAAAAGACATTGTTATGGAAGAAAATAACTCTTGGAAAAGAAAAATTATTTTAAAAGCAAAAGAAAACATTTCTGAAAAGAAAAAGATTGTTGATTCTCATGCTCATGCCTCTTCTTCCAAAATTAATAATGATATTTATATTATGTAGAAGAACATTGATTGTTTGGGCTCCACTTTGCGCCAATGTGCATTTAATCACTCTAAATTGGAATCTATGTTTCGCAAGAAATAAACTCCACACATGCATGCACAAACCCCACGGCATATATATGCACACCATGCCCACACTCACACTACTCATATGCATGCTAGAGTGTACAAATGTACACATTACGGCCGCAAAGGCATTTAGCAATGTTTTGTTTTGATAAGATAAATCATATAAATTTTATAAATAAAAATATTTGGGTTCCTTATGATGCTAACCCCCGTGGACTCAAAAAGAAATGGGTACCAAAATCTCTACCTCCTGTATTTGATGTAGGTGTGGGCTCTCACATGACGTGAGATATGGTGCCTTGGTGGTGGATGCATGAGCTAAATGGACATACCAAATTGATGCATCACTATCAAGGATGTTTGGTGGAGAAGACCACCATGGTTTGGAGACCTAGAGATTGGTTCATTGATTTTGGTAACTATCTCTAACTCCCATTTTTATTTACATGCTTTCATATAAATATTTTTAGCATGTTTTGGTTTCAATGTTCATTATATTAAATGCAATGTTATTAGACATGTGTTATATATAGAAAGTCTTTAAGATACACCTATATTCATATGGATTCATATTTTGTGTTCTCACTATTATTTAACTACTATGTATGTGCTAGTTCTAAAACATGTGCATTTGGCCTAATGATCATATTTGTTTTGTGATTCATGTGGTGATTACTTGTTTAGATGTAGTTTTTGTTAAAACTTGTGTTTATGATTTTACAAGTAGTGAGCTACACTTGATTATTATATATTTGTGATTCATTGCTCATTTGTACCCATTACATATACTTATATAACCTAGTTTTAATGATTCTTTCATTTATACTTGTTTTCCCTATTTTTGTACATGTTTTTTGCTTCATGTATATGTTATTTTTATCTAAAACTAATAAATATACATGTATGCCCTTAAATCACTTGCTTTCATACAAAATTCTATTAACTCGTTTATGTTTGGGACGTGTATGTATACTTTTCAGTTTCAACAAAAACATACATATACCTAGAAGCTTGTTTAAATTTTTTATATAAAGTTTTTTTTGGTTTTGATATTTGTTTTGAGCCTTATTGATTTATTTCATGAATATGCTATTCACATGATTCTTGTGCACTCACATTATTTTTATTTACTCATGACTTTATTTTCATGAGCTTTATATGAGGTTTATAAATCTTGACTGTCAATTTTGTGTAAAATGCATGCTTCATGAGATATATGATTTGATTTCATGTTTTAAAGAATCGTTAACTAGTTATTTCAAAATTATTTTAAATTAGTTTTGTATTGTTCAATTTGTAGAGTTTTCAAACATGTTAAATTATTTTCAAACTCTTATTTTTAAAAACCCTACCAACCCAAGGGCGGTTGGATGGGCGACCATGCCTTGTATACCCTTATTGAATATCTTTTAAACTTGTGCATAAATAGGGTGGTAGGTATGAGTTACACACATGATCCTCATGTTATCTTATTTTTGTATACTCATATGTGTTTCTTATATATGTATGCTTCAAATTTCAATTGGTATTTCTATTTTCATACTTACATATATATAATTTGATTGTGCTTGTTTTATAATATTTTTACATTCTTAAAGTACAAATTATGTTTATGCTAAGCTCGGTTTTATTCTAAATATTAATTAATATCTTTATAAGCTTATACATTGACTTTAATCGGTATTTATTTGGTATCAAAATATACTTCATGTTTCACCTTCAATTGGTATCAAAATCTAATATTGGTATCTTAAAAAAATTTCTTGACAAATAGTACCAACCTTTATTTTGTCAACTACTATTTGATTTCATTAGTATCATAATTCATTTTATTGATTGCAAGAAATTTCAAAAAAAAATTTTAAAAGTTGTTTCAAAATTTGTTGATATGTTTTGACTATATGCAAAGGAAGCTTAACATCTTCTCTATATAAAGATTCATGTTATGTGTATCTCACATTGAGGAGCTTGACCTCTCTTCTTTACGTGATACACATGTGTAGGGGAAGCTTAATATCTCCATTTATACATTATATATTATGCTTTATGTGGGTTAGAGTCTAATCATTCTTTCTCCATGTAATGCATGTATGCAGGGGGAGCTAACTTTACGTCTCTCCTCTTCATGAATGTATATCGCATATACATCTTTATTGTTTGATTGTCTTCACCCTTTTGTTGATGAATTGACAAAAAGGGGGAGAAAAATTTAGTGAGTTTATATATGCATACTTAATATTCGTATTTATGCATATATGTGTTTAATTTAATGCATTTCATTGAATATCTATTTGTTTATTGTTATACATGAGTTAAGGGGGAGATTTTATGAAGCTTATCTTTAACACATGCATATATAACTCCATGAGTTTTGTCATCATCAAAAGGGGAGAGATTGTTGGCCCAAAGGCCCATCACTTTAGTTTTGATGATGATTAAATCATGTAGTTATAGTACTAATGATCTTGTGTTTATATACTTTCAGATTTTCTATCAAGATTTTAGTCGGTGTTTAGCTTCAACAAAAGATTTGAAGTCAAGTTTTGAAGCTAATATGTGTTGATTCAAGAGCTCGCGCATCAAGATCGCATCAAGTACTCAAGAGGAGTCTAACTCATTGAATCAAGTTTGGACAAAGTTAAGGAGAATAAAGATTTTCAAGAGAAGATTTTCGTGAAGACTTGAGTTATATTTGTAAGTGTTAAGATTTTATTTTTAGATAAAATGTAAATGATAGATTAGTTGTGGATTGCTCAAGCTCATAAACACACACAAAAAAAAAATTATATGTGTTTTCATAAAATAGTTTCAGTTTTAGAAAATACCGTTTTGATTTTAAGCTTTAAAGTATGCATCCTTATGTTTCATGATTAGAGTTCATCAAAACAAGTTTATATGTGTTTTGAATTTTGTCCATGCACATTGTTGGTTCAAATATTTAGAAAAACTTATTTGATGTTCATATATCATGTGCTTGAGTTTTCTATTTATTAAAACTTATTTTAGAGCTTATTATCAAAAAAATAGATATTTCATCTTGTATGTGTGTTGGATCATATCTATACACACTAACCTTCAAAAGTGTTTAAAATATCTTATTTTTGTATTTAAAGAAGTTTTGAAAAAATCATTTCTCAAATTGAAGATTGATTTTGGAAAATACGGAATTTTGTTTAAGGCTAAATTTCTATATCACAAAAATGGTTCAAAAAGTTTGTAATATGTATTGATTCTTGATAACACATATATGTACTTCAAAGCATTTTAATGAACTTATTTTTGTAGATTTTATGTGATTTAATAGGATTTTATAAGAGTTTATAAGATAAATTTTTAATCCCAAAATTTCTGACCTAGCCTTCTGGCGGTCGACCGTCCGGTCAACCAATCCAAAATTCGGTCTACCAGGCGGTCGACCGATGTGCACAGATACGTGCACGAGCCTTGGCTTGAGGGCTAGTAGACCAGGCGACGACCGATCCAGAGAGTTCACTCTCTGGATCTGGCCCCGGTCAACCGGGCGATCGACCGGCCAGAGAGCTTTGTTTGACATGGAAAAGGGAGGGCTGGATGTAAAATTTCCTTGAATCAGATGAAAAATTACAGCCGGCTTAATCTTCCGGTTACAAGGGAGGGGGAATATTGAATCTTGAATTCCCCCTTTGTTTAGTGCTGGGTTCTTCGGGTGGCGGTGGAGAGTGAATCTTGTTCTCCGTTGACCAGATGACCGTTCTGGACCGTCGAGGGATCTTCTCTTCGGTCGGTAGAGGGAGTAACTCAGCTCCGTCTACCAAAACTCTAGAAGAGGAGGTAGGCGAAGAGCGGCTAGTACTCAGTAAGCTCGCTGAAGGGTTTCCTCTCTCTCTGTCGATGATCTCTCTCTGTGTGTATCTGTGTGTCCCTTTGTTGATGCCAACCGGGCTATTTATAGAGGTCCCTGGGGATGAACGTTCCCCCTGAAAACGCTCCACAATGAGGGGCCACTTCCCACTACATGTGCGGTGACTGGCCCCTTATTTCTGGGTAGTTGCAACCGAGACGTGGGTGTCGAGCCGACGCGTCTTGATGCTGAGACGCGGGCTTCGGGCCGACGCGCCTTGATGCTGAGACGCGGGCTTCGGGCCGACGCGCCTTGATGCTGAGACGCGGGCTTCGGGCTGACGCGCCTTGATGCTGAGACGCGGGCTTCGGGCTGACGCGCCTTGATGCTGAGACGCGGGATTCGGGCCGACGCGCCTTGATGCTGGAACTCTGCTTTCTCAGGGGCTTGTCTGTTTGGACATTTTTAGACAGCCTACAGAACCCCCTCCAAAGTTTCCGATATTCCGCAGTTAAATGGGACGGATTTCGAAATACTTTGGATTTTAGCCACGTTCGCCTTTATGACTGGACTGTTGATGCTTCGGGTTTGATCTTATCTGGATTTGGTCTTCGTGAGTGTACTGTTGAACTCTTTGAAGCCATCAGAGTTGATCGTGTTGAGTGTCTAGATACATAGTCTAGACCTCCCCGATTGCTTTTAGTTTGTCACAGGTGCGCTTTTGGCCGGGAGCGGTTGGTTGTCTGTTTGCGCCAGTGTACTGTTGAACTGATTCGCAGAAGCAGGATTGAACGCAGGTTCCTTTTTTGAAAAGCAGAGACGAGGCTGCTTTAAAGACGCGACTTCTTAGCGAGATGGAAACGCGACTGATCTTCACAAGGCAGACGCGATGTTCAGCTGAAGACGCGAACTTCGGAGAGACGTATCTCTTGAATATAGACGCGATATTTGGCCAGACTGGAAGGACGCGAATTTCTTAGAGAGACGCGACCTTCCGAATGCATTCATGGAGAGGCTGACGTGGCATGTCCATCGAGGAGGTGCGTTCTTTGGGCGCGAATTTCTGTGCCATGTCATGATTACGCCGCCAGCTGGCCTAGGGAACCGGCGCAATTTCGCCTCTTGGCGCGCGGATTTCCTGATTCATTAAATGAACTACTCCACGTGTCGACTGCTGACTCGTGGCGGGTTGCGACGCATGATCTTCTCCGTTCAGAAACGATTTTGTTACACGCGTCAAGCGGCGACTCGCTGCAGCATCTATCGGGCCACACGCCGCGTATCTTCGCGAATCTTTGTGCCTATAAAAGGTAACAGTTGGAGAGATGTATCTTCTTCTCCGAACGCACTTGCTGAGAAAAAGAATTTCCCCCTTTGTTCATCTGTTTAAACTTGGATCGAATTAGCAATGGCACCCAAGACCAAACCAACTGCCTCTTCTTCAAAGGCGGCCGCCGCCGAGGCCCAGAGGGGCAGCTCCTCCTCTGCACAGGACGTCGTTCTCCCAGGTCTCCAAGGTAAAGGCCTTTTAGGAGGAAGTTTCGCCATTAAGGAAGTTCAAAGAACTTTTAAGAACCCTTAACACGCGAATTTTAAATCGTGTTTGATTCCCAGACGCAGTCTTTGGGTTGATAACCGAGGCGCGGGTTTGGACCCTCGCGCCCTTGAGTCCTGCGCTTCAGATTCTTCACTTAGAACATTTTCTATTTGTGAAGGGTTCAGACGCGGACTTAGTTTACAGAACGCGGATTTGATCCTTGCGTTCTGTTTTATGAATCTGGCACCCGAGTCCAAGCACTTAGACATTTGGGAGTGTGAAAGGAAGGGAGTTACCCTCCTTAACTTCTGGCGATTATGGTGATGGAAGGGTTAAGGTGGATAACTCCCTTCTTTTCGCACCCCAGAAGTGACATCAAGGAGAATGTTGTGGAGATGCCGATCCTGTAGGTCTGGACGCGGATTTGATAATTCCTGCGTCCAGTGCCTCTTCTGCGTGGATGCGCAGGTCTGGACGCGGATTTGATAATTCCTGCGTCCAGTGCCTCTTCTGCGTGGATGTGCAGGTCTGGACGTGGATTTGATAATTCCTGCGTCCAGTGCCTCTTCTGCGTGGATGCACAGGTCTGGACGCGGATTATCAACACTTATTTTCGTTTTGCTTTTGATAGAGTATCTAACTAAGTGTCTTTCTCGTTTTGCAGCGTCATGCCCTGTCGCTTCACTCGCCAAGAAGTGCCACTTTGGTCATGTAGGTGGTGCTGACCGGGATTTGACTTTTGTATTACAAAGGACTGTTCCCGTGACTGCTGACAAGTTACCGGATCGCAGAGAGAGGCTCTCAAATGTTGACATGAGAACCCTTCGGGTGTTTATGACTGATGCAGCATTCGCAACAGATGCTGGCATCAAGCTGGAGAAGCCTGCCTTCTTCTTCGGAGATCGTATCCACGAGGGCGGCCATAGCGTGTATGACGGAACTTACAAATGGCTCCGTCAAATAAAGGGTGGAAGATTTTTCTTCCAGACATGGAGAGGATGTTCCCGCTGTCCTACTTCCAGCATATGTCCGTTCCTCGGAAGATGGAATGGGACCTTGCTCGATATGTTCCCGAGATCACTCTCGGTGATTTGGGCTCCCACAAAGTATACCGTCATGATAGCCATGACAGGTCAGTTATCGGCCTTTTCCCTGGGTCGCGCAGGACTGAGGTTCCAGCTGGGGAGATACCACAACTTGGCACTACCTTCCTCAACGTCTTCATGGAGGCGGAGGGTGACTACCCGGTCGGGTTCCGTGCGCCGGGGTGGGTCCGTTCCACGGAGAACTATTGGTGGGGCAGGATGGTCGGCTTTGTCCTTACCGAGCTCGGGGGTTTGCTAAAGCGCGTGGGACTGTATTCGGCAGTCAGGGCCGTGCAGTGGGGGATCCCTCAAAGCTCTCAGAACTTCTTCGGGATTCTAGAGCGTTATAATCCTTCGACGGGGACGTTCTTCACTCCGATCGGAGAGATGGGCCTTGCTCTGCACGAGCTGCACGAGGTCTCGGGGCTGTCGACAGGGGATATTCCCTATGAGGAATATGTCCCGACCGCTGTGGAGCTTCGCTATGTGAAGGAGGAGTTTCCCCTCATATATGAGACCTACTGGGAAGTGTTATGTCACTTCCACATTTGCGGCCAGATAACCAAATGGCGGTCGCAGGGAGTCAAGCAACTGTCTTGGGCCAGTTACTTGTTCAATAATGTCAACACCAAAGACCATCGGATAACCCGATTGGATCCCAGCTCTGATAGGGAGATTGAAGACAGGATCGACCAGGCTCCTGACAGTTTCTACACCACGGAGTCGAATGAGGACGGTTTTGACCCTGACTTGGTTTTTGAGAGCTTTCACCATCAAGCCCGGACCCCTATCTCCGATCGGGCGCTGTTGGCGGGCTTTCTGATGCTGTGGCTGAAGCGCTGTGTGGTGCCCACGCTGCCACATGAAGTCATTGTTGCTGACGTGGTGTACCCGGCGGTGCTTCTGGCTCATGGCAACCCCATAGCCCTTCTCCCGGCCGTGGCGGCTGGTATTCAGAGCGGGCTGCGGGCGCTCACTAAGAGTTTCTGCGAGCCACCAAAAACTGCAGACTCCGAGGGAAAGTCGTATGTTGACTCAGAGGGGAATCCGACGGTGAAGCGTCCCAACCCTCGTGTCGAGCTGCCTTACACGTACCTTATTGCTTGGTACGTGATGCATTGCCCTTCTTTGATGACGGCAGCGCGTTGGAGGGAGAGTTCTGTCCCTTTTGTACAGCGGTTGGAGGGTTCAAAATGGCGTGATCCTTATATATATTACGTCCGGAAGTGCCTTTCAGACCCTGCCAACTACCAGCTCAATCGCTGCCTCCTCCAGATCCCTGATGCATCTTTCGGGGATCTACTTGTTGATTCTGTTGGCCCAGATGACTTCACGAGGTTATCCGCGGGAGCCTTCTGGTGGTTGCTAAATATCCGGCCCGGATATGTGCTTTTCCGGCAAGGGACGTCATGTACCATTGAGCCGTACATGCCGAGTCGCTTCGCTCGACAGTTCGGCTATGATCAGCTCTATGTCGGGAACCCCAATGCTAGACTCGCCTTCGAAGGGAACCTGTTCGAGGGTGCTCGGGCCTGGTACTATAGTGTGGCTGGAGGGACGGGAGTATCTTTCCGTCTACCTCTTGAGGGGCCCAAGTGCCGTACGAGTTTCAGCTTCTGTACTTGGTACTCCCAAGCCATCCAAACGCCAGACTTTTTTCCGGCGTCTTCATGTATTGAGAGCATCAATGCAAGTCTCGAGGCGAGGACGGATTCGAATAAACCGCCGAAACTCGTAGAACAGTACCTGAAGGCCCAAAAGGAGGTCGGGCGAAGATCGAGGAGGGAGCCCCCAGCAGTGAGGGCGGAGCCGCGACCGGCAAGGGCAGAGCCACCAGTGACAAGGGCGGAGCCACCAGCCACGAGGGAGGAGCCGCGGGCAAGGAGGTCTAAGCAGTTGGCGAGCAAGCGTCGTCGACACTCTGCTTCTATTGCTGAGCCTGCCCCAAAGAAGGCTCGGAGGGATTTAACGGCTGAAGTCTCTAAATCCGGAGACATCTCTGCTGGAGTTGAGGCTCCTCCTGAAGACGTCCCTGTTAGGGTTGAGGAACCGTCAGAAGATGAAGATTTCCCCACCCTAGTCCGTGCTCCTAGGTCGCGCAGCAAGACCGTGGAGGAAGGGGAGCTTGTTGACGAGTCCACCGCCGCCGAAGATGACGAGTCACTGGAGGTCGACATAATGACTGGAGGGGATGTTGAGATTGCAGGCATCTCAGTTCAACCCGAGCCTTCTTCTGCTCATGATGGGAGAGACGAGGCACAGCAGCCGGGGTCTCCTAGTATCTTCATTTCCAGTCTTAGGGCAGTCGACCCTAGCCCTACCACTGGGGTAATTGGAGGTAAGGCTCCTGTTGCGGAGCTTCCTCGCGTTGCGCTGTCGTCTTCTTCGATATCGGGGGAAAGCGCCTTTGAAGACGAGACCGACTATGGCGATGAACCCGCTCTTCCTGATCAGAGCAAATTCTTCCACATCTCGGAGGAGGAAATATATGAGGGTGAGCCATCGACTGCACCATCGCTGGCGATTATCCCTACTGAAGGTATTCTTTCCATCCTCTGTCTAATTTTCTCTTTGCATATCGAAGAGGATGTTCTAACATTCTTGTTTTATGCTGCAGGGCCAGCCGGAGACGCCGACGCTACAACCTCCTCGCGTGTCGAGGAGATGGTGAAAGAGTTGACCCAGCCCGAGAGAATCGAGGCTTCAGAGGGGGCAACTGTTGAGATCGGGGAGCCTTCCATTTTGCCGGAAGGGGAAGCAACTACTGGGGTTAAGGAGGCTCTCACTCTGCCGGGCGAGGAGGTTACTGCTGAAGCCGAGGAGACTTCCGCTCCGCAGGATTCGACGTCTCTGGACCTCCAACCTGGTAAGACAGCTCTGATGCTTTAAATGTTTCGCTTTTCTACCATTGTGGCTAACATCGCGATAACTTGCAGAGAGGACTGAGGGGGCTCAGGTAGAGAGTCTGACGGTCGGTACCCTTCCAGAAGGCCACACAGCTCAGGTCTCGATTGAGGTTTCTGAGGAGGTTGCGCTAACTACTCCATCATTGGTCGTGGAGGTTCCTGCAGAGGTAGCACCTCCGGAAGCGCCATTGGCCAATCTTGCTCTTGCCGCATCGACGGCCAGCACGACTCTTGTGCGAGAAGATCCGCCTTATATCCCCTATCCTGTGACAGAAAAGGGGTCGGGAAGCTTCCCAGGTGGTGAAGACATAGGGGAACTGGCACGTCAGATGGTGCAACAATTCTTCGCCTCGATGGGATCATGTATTGATCTCATCTTACGTGGGAGCAGCTCCTTCCAATTTGCCCAGAAGCTTCTCGAAAATATGGCCGTGAACATCGAATTAACGGGAGGCCCCTCACTTGCCGAGGCATGTCTGCGGGTGGTGAAGCAACTGGGAGATGACCTGCACGAGCTGGAGTCTTTGGAAAATGCTGGCTCCTTTGATGAGGCCCAGGCCACCTTGACTAGGCTCCTAGCTGTTCAAGAACAAGAGCGACAGGAGGCGGAGGCACAAATTGCTGCAGAGACCCGCAGCCTCGAATATTCCCAGGCTGAATGTCGAAGACTAACCGCCAATTCAAGGGAATCCGAGCTTACCATGCAGAGCACTGAGCAAGTCATCATCAGTGCTCGTGACACCATTGCCAAGGCTCGGGACACCATTGCCAAGGCGGAAGCTGTGCTTGCGTTCAATGAGAAGAAGCTCGTTACCATCAAAGAGGAGCTTGAGGAGCAACAAGCTGCTAAGGCGCGAGCTGAAGAGAGTCTGTCTCTACACTCTTCCAGGGTGGAATCTCTGCGAACGCAGCTGGCTGCAAGACCCTTCCTATCCGAAGAGGAGCTGCAGGTCCAAGCCATGATGGAGGCTGAGAAGGCACGTCAGATCAAGATGCATCATCTCAGGGAACAAATCCATTCCTTGGCGAGCCAGGACATTTAGCCTTCTTTTTTTTTTTTTTTTTTTTGTAAAGAAGAGGACACTCTGTTTAGAGTGTTTGTATCCACTTTTACTGTTTATAATAAAAGTTTGAAAAATTTTGCTCCATCTTCTTTGCTCAGCTGTAGGCGAATCCAACTCCTTGGTAACTGGCTGTGAATATTAAACTTAGGTAAGACTAAGTTCTGTTAATGAAACGCGGCCTTGACTCTGAGTCTTCTTAATGAGACGCAGCGTCAATCCATAGAGTGAGGCGCGGTCGTGAGTCCACAGGAACTTAGATTTCACTAAGTCCTTTTGATGAGACGCAGCGTCAATCTCAGATTGATACGCGGTCTTCTTAATGAGACGCAGCGTCAATCCATAGAGTGAGGCGCGGTCGTGAGTCCACAGGAACTTAGATTTCACCAAGTCCTTTTGATGAGACGCAGCGTCAATCACAGATTGATACGCGGTCTTCTTGATGAGACGCAGCATTGATCCATAAAGTGAGACGCGGTCGTCAGTCCACAGGAACTTAGATTTCACCAAGTCCTTTTGATGAGACGCAGCGTCAATCAAAGAGTGAAACGCGGCTCTGAATAACACAAATCTGTCTTGCCAAGAAAGACGCGGATCGAGCAGACACGGGATACGCAGCCTTGTCTGCTGAAGAGACGCGACTTTCCGATCTGCGTTCAATGCAGCCTGACTTGAAAGATTTTAGGAGATCTTTGAACGTCAAGTCTTCACTGTCGATTGGGATAGCGGGTCATCCGTTGCTTCCCAAGGCAGTTATCCACGCGTCGGCCTCTCAATGGATTTAGGCGTTAATGCTCTTGCATGCAGAACCGACGCTGGCAGTTGAAAAACCGGCGCGCTTCGACGGTTTCCAAAGCAGCGTTCCACGCGTCCGTTTTTGATTGGGCTTTGACAGTCGTGCGCGACGGTTCCGATTGATGCCCCATTAATGACAGTTATTAGGGACTGCCTATAAATAGAGTGCACCCTCTCCCTCTTCAACAATCCAACTTAGACTGTTTTCATTTGTTTGCTCTGAGAGACCACGCCTTGAGTTATCTTTCAGAGAACCGTCTTCATGGGTGAAGGTGACCCCGTGGATGAAGATGACCCAGAGCTCTCATGCTTCTGTTTGGTCTCTTCAGAAGGAATCCTCTCTCGGATCATCTTGCGCGCCCGCGTTTGGATGCAGAGAGGTCAACTCTGGACAGAGGTCTCTGCTGGTATGTCACCCCGATGATGTCCATAGCCTGTATTTTGGCATAGCCATCTGAATGAAATCCTGGTGCATTCCTATTCTGGAATTTGTGCTGGTGACTTGAACTTTTCTGAACGCGGGCTCTTGACGCTGGCTTTGCTCATGGCTATTGCCTTGGCGCGTTTCAGACCTGAATCTTGCAACTCCTGTTCACCCAACAGAGAGATGGCAATTTTCGGCGTTCTGAAGTTTTTCGCGTCTTGTGCATTAAGCGCGGGTGCAAACTGAGACCGCGTTTGAATCCTGGGCGTGGCACAGTTTTGACTCGCGTCTGCTTCTGCTGACGCGGTGTTTTGAGTGTGCAGATCATTTCCGCGTCCGAAGTCCCTAATGACTGCCGCGTCTGTCACTTAGTTTTCTTTGTTGAAGTGTACTAAGTTCCAGATTTTCTAACTCTCTTATTTATTCTTTGCAGGTTCACTGGTCCCCTGGAAGAATGCTTCAACCGGCGAGCTTGTTCAATGTTCACCTATGAGAGAATATATTATGGTCCTCGTCACCTATGAGAGAATATATTATGTCTCTGACGAGGACCCAGATCTCGCCAAGGTCTCTTCAGATCTTCTGCACCAACCATGTCTAATGGCAAGAGATGGTCAGGTCAAGTATGACGGCGAGGAGGTTCCGGCGGTTGCAGTGGCGGAGAGGATCCTCTTCCTCTCCCATCCCAGAAGTGACATCAAGGACAGTCCATGTCCTTTGGATGGCCTGCGGGGGAAAGATCAACTCTTGAACGAAGGGTTGCAGGCTCTTCTGTTGCCACCGGACCTCAAGAACACCATTGCTCCTGGCTTAGTCAGCTAGGGCGCTTTCGAAGTTGGCGTCGTGCATCAAAGTGCAATCGGTTCCAACAGTCACCACAATTTGGCACTTCTCCAGACATCATGCACTTAGGATCAGATGCGGCTTCAAGGAGTGAGTACGGCCTCAGAGAGAGAGAGGGACTTCTTTGTACTCCTTAATTGTAACACTCAATCTTATTATATAAGAGAGCATTTTGTATCACTTTCATGTGTTTGGATATGAATAAAAGTGACACTTTTCTTTTTGCCTCTTCATTGTCTTGAAAGAATTTTTTTTTATCTTCAGTTAGACATGTAGAAGCAATGAATCTTCTGACTTTATTAAAATTATGATGGTAATCTTAATAAGCCAAAAGTTGTAAGGAAAGTTCCAATTTCAGGAACTTTCATAATACTGTCAGAGGTGTAATATTAACTTGACAGGGATGGGATGATTTTTGGTGGACCTGCCACTTTGTAAAAGAAAGTGACAGGGGGAATGCGTACTCCCAGAGAAGGTGAACTTTTGTCAAGTGTCTGGGATTGACTTGATTCAAGGTCAGCTGGGGAATTTGATAAAACATTGTCAGCGGTGTAATGTTAACCTAACAACGTCTTTAGGTGGACCTGTTATTCTTTTGAAGAGAATAACAAGTGAAACTAGACCCGCGAGGAATCTGGTAAAGCTTTTACCGTTAGAGGTGTGATATTAACTTAACGGGTTGGAGATAGTCTTGTCAGAAGTGTGGTGTTAACTCGACAAGGATGTGAGTCAGAGGTGTGATATTAACTTAACTCAGAATGTCACTGTCATAGGTGTAATGTTTAACTTAACAATGAGGTAATGCTAGAGGTGTGATGTTGAACTTAGCATTGGTCATCTCGACTTAGACGAGGAAGTCGAGGAACGGTCATGGCCATAGGTGTATTGTTGAACTTAGCGATGACTCGGATGCTAGAAGTGTGATGTTAACTTGGCATCGTCCATTTCAGCTTCGATACGGAAGTCTGAAGAAAGGTGACTATCAGAGGTGTGATATTAACTTGACAGGCACTCGATGTACTGCTTAGAGGTGTAATGTTAACTTAAACAGTAGTTTGTCAGAGGTGTAATGTTAACTTGACAAGAATTGGCTCGTGATAAGAGCAATTTGAGGACCTGTCATTCTATTGATGAGAATTGACAAGTGGAAATTGAAATGCCAGAGGTATAGTGTTAACTTGGCAAATTTGAGAGTTTGTTATTCTATGCAGAGTTAACAAGCAAAGTTTATACTCGACAAAGAGTATTCATTACCAGAGGTATAGTTTTAACGTAGTAATGATTGCATTTTGTGGTCCTACCATTCTATGGACGAGAATTGGTAAGGGATTTTGGAGGAAAGAGTGGACTCAAGTCCACTTAGGATTTTTAGTAAACCCTCAGCTATCAACGGGTTTGACACGCCTTTACCAACTACCGTTTGAGTTGGGCTAGCCATGCTATTCCCCTCAGCATGATGAGTTGTCGAACACTTATGTTGGGCTTAAAGGCCAACATTTTCCTCTATCCTTAGCCGTCGAGGGCGTCGGATGTTTGATCAGAGGTACACTTTTAACTTGATCGGAGGAAGAGTACTATTAAGGATAGTACTTCTTCAAGAATTTGCCATTGATCGGCATCATGAGTGTATCGCCATTTGAAGTTATAAGGCGATATGACCCATTTGAGTAGACTGACTCTACTACAAACGGTCCCTCCCATTTGGGCTGAAATTTTCCTTTTGTCTTGTGCGTCATGACCATGGGTCTTCGGACAGCTAAGACAAGGTCGCCTTTCTTGAAAGTTCGCGCTTTGACTTTCTTGTTGAAGGCTCTGGTGATACGAGCTTGGTAAAGCTCGATTTGTTGTTGGGCCTGCAAACGCTTGTCGTCTAAGGCTTCCAACTCCTGGAGTCGCTGCTGATGCTTCTCCTCAGTTGTCATTTCCGCTGTCAAGGCGACGCGTAGAGAGGGAATTTGAATTTCCAATGGAAGGACGGCTTCGCATCCGTATACCAAGGAAAATGGCGTGGCTTTAGTTGGGGTTCGCACCGTTGTGCGGTAAGCCCATAAGTATTCACCCAACTTGTCGTCCCAATCTCGTTGACTTTTCGAGACGAACTTTTTAAGAAGCTTGCCAATAGTCTTATTGAAGGCTTCTGCAAGACCGTTAGCAGCAGGATAGTATGCCGTTGAGGACACACTCTGGATTCTGAACTTAGCGCAGAATCTCTGGAAAGCCTGGCTGATGAACTGGGGTCCATTGTCATGGATGATACGCCGAGGCACACCGAAGCGGTAAATAACGTGATGTTTCACGAACTTGATCACGTTAGAAGATTTCACCTCTTTCAAAGGGATAGCTTCGGCCCACTTTGAGAAGTAATCGGTTATCGCTAGAATGAACTGATGTCCTTTCGATGATGGTGGGCTGATAGGGCCAACCACGTCCATCCCCCACATTTCAAACGGCCAAGTAGAGGTCGTTGAGTGGAGGTACCCTGGTGCTTGATGGATGAAATCGCCATGTATTTGGCAGGCGTGACATCTCTTAGCATAAGTGACAGCATCGGCAATCATCTTGGGCCAATAGTAACCCATCCTTTGGAGTCGATGTGCCAATTTCGGGCCAGGTTGATGAGCTCCACAAGTACCATCGTGGGCTTCTTTCAATACTCCTTGGGCTTCTTTTGATGAGAGGCATCGGAGCAGGATCCCGTCATGCGATCGACGATACAATGTTCGCGAAATCGCATTATAGTAGAATTTGGGGCTTTCCTCCGAATGGCGGCCGCCTCCTTGGTGTCTTCGGGCAGAATGCCGTATAAGACAAAATCAATGTAGGGGAATCGCCAGTCTTTAAGCCCTGAAGCGGTCGACACTTCAAGTGTTTCTTTACCGTGACGATCTCCCGCTGACCCTGGGTAGTGTCCGAGGGGAATTTTTGGACAGTATAGGTCGTGGCTATAGACGAATACTTTCTCCATTGCTCCAGCTGGAAGAGCTAAGGAAGCAGCGAGGGATGCGAGTGCATCTGCATGCGCATTTTGCCTGCGCGGTACATGGTCGATGTAGAAGTTTGAAAACCTCTCGGCCATGTGGATTGTCGCATTGTAATAGGGTACTAGATCTTCATGTCTGACCTCATACTCTCCGCGAACTTGGCTGACGATGAGTTTAGAATCACCGTAAGCCTCGAGATTTTTAACGCCAATCTCATCGGCGAATTGCATCCCAATCAAAAGAGCGTTGTATTCCGCCACATTGTTGGAGCAGGGCTCGGTCAGTGAGACAGCTCGGGGAATGACATAATTTTGTGGGGAGACGAGTACCACTCCTACCCCCGCTACTACGTGTCCCTTTGGGCTTATCCTTGATGCACCGTCGAAGAAAAGTTGCCATACTTGACTTTCGAACAACGTCTGAGTCAGGCAGACTTCGGCGGCCTCGTCTGGGAGATCCTCATAGAGCTTGGCTGCCCTCGGATCTGGGTGTTCAGCTAAGAAGTCCGCCACCGCTTGTCCCTTAATAGCCTTTTGTGACAGAAAACGCATCTCATATTGTGATAGCAATATGGCCCATTTTGCCAGCCGGCCATTTAGTGAGGAAGGCTTTGTCATAAGTAACCTCAAAGGATTGACTTTTGATATGACATTTATAGTCTGGCCTACCAGATAGTGTCGCATTTTCTGAATGGCGAACACCAGTGCCAAACATTCCTTCTCGATCGGGTTGTACCGATGTTCAGCTCCGATCATTGTTCTACTCAGATAGTAGATTGCTTGCTCACGTCCCTGATCGTCATTCTGAGCTAGTAGAGCTCCCAAAGAATGATCCATTGCTCGGACGTATACCAGAAACGGCTTTCCGGATATTAGAGCTGCAAGGACTGGTGGTTGGGTGAGGTAGTGTTTGATCTCCTCAAATGCTTTTTGACAAGCGTCGTCCCAAATGAATGAAACACCCTTTTTCATCAGCTTGGCGAAAGGGTTGGCATCTCCTGGAAAGGTTTGATATGAACCTGCGGATGTACGCCAATCGTCCTTGTAATCCCCTGAGCTCCTTGAGGCTTCTGGGGGGTTGCATCTCTTGGATAGCGCGGACTTTCTCCGGATCCAAATGGATTCCTGTGGAAGTCACAACAAATCCTAGGAATTTGCCACTGGCTACCCCCAGGAAGGACTTGGTGGGGTTCATCTTCAATTGATGAGCCCGCATGATGTCGAAGACCACCTTCAGGTCTGCTATGTGATCACCTTTAGTGCGGCTTTTCACTGCAATGTCGTCAACATAGCATTCCACCGTTTTGCGTATCTGCTGATGGAAAATGACGTTCATGGCCCTTTGGTATGTTGCCCCTGCATTTTTCAGTCCGAAGGGCATGACGGTGTAGCAATATACTCCTAGAGGAGTTCTGAAGGAGGTGTGCTTTTCGTCGTCAGGATACATTTTGATTTGATTGTATCCTGAGAATCCGTCCATGAAGGACATTCGTTCGAATCCACAAGTATTGTCAATCATGACATCTGTGATTGGCAATGGGAATTCGTCTTTGGGGCAGGCCTCGTTCAGATCGCGGAAGTCGATGCAGATCCGGATCTTCCCATTCTTCTTGGTGACGGGGACGATGTTGGCTACCCAGTCGGGATGCTGTTCCTCCCTGATGAAGCCAGAATCAATAAGCTTTCTGACTTCTGATTGAATTGCTTCCATTATTTCGGGACGGAACCGTCGCTGCTGTTGTTTGACAGGTTTTACGTCCGAATTGATGTTGAGGCGGTGCATGGCCACTTGTGGATCAAGCCCTGGCATGTCCTCATAGTTCCAGGCGAAGACATCTATATACTCTTGTACAAGAGATATTAGATCCCTCTTCTCTGGAGGCGACAGGCCGTCACTTATGAAGATGGGCTTGGGGTTGGCCTCATCTCCTAGGTTGATCTGAACAACCTTGTCTTCTGTGGGTGGCTCACGCTGTTCAAAGCGGATATCCCAAAGAGCGTTTAAATGTTTGATCCACGGATCTGTATCAGCTTGGATCATTTCTTCATCTTCATCTTCCAGATGGCCTGTTGAAACCATGTTTACTGAAAGCCCTTTGAAGATGTTGCCGACACTGACATCTGACTCCCACGATGACGTGTCTGAAGAGCAATCGTGACTTGACGACTCTCGAGAATCAGAGGCTGATGGGACTGGAGTTGATACATAGCCCAACCCCCGGCGCGTCTGATGATAATAATCGGGGGCCTTCCCTTTTGGCACAAAGGATCGAAGTAGCATCCTCCTTCCTTTGCCGAAGTTCAACCCGGGCTTGTTGGTTAGATCGTACCCCATTTGCTTCATCATTTTGAGCGCTTTTGGTTCATAATGACTGAGCTGAGGGGATTCCTCTTCGCTTTCCGAGTCTTCGCGGGGCATTGGCTCAGATGAGATTCGCCCAAAGAGAATTGGTTTTTGGCCTTTCCGTCTTGCCGGAACCAAGAATATAGATTCCTGCGCATCGCCATTATCCTGGTATGTCCCGAAAGATGATTTTACTGGTACATGCAATGATGTCAAAGCATCCATTGCCGACCAGATGTCATCGTCTACGTCGGTAGTAGTATCCGACGGTATTGAATCGGATGCACACGCAGAAAAATATTCAAAGTCTAGACTTTCATTAATATACCAACCGCCTGCATCGTCGGTGGTATTATCAACATCGAGCTTATTAGTGCTCTTTACAAGTGGTTCTAACTCCCACAGGCACTTTTCTTGTTCGGGCTCAGTGTCAGCCTCATTACCAGAGTCTGGCGCCTCCAGTTGCGGGGTTTCATCCACCGGATCCTGGTATAAGAGGGAATCCGTGAAATAATTCTCGACCCCCTTGAACGGATACCTTTCGGCAACCAACGTTTGCACCTTCCCACTCGCGTCAATGTATTTCACGACTTGGTGAAGAGTGGAGGGAACGATGGAGTTGCGGTGGATCCATGGTCGTCCCAGCAGCAGATTGTAGGAAGTGTCGGCATCGATGACGTAGCACGTCACCTCCGACTTGAGGCTCCCAATCTGGCACTTGAGCTTGATCTTCCCCATCGGACGGGTACCGTTGGCATTGAACCCGTAAATGGTTGTCTGTGTAGGGCTCAGACGGTGGGTAGGGATGCCGAGGTGTTGCATGACTCGGCGGGGCATGATGCTTAGTGCGGACCCTGGATCTACCTGAATGCGGTTCACCTCAGATGATCCGATGTAACCTGTGAAGTACAGGGGTCGATCATGCTTCCCTTTCACCTGCATATCATCTGCCGTGAAGGTGATGCAGGGGGCATTCTGGGAAGTGTGGAGGCAATCCTCTACATCTTCCTCCTTCGGCACCTGGGTCACGAAGGCCTCAGCATTCGCCAGAGCTTCTTGCAGAGCTTCCCTGGTCGACTTTGATAGTCTAAGAAGTTCATACAAGGTAATGCGTGCCGGAATGTTGGCCAGCTGAGCCAGGACATCAAAGCGGTAAGGTGCCGAAGACCCTTCCGCGATGCCTCTTTGAAGGGCTCGAGAGAATCGAGTCTCCTTCTGCTTCTCCACGGGTGGCTTTGTGGAGGGCCTGACTGGCTCCGCAGTTGGTTGTGGAGGGGCTACTGCCGTCTCGCCGTACTGTTTCAAGTACGCCTGTCCTGAACGGGTTCCTGTCGTCGGTTGGTTGGGCTCTGCGACCAAGACTATCGTTTCCTCCTCTGAATCGGTCAGTGAGGGAACATCATCCTCTGCTTCTCGGGAGGAGGCACATACCACATGGCAGGACGAAGCTTTTGCCTTGCCTTTGGACTTCCTGTTGGTCACAGTAGTCCACTGCTGTTCATCGACGAGGTCAGGGTGGACCCACATGGTTTCCCCCTGAGGTGTAGGGACGGCTACCAAGCCCTTCTCCTGTTGCTGGTGAGGGTCTGTGTTGACCACTCTTAATTCTCCCCTTGGAATAGGAGTTACCCCCGCAGGCGTTGGAGGTTGTCTCCCAAACTGGAGAACCGACGTCACATTGGCCGTCACTTTCTTCTGCTCTGGTCGGAGTTTTAACACCTCCGCGTCAATCAGAGCCTGAAGAATGTCCTTGAAGACGTAGCAACTTTTGGTAGGATGTCCCAACATCCTGTGGTACATGCAGTAGTTGGGATTGTCGGTCTTGCCGACTTCCTCTGGGCGCCTAATTTCAGGGAGCTTCAGTCGATTGCTCTTGTTGAGTAGCTTGAAGAGTGAATCGACGTGTTCCTCCTTGAAGGAATACTGCTTGTTGGGGCGTGGCTGGCTTGAAGAGCCACTTGCCCTGCCTATTTGAGGTTTAGTGGGAGATTTGGTCTCCGTCGCCAAGTTATCCTTCCGCTTTGTTTGGAGGGATGTGTCTGGTGCCGGTGCACGCCTTGTCGACCTTTCCGGCCGTAGCTTGCCTTCCTCTGCCCTGACACGGGCAACAATCTCCTCAGCCTGTTCACCTTGTTGGACTAACTGCTTTCAGGTGCGGCTTTCAGCAACTCCTATTTGAGCGAGGAGTGAGGTTTGGAGGTTGTGGCGGCATGTTTCCACCAGGGTGGCCTGGGTCATACCGCTTGGGCACCGGAGTGCCGTGTTCCGAAATCTTTCCACGAAAGATTTGACGGACTCCCCTCTCCGCTGTTTGGTAGCTAAAAGGGTGGGCATTGTGACTTCGGAGTCATCTTCGAAGAAGCGTGTTAAGAACAGCTTCTCCAGATCTCCCCAGTTCTTGATAGAACCTTCCGGGAGTTTCATGAACCACTCAAAGGCCAACCCTTTCAGGGTGCCGATGAATAGTCGCGCCAGGATGGCGTCATTATCTACTACATTCCCGGTTTGAGATTTAAAGTAGTAGATGTGCTGATTAGGGGACCCCTTCCCATCGAAGGCTTGGAGGGTTGGAGCCTTGAATTTAGGAGGGTACGGGACTAGATCCCACTCAGCTGGATAGGGCCGGACCACTCCAACTTCTTGGAGGTCTTTGCGACTGGCAAGGGCATTGAGGCGTTGTTCCAGTTGACTCATTCTTTTAGTATGAGCCTTTTCTGGGTCGTGCGACGAAGATTTGGACGAATTTGAAGTAGATCGTCGCGCCTCCTCAGAAGGTTCGGAAGATGAGCTTCCTCCCTTTCTCCCTTTGCCCTTTGACCTCCTAGGAGGAGATTTCCTCCTGTCTTCCAGCAGTTGTGCAATCACCTGCTTGAGGGAGTCAATCGACGCCTGCTGAGAAATAATCATGTCCATTTGTGTTTTCTGGACCTGCTCTATACGTCTTGCCGTCTCCTCAGGAGTGCCTGTCATGTAGGCTGAGGTCTCCTTCTCGACGGAAGAGTTCGAAGCCCCTGATTCCACTACGGTGGAGTGGGAATCATTCGCTCTAATGCCGTGGGCTAAGGCATTATAGTCAATTGGGGAATGGCCCCTGTCCGGGTGCGAGTGTGTCGATACACCCCTTCCGGTTCAGAGTCAGACTCGGACTCCTCTGAGCTGACTGCAAGTTGTTTCCCCTTGCTCCTGCTTGTCATGTTCGCAGTAAGCTCCGGGTATTCAATGTCAGAAAAGACTCTCCTTCTATGGGAGCGCCTTCTTTTGGCTAACGGGGGAATCGAGGTCAGCTGTCCAACTAAGGACTGCTGGTGCACACTCGACTCGCAACGGCACTCCGCAAGCATGGAGATAAGCCGTTGGCAGCAGCAAGATGAAGTGACCTGGTGGGCACTTCTTTTCTTTGTCAGATAATCCCTCAAATCCATGGAAGAGGGATCAAAGAGACTAGCCTCACAGCGTCGAAGACGGGAGGCATCCATGTGCTGTGCAGAATGGACGCAGACTTCAGGGACGCGGTCTCCGCGTCGTGACTGTGGAACGCGCGTCTGACGTCTCTGTTGAGATGAGACGCGAGTATCGCTTTGCTGCCTGGTGCGTCTGGGCTGAGCCGCGTGAGAGAGAGTGGGCTGCAGGGCGCCTCGTCTCTGGGCGCGTGCTTCCTGCGTTCGGAAAGACGCGGAGGTTTCACCCTGGCGTTTGATGAGTTGGTCCTCGGAGGACCCAACTTGAGGAGTATCGCATTTGGGTCGCCAAACGCGGATCTCACGCACTGGACGAGATGCGGGCAAGGCGTCAGATTGTACGCCGCGTCCACCCCCGGTCAGACAACCAACGGTTCCGACTTGGAGTTGACGCGCGCGTCTCCTCTGTCGACGCTCAGCATTCCGGTTGCGTCGAGGAGGTGGAGAGAAACCAACAACATCCTGGTTTATAGAACCAAGAGTGTTCACCACGCGGGTCTCCTGAGAGACGTTGACGCGTGAGTTCTGTGCGACGCGGTTGATCGCAACAGCAGTGCCTGAGGTCACGCGGGCCTTCTGGGAGGCGTTGGCGCGTGAACTTGTCTTGGCACAGTGGGCAACAGAGGAGCTCGAGAAGGCCACCGATCGGGGCTCGAGGCCGTTCCCTGTCAAGACCCGGCGGCAGACGCGGGTCTTGGAGCCAGAAGAGAGGAACTCTTCATACTTCGCCTGGTCGAACTCGACAACGAGTGTTTCGACCATCTTCCCCTTACGGAGAACATCATCCTGCGCCACAGCTTGTTCATCAGTGACAAACCGGATCCCCAGCGGAGTCGCCATCTCTTGTTTGACACGGAAAAGGGAGGGCTGGATGTAAAATTTCCTTGAATCAGATGAAAAATTACAGCCGGCTTAATCTTCCGGTTACAAGGGAGGGGGAATATTGAATCTTGAATTCCCCCTTTGTTTAGTGCTGGGTTCTTCGGGTGGCGGTGGAGAGTGAATCTTGTTCTCCGTTGACCAGATGACCGTTCTGGACCGTCGAGGGATCTTCTCTTCGGTCGGTAGAGGGAGTAACTCAGCTCCGTCTACCAAAACTCTAGAAGAGGAGGTAGGCGAAGAGCGGCTAGTACTCAGTAAGCTCGCTGAAGGGTTTCCTCTCTCTCTGTCGATGATCTCTCTCTGTGTGTATCTGTGTGTCCCTTTGTTGATGCCAACCGGGCTATTTATAGAGGTCCCTGGGGATGAACGTGCCCCCTGAAAACGCTCCACAATGAGGGGCCACTTCCCGCTACATGTGCGGTGACTGGCCCCTTATTTCCGGGTAGTTGCAACCGAGACGTGGGTGTCGAGCCGACGCGTCTTGATGCTGAGACGCGGGCTTCGGGCCGATGCGCCTTGATGCTGAGACGCGGGCTTCGGGCTGACGCGCCTTGATGCTGAGACGCGGGCTTCGGGCTGACGCGCCTTGATGCTGAGACGCGGGCTTCGGGCCGACGCGCCTTGATGCTGGAACTCTGCTTTCTCAGGGGCTTGTCTGTTTGGACATTTTTAGACAGCCTACAAGCTTTGCTCTATGGATCTAGGTACGGTTGACTGGGCGGTCAACCGGCAACCCTAAGGTCATAAATATGATCGTTAACTGGTCGACCGGTTGGTCGACCGACAGGTCACGACCTAGGTGCGGTCAACCAGGCGGTCGACCGGCAAACACTAGGTCATAAATATGACCGTTGGCCGGTCGACCGACAGGTCATCTGGCCTACAGTCTGACCCCAACAGCTATATTTCTGAACTCTATTTAAAGTGGGATGTTTTGGCTGTTTTACATAAGATTGGAAGAGGGTTTTTGAGCCAGTTTTTCCTACCTTTCTCAGAGGTTTTCCAACAAGTTTTAAAGCTTAAATTCTATATCAAAAAGAGTGTTTACAACAGTGATTCTCTTGTGTTTTCCAAAAGGAATTCTTGAGTTTTTCACCATAACTCTATCTTATTTTTCTCACAAAAGCTTGAGTTTTCCATTGTCATATCTATCCTATAGGAGCTTTGTTGTGAGAGTGTTTTTGGTGATCAAAGTGTAAAGATCACCAAGTGTTCATCTTTGTACTTGATGAGGCGAACTTGCGGGTTCGTGTTGTGACGAGTTCTTGTGGGAGCTCGGTGTAGAGGTGCGGCCTCGGCAAGCTAGTGTGCTTGCGTATGTTGTTCTTGCGGGAACAAGTGAGGGACTTGCGGGAACAAGAGTTCTAGTATGAACTCGTTGTAGGTGTTGCGGCACCGAGTGATCTTGCGGGATCAATTCTAGTGGAAATCCTTCATAGTGTTGAAGGCGAGGACGTAAAGCAAAGGTGCTCGAACCTCGAAAAAATTCTTCCGTATTTGTGATTGCTCTCTCACTCTCTCTCACTTGTGTTTATATCTTGAATGCTTATATTGTTTATCTTTTTATATGCTTGATATACTTGTGTTTAATTGATATATGCTTGGGATTGTGTGCTCATACTTGTATTCAACCAAGAGAGTCATAGTGGCACCTCAACTCTTAATCTAGAGAAATCTAGAGGAGATAGTCCAGTGCCCTTCACCGAGAATTCGGCTACACTCTTGTGTTATACTGTGTGTATTAGCTTAATAGCTTTAGTTTGTATAAATAGTTTTTAATTCTGCATCATTGTCATTAGATTAGCATGTACACCTATTCACCTCCCTCTAGGTGTATTTTAGCGACACCGCGAGAGAGGACTTATGAATCCATTGAGTTCTAGTGAGAACTTATACCGATTGACGATCTAGTGAGATCAGTCATAGTGAAAATCCTTCATAGTATTGAAGACGGGGACGTAGAGTAGTGGCTCGAACCTTGAAACAAATCATCGTGTTTGTGATTGCTTACTCTTTCTCTCTTCTCTCTACTCTCTCTTTTATTGCTTCCACTCTTATATTTTTTACTCATTTGCAAGTATTTCTTAAGTTTTGATTGTTATTTTCTAGGTTGCTAGCAAGTAAATTTTTTATTCCGTATTATTTATCATTTAGTATAGTCATCACCTATTCACCCCCCTCTAGGTGATTTACAATTGGTACAGAGCCTAACCCTAGTTTGATTTAACCACCTTAGGGAGATACTTTCATTTGGCTATATTCATTTGATGCACTTGTTATTTGTTTGTGCACTTATACTTGTTTTCATGGCATCACATGACTTCTCTAGTATCAAGTCCCCACCAAAATTTGATGGGTTGAACTTCCCCATTTGGAAGGTCAAAATGAACATATTCCTTAAGTCTCTATGAGTTAGAGTTACCAAGACCATTACCAAAGAATTTGTTGAACCTCACGGTGATGAGGATATATGGTCTGAAGCAATCGCTAAGGACTATGAGGCAAATGCTAAAGCCCAATATGCACTTACACAAGCATTAAATGATGACCATCTTTCTCGTGTAATTAATTGCAAATCCACTTATGAGGTGTGGAATGATCTTATCATTACTCATGAGGGGATGTCGCAAGTCAAGAGATTTAAAGTTGACTTGCTCCGTTCTCAATATGAGAATTTTATATGCTTGAAAATGAAAGTATAGATGAGATGCTCACTCGGTTCACCAAGATCACTAACGGTTTATCTTCTTTAGGTGACATCATTGACAATGACCAAAAGATTCAGAAGGTCATTAGAGCTCTTCAAAGCTTGGGAAGTCAAGGCAACAACTCTCAAGAAGCTCAATGATAGAGAGGAGATGGACTTCTCCGGCTTCATTGGAAATCTCAAAACTCATGAGATGAAAATGAAGGTGAGAGAAGAAAGGGAGACTCCAAAGAAAAAAGCAGTAGTTTTCAAGGCTACTCCATCATCCTTTGATGAAGAAGAATCATCAAAAAACAGTAATGAGGACTTTGTGATAGGTAGTGAAAAATGCATAATTATCATCATATATACCATCACATTTGCACATTTATTCATATTATAATACACATTTATTAATATTTTGTTATTTAATGTGTGCAGGCCTCGAAGTATTATTTTAATAAGAAATAAAGCTTAAAGAGCCCAAAAGCCCAGATCCAAGCCCATGTTTGAAGCCCAGGTGAAAAAGCGCAATTACAAGAAGTCAAAATGCAAATACACAAAGGGCTAAAGTTGCAAATATCAAAGATGAGGGAAGGATAGACTTCTATCCAACCCTAAACACTTGCAGGATGAGGATAAAAGCCCAAAATTCGTGGATAGAAGATTTGGGATATTTGAGATCAAGGTAACTTCATTACTAAGTTATCTCGAAATCCCAAGATGGAGAGCCAGGATCACACTTCCAGAAGCAAAAGCCCAAATGGACGGACCAGGAGAGGCCACGCGCCAAAGCGCGTGGCCAGACTTCACCAAATTGCCGCAAACGCGCGGCAAATCCCAGGATTCCGCGGCAGTTTGGATGATCCAGACTACCAGATTTCGTCTGTGATCTTATCCGGGACTCTATCACCTACTGCACTATAAATATCCCCTGCAGTGCAACGTACAGGGCATCCAGAGACGTATTAGGGTTTTCTTTTAGCTATTTTCTCTAAATTTCTGCACGATTGTATTTTCCATTCATGTACGTTGTGGAGAAGGAGACGATTGTGTAACCAGAGGTTCATCTGAAATAAAGGTCACTCTTTTGTTCTCATTTATTTTCTGCAATTCCATTTTATTTTGTGATCTTTCTGATTGGAGTTTTAATCTGCGATCTCTTCTTGTTTTCTTTTCCTTTTTTTTGCAATCTTTTTCATTAAATAAAAATAAAAAAATAAATAATTTGAAAAGAAAAAAAAATAATGAAGAACTAAATCTCTCTAGTGGTTTGCTGAGACTCTTGAAGCAACCCTAGAGCAGTTAAGCCTAGATCTGATTAAGGAACATCTCTCGAAACCCTAGGTATTAAAAACAATTTTTCTAGAAGATTAAACAAATACCTAGAAATCCTAATCTAGGTTGCATATTAAAAGACTTTTCATGACTTCAACTTAAGAACTAGGACAGCATAAGTTTGAGATTCGTCTTTTATTAGGCTGCACCTAGATGTTAGGATGAACCATAGTTTAGTTTTTAGATAATGTAACTTAGCAAGAATCTAGCATTGATTTTTCTTGCTTGAATTATTTGTAATGACCTAGGGTGAATCATATCAATCTTAAGATGAAGATCAAGCTCCTTAACTTGCAATAGGGTTGTGGTAGAAGATCAGCAAAACCACGTCTTTAATCTTATATTGTCATCACCAATCTAATCTCTCTTTTCTTACTTGAAGCATACAGAGGAATCGAGTCGAAAAGCTTTCATCGCATCCTTCCCTGAGGATCACGACCCGCTTGAGCCCTTGCTACAGCGGATTCGCATTGAGACTAAGAATTCTGAACTCTATTTCAATTATCAAAATCTCAATCAAATTTTGGCGCCGTTGCCGGGGAAGGAACGGCACGATTTCCTCGTTCTAATCATTCTTTATTCTTTCTGTTGCAGGTACAGAGAACAGGAAACAAAAACAGAGCAGCAGCAAGGACATACAGCAATCCAGTGCCTCTGCCCTCAAAGGCAGAGCACCTGGACCTACTAATTTGCCGCAGAAACGCGGCAAAAGCCGCAGATCTGCGGCAGTAGTAGTGAACTACTAACCTGCTTTTCTGCAGGTTGCTCTGCATTGCAAAATTCTAATTTTTGCTGTGATATTATTTCTCTGTGATCACTCTGCAACTGCTAATAAAAAACATTAACCTATTTGTTGAAAATAAAAAAAAATATTTTTAGACTCTTGCATTTTAGGGCACGTGTCTATTTTAATTTTTTTAATTCTGTTGAAGAGTGCTGGCCACAAGGTACGTTTGCATAGCATATAGATTAGGAAACACTCTTGGTTGTTTACTGCTTTCTTGAGTGATTACTTTTCTACAGCTTTACACGTACACTAATTCATCTTAAGGGCATAACCCATAAACAAGATAAGGTGGGGATTTCATCACCCTTCCTTGGCCCACAAATCATATCCGTCACACTCACAACCCTAACCTTAAGTAAAATTTGACTAGACGTTGGCCCTAGGTTAACTCAGACTCAATAGGAGATTGACCGAAGGAGGAAAATTGTTCGAAATTAACTCTTGTCAAATCGGTGTCTAGGCAGGGGATTGAGGGCCGAAAGCCCGAAGAACGGTGGTTATTTAATTAAGGAACGTCTCTGACGGAAAACCTCCCACCGGTCTTGCCACCTACCTGGCCGATTAGCTTGTGGTTAACGTCGACAGTAGACCTCCTAAGGATAGTCTAAAGTTAGGAGTCGTCTAGGTCAAGGCTTACCCTAGATTAGGATTTTTGATTGTTTTTCTTTTGATTGATTGGGTGAACTTGTTTGCTGATTGTGCATGCCCGCTTGGTCGAGAGACCCACTTACATCCAGGCTAACTAGAACTAGTTCACCACCCGAGCTCAAGCCCGACCCACACATGGCACAACCAATATCACTCCAAGATAGGTTCTATCCTATTAGGACCTCTCTTCCTTCTTGCATCAAGCTTAACGATGAAGGTGTTGACCCATTTGAGCTTAAGCCACAATACATCAACACCCTTCCGAAATTTCATGGACTTGACTCCGAGGATGCATACTTCTTCATAAGGGAATTTGAGGAAGTATGTCTCATGATGAATATTCCTAAGTTAGGAAAAGATGACATCAAACTTAGGTTTGTCCCCTTTGCTTTGAAGGATTTAGCAAAGAAATGGCTCTACAGTCTAGAGGCCGGTTCTATATCTTCTTGGGATAATTTTGTTAAGGCATTCTTAAAGAAATTTTATCCTGTTCACAAGACTGCATTGATTAGGAAGAATATCCTACAGTTTAAGCAGACAGCCAATGAGCCCTTTTGGAAATACTTCGAACGTTTCAAGGACCTCCTTGCCCAATGCCCTCACCATGGGATAGAGAAATGGCGATTATGCCAAGTTCTAGATGATGGATTAGAATATCAAACTAAAACGTTGTTAGAATCCGTGTGCCAAGGAGGATTTCTGAAAAAGGACAAAACTGATGGATGGCAATTGTATGAGGAATTAGCTGAAAATACCATCCAATGGGAACCTACTCCTGAAAAATCTAGGACTAATGACCCTACTTCTTCAAAAGGAGGTATCCATTCCATTGAGGCCAACATAGCAACCGATGCTAAGTTAGCTGCTGTTATGCGAAGACTTGAGGCTCTTGAAACTAAAGAGCCAGTCTCTGTGAGCCAAGTCAGCCCAACAACTTCGGCGGGCTGTACTTATTGTCAAGATATGAACCATGTGTTCGAGGAATGTCCTGTTTTTATCGCGCATCAAAGCTTGCCCAAACATATGAGTGCGGCCTTCACAAGGCCCGCCAACAATCTGCCCGCCAACAATCCATATTTGCCCACCTACAATCCCGGTTGGAGAAACCATCCCAATTTGTCATGAGGCCAAAGTAACAATGTTCAAACTAGGCCCAAATTCTCCAACAATTTCCAAAATCCGCCCTATCAAAATCCTCCACCCTCTTTCCAATATTCACAAATGGAATCAAGGCTCTCCAATATGGAAAGAAAGGTGGACACTCTCGTTAAAAGCAATGACACGCTGGCTCAAGTTTTGACTAGGATAGAGATGCAAATAAATCAGCAAGAAAGGCAAAAGGGTACTCTACCTAGTCAACCATTCCCAAACCCTAGGAACTCTAGTCAAGCTCACTTGGCTGAAGAGAATCATATGAGTCAGTGCAATGCGATTCATACATTGCGGTCGGGAAAACAAGTTGATAACCAAGTATCAACACCATCAAGTTCTAAACAAGCATTCAGCTTGCCTGATCCCACTCCATCCCAACTTAATGCCAACAACACGAAAAAAGACAAGTCAGCCGAAGATATGCACAAGCCCATCGCACCCTACCCAAATAGGCTTAAAGATAAGCAATGTGCACAAATGGATAAGGTATGAGAGATTTTTAATCAAGTCAAGATCAATATACCTCTTCTTGATGCAATTCAACAAGTCCCTAAGTATGCCAAGTTTATTAAGGACATGTGCACAAAGAAGAGAAAGACTAATGTGCCCAAGAAGGTTTTTCTAGCCACTAACATTAGTGAGCTATTGTCCAACCAGATCCCTGTCAAGTATAAGGACCCTGGTTGCCCCACCATCTCTTGCACAATAGGTCAAACTGCAATTAAGCATGCACTTCTTGATTTGGGAGCAAGTATCAACTTACTCCCCTTCTCAGTTTACCAACAACTTGGGTTGGGCGAACTTAGTCCGACTAAGGTTACAATCCAATTGGCTGACCGATCCATAAAAATTCCCAAAGGAGAAATTACCGATGTGCTCGTCCAAGTTGGGGAGTTTATCTACCCAGTAGATTTTGTTGTTCTGGAGACTGAACCTGTATCCACTCTTCGGTCTCAAACTCCCGTTATCCTAGGGCGTCCGTTCCTTGCAACTACAAATGCGATCATAAATTGTAGGAATGGATCCATGAGGTTGACCTTTGTAAACATGACTAAAGAGGTCAATGTCTTCAACCTGGAAAACCAATCTCGTAAGATTAAAGACCAAGCATTTGAGGTGAACTTCATCGAGAACATTTGTGAAAAAGAAAGTGAAAATGAGTCTCTATTTCTTGACAAGTTATTTGAGGATAAGTGCGATTTTAGTGATAAGATGACACATGTTGAGGATTATAATTTTAAAGTTCCCTTTAAAAAACGAAGATTTGATCTAAGTATCTTCAAAGAGCCAAGCACTGAAATATCGCATGAGAATATAGTTCAAGAAACTCCGATTGACTTAACTTTCGAAAGTCTCTTTGAAGAAGAACTCCTGTGTTTAGATACACCGATTAAGGAGATGTTGGTTAATTATTCACTTCCAGGGAAAAGTGTTGATTCAAGTTTTGAGGAGATGTACGGAACTGAGCTAGAATTTCTCGGCAAGGAAGTTCCAACTGAAAGGTGTGATGAATTTTTAAATAATGGAGGTGGACATATGATGAGGAAGAGCCTAAAGAAGATGAAACTGGGGGGAGAGAAAGTTAAAACAAAAATGTTGGTCTCCCCATTGTGCCTTATAAAGAGAACCCATTGGAATGATGGGAAACGAGCTAGAGGGATGAATCCTAAGCAGCTCTAGGTGAGAGTGATACATGTGTTGTACATATTATGGTATACTATTATTTTTTGCCTCTCTTTACATTTTTCTTCATGCATTCATGCATTTCATACATTGAGGACAATGCATGAGATAAGTGTGGGGGAGGGTTTACTAACATAGAAAAGATTAATTAATAAAAAAAAATATTTTCTCTTTATTTGTTCTAACATTTCAAAAAAAAAAATTCTAACATTTAAAAAAAATTTAAAAAAAAAAAACTTATAAAAAGGATAATACTTTGACTTATTTTTTAAAAGAAATTTAAGTTAGTTTTAAGGATTAAGAAAATCATAATTAGGATTTCTAAAAACTTGGTCAAAATAAATAAATTGTTTAAATTTTAGGTATAGGAGGAGAAATTGAATAATTAGTTAGTCTTAATTTTTACCTTAATGAAATTTGCATACCTAATGCATATCTAGGATTCTAAGACAAAGACCTTGTGCCTCATAAAAAAAAAACGAAAAAAAAAATCACCAATTAAGCTGATACATGTGCCTCAAGAAGCATAAGTATTCATGCCTAAAGGTGAGTTCTAAATAAAATAAAGTCCTTAGTTTTGTGGCCTAGTTCACTCGAATTTGAGTCCGCGGGGTGTTTTCTCACCTGGTGCCCTAAAGCCGACCAGTTTGGGAGCCACCGACTTTAAGTTCGCTACATGGGTGCATTAGAAAGCCTAAGAAAACTGAGAAATATTATACATGTATTAACACATCTATTAGTCAATTAGTTAGGTATGAGGGCCTCAAGAAGCCTTGATACTTATACGAAAGAAAATTAGATGAGTTATACATGCCCAAAAAAAAAAAAATTATATTAACACATCTAATAGTCAATTAGTTAGGTATGAGGGCCTCAAGAAGCCTTGATACTTACACGAAAGAAAATTAGATGATGTTATAAAAATAATAAAGAGGCATGAGAGTCCAAGTTAAGGAATTGCTAGTAAAATTCATAAGGATGCATATGATTTTTGGTAACGAAAAAGACTATATTAGAAATTCAATTTTAATCCTTACCTAAAATGAATAACAATTGACTTTATAAAGACTAGGTTTAAAGAATGAATAAAAATGAGGATCCTAAAACTTATAGACTACTTAGTCTCTTCAATAATAATTCAAATATTTTCCTTTTTATGAATTTTGTGGGTGTAATCCGCTGAAAACCCTCACGAGACAACACTCGTCCTCTAGGGTAACCTAGGGGTTTAACGGCTTGTTGCACATGCTAAGTGCAACCGTGATTCCTACGAAAGTGAGTTAGCTAGGTTAGATTTTTCTCTTTCTTTTTAATTTTTACTCGAGGACGAGCAAAAAGATAAGTGTGGGGATGTGATAGGTAGTGAAAAATGCATAATTATCATTATATATACCATCACATTTGCACATTTATTCATATTATAATACACATTTATTAATATTTCGTTATTTAATGTGTGCAGGCCTCGAAGTATTATTTTAATAAGAAATAAAGCTTAAAGAGCCCAAAAGCCCAGATCCAAGCCCATGTTTGAAGCCCAGGTGAAAAAGCGCAATTACAAGAAGTCAAAATGCAAATACACAAAGGGCTAAAGTTGCAAATATCAAAGATGAGGGAAGGATAGACTTCTATCCAACCCTAAACACTTGCAGGATGAGGATAAAAGCCCAAAATTCGTGGATAGAAGATTTGGGATATTTGAGATCAAGGTAACTTGATTACTAAGTTATCTCGAAATCCCAAGATGGAGAGCCAGGATCACACTTTCAGAAGCAAAAGCCCAAATGGACGGACCAGGAGAGGCCACGCGCCAAAGCGCGTGGCCAGACTTCACCAAATTGCCGCAAACGCGCGGCAAATCCCAGGATTCCGCGGCAGTTTGGATGATCCAGACTACCAGATTTCGTCTGTGATCTTATCCGGGACTCTATCACCTACTGCACTATAAATATCCCCTGCAGTGCAACGTACAGGGCATCCAGAGACGTATTAGGGTTTTCTTTTAGCTATTTTCTCTAAATTTCTGCACGATTGTATTTTCCATTCATGTACGTTGTGGAGAAGGAGACGATTGTGTAACCAGAGGTTCATCTGAAATAAAGGTCACTCTTTTGTTCTCATTTATTTTCTGCAATTCCATTTTATTTTGTGATCTTTCTGATTGGAGTTTTAATCTGCGATCTCTTCTTGTTTTCTTTTCCTTTTTTTTTTGCAATCTTTTTCATTAAATAAAAATAAAAAAAATAAATAATTTGAAAAGAAAAAAAAATAATGAAGAACTAAATCTCTCTAGTGGTTTGCTGAGACTCTTGAAGCAACCCTAGAGCAGTTAAGCCTAGATCTGATTAAGGAACATCTCTTGAAACCCTAGGTATTAAAACAATTTTTCTAGAAGATTAAACAAATACCTAGAAATCCTAATCTAGGTTGCATATTAAAAAGACTTTTCATGACTTCAACTTAAGAACTAGGACAGCATAAGTTTGAGATTCGTCTTTTATTAGGCTGCACCTAGATGTTAGGATGAACCATAGTTTAGTTTTTAGATAATGTAACTTAGCAAGAATCTAGCATTGATTTTTCTTGCTTGAATTATTTGTAATGACCTAGGGTGAATCATATCAATCTTAAGATGAAGATCAAGCTCCTTAACTTGCAATAGGGTTGTGGTAGAAGATCAGCAAAACCACGTCTTTAATCTCATATTTTCATCACCAATCTAATCTCTCTTTTCTTACTTGAAGCATACAGAGGAATCGAGTCGAAAAGCTTTCATCGCATCCTTCCCTGAGGATCACGACCCGCTTGAGCTCTTGCTACAGCGGATTCGCATTGAGAGTAAGAATTCTGAACTCTATTTCAATTATCAAAATCTCAATCACTTTGCCATGCTCATTAGGAAAGTGGGCAAAATGTTTTACAAGAAGGGAAGACAGAGCAACTTCCGAGGAGGAAGACATCAAGGGAGATTCGAAAAGAAGAAAGAGGAGACAGGTCCTTGCTTTCTTTGCAAGAAGACGGGCCATCTAATTACGGATTGCTCCTCACTCTAAGCCACTACCTCCAAGAATGTGCATAAGAAGAAGAAGGCAATGGTAGCTACTTGGGATAATTCAGAGACGGACTCCGAAGCGAAAATTGATGCCGTACATGTTTGCTTCATGACAAACAGAGAGAAAGTGTCTATGGTAAATCTTGAAACCTCTTTAGAAGATAATGATTTAACTATGGATGAACTTGCATAATTTTTTGAAGAATTACAAAATAGGTATGAAATCTCTCTTGCACAAAGTAAAAAATTGAAGAAAGAAAATAATTTTCTAAAGAATAAGCTAGAAATTGATTTTAAAGAGAAAAATGACTTATCCATTTCTTTTGAAAAAAATGAAAAAGGATTTTGATAAATACAAACTTGCTTGTAAGGGTAAAAGCCCAAATATTACTTTTAACAAAAATGAATTTTCGGATATTCAAAAACGTATTGATATTTTGGATACTACTTTGAAAAAGTGTGCTTTTGACATGAACAAATTAGCATCTATGTTTCCAAAGGGAAAAACTGAAAGGAAACATACACCTCATTCATTTATCACACATCATGAAAAACATGCACATACACATCAACATAAGCATGCTTTCGTGCATAGCAAAGTGTATATATGTGCACATTGCGGCTGCAAAGGCCATTTAGCAAAATTTTGTTATGTCAAGTTAAAAATGCTTAATAAAAATTTTTGGGTTCGAGAAAGCACTAACCCTATAGGACCCAAAAAGATTTAGGTATCAAAAAACACACCAAACTTGATTGATGTAGGTGTGTCATCCTCCTCCAAGACGTAAGGGGAGTTGGTGCCTTGGTGGTGAATACATCGAAACTCAAAAGATCAACTGTCACATTGCATCGCTATCAAGAGGCACCAATTTTGAAGATTGCCCATGGTTTGGAAATTTCTTCACTTGAAAATTTCAATTCTAGCTAGATCTATACATGCATAGGATTAGCTAGATTCTTTTTGTGGATATATGCTTTAGTTGTGTAGACATGCCTATTCTTATTTTTGTATCTTGCCTATATTTGAGCTAGTTTATTAACTTTGCATCTGTTCTTTACTAGCCCATAATTTGCTTGCCCATGTGTAGAGTATTTTTCCTTGCTCACTTGGTTGATAGATATCTTTGGAGATATGTGTGTATATATATATTGTCAAGATATCTATCTTGTGTTTGGGTATTGTATTTAAACCATATTTAAGCAATAAATCAAGATAGCAATTGCGCACCTCAACTCTTATTTAGAGGAATGACGAGGAGAAGTTCAAACTCGTCAAGGATATTCGGTTTCAATATCTTGTTTTTAATAGCTTAATATATGAGTTAATTATTGTAAAATATATTATTAATATAATAATAATAATAATATTTTTTATTTTCATGTGTTTTTCATGCCTATAAGATTTCTGGTATTATTTCTCTATTTCATGTGTAAAAATATACAAGTAAAAATTATTTTTCAAAAGTCCTAAAATCCTGATTTTTAAAACTATTTGTAGGCTATCCCGGTCGACCGACCGGTCCACCGAGTTGACCTGGTGTAGGTCCGGTCGACCGGGCGGTCGACTGATGTATTAAAAAAAATTCTAGCCTAAAATCGGTCGACTGTAACCAAGATTTTTTTTTGATTTTCAAGGTATAATCTCTCTTCTCTCTAAATCTTCTTGATTTCATAATTTTTCTAGTAAATATTTCTATATTTCATGCCAAATCTTTGATTGTCATCTCTACAACGTCAAAAAGGGCTAGATCTGAGAAGGGTAAATAATCTGAATCATCCTCCAACCCTTTTATTTCTCAAAATGCCTCTTATAGATTTTCTGTAATTCATAATAAACATGTTATATCTGGTAGAACCGTGGTGCTCGCTGATTTTGAGCACCTGAATCTTGCTACCATCTTGAACACAAGCTCTCTTGAACATCTTGTTACTATTAAAGAACTTGTCTAACTGTAATCTGATATTTCAAAATAATCATGTCAAATCTAGGGTTTTGGACAAGGACATAAATATTTCTCTAGATCGATTTGCCCATCTACTACACCTCTCCTGTGAGGGTGTAGATATTTATAATATTGATCTTCATGAGTTTGATTATCCTGACAGTGAATCTGCCCTCATCGCATCTCTTTTAATTCATGATGATGACAACCCCCTCTAGTTAGGAATGAGGAGGTGAAGTATTATACTCTCATCGCTCAAGTCCTAACCAAAATCGCGTTCTATAATCTCCTGTCAAAACGAGGAGAATATAGTCATGCATGGGATTCTGCTCACCTCTTGATCTATTACCTTCTAAAAGACATTAGAGTTAATATTCCAGAACTCATCATTAATTACATGGCTTCTGATCATTTCCTAATCCCAAATCGGCACTTGCCATTTGGGATGCTCATCACCCGCCTCCTAAAGCAACTAATTTGATCTCTCCACTGAACGGCCCATCGAACTGTCAGTTGACATCAACAGCACTCTTCTTAAGAGGATGCGTGCTAGGGAGTGTGTTCCTGCTCCTCAGCCCCCTCCTATCATTTCTGTTGTTGTACCTGAATCCTCCTCAGCCTCTTCTGCTTCTTTTGATCCATATTCAGCCATTTCTGCTCAGCTTTGGGAGCATGACCTGAAGATGTCTACAAATTTTTAGAGGAAGGAGAAAAGAGTTGACAATGATCTGCAGTATATTTGCGCCTCTATTCGCTATCTCCAGACCTGTGTCGATGAGACCTATAGTAGGAACGATTGACCTGTTCCACTTTTGAGAGTCCATTCGCAGCCCCTTCCTACATCGGTTCCTACGTTTGATACATGGGTACCTCCTCCAGCTCTTTCCGAGACACCGGCTCCTCCAAAAGATCCCGACTTTCAGGAGGATTGACCTCTTTTGTTGATGACAAAAAGGGGGAAAGAGATTTTATGGAGTTATCTTTGGGTGGATGTTTTTATCTAAGGTGTTTTGTTTTTATTTGAGTTTTTATTTGAGTATTTTTTATTTTTGGACATGTAGTATTTGTTGGACATGTGTCTATAACATTGCAGTATTTGGTGGACATGTCTTTTTGTGGTATGTATCTTGTTTTTAGGTTGGCATGAACCTCTGTATGAACATATTTATTTTATGATATCTCTATTATCGTTGGGAAGTTACGTATATCTTTCTTTCTGTTGATATATTTGATACATATCTTCTGTATGTGTGGTATGTAATATATTTGTATTTTTAGTGTATCCTTTGTAAACCAACCATCTACCACGTGTTTTGGAGGTTGGAGGTTATTTGTTGGTTGAAGGAAACTGTTTGTGCATACACCATTATAATTCTGTATTCTTGGTATGCATAAATGGGCTGTATCGAGCTTGATTGACATATCCTATTCATATGCTTTTATTGATGCATTTAGCATTTATGTCACATTTTGATATATGTATGTGTTTAGGGGGAGCTTCGCTTGAAGTTTCACCCCAAATTATTTGTGATAACTCCATGTGCTTTGTCATCATCAAAAAGGGGAAGATTGTTAGCCCAAATGCCATTAGCCCTGGTTTTAATGATAACAAAACATATGCAGTTATGTTTTTAATAACTTTGTTTAACGAAGTTTCAGGTTAACCATTTATTGCATTTCGGCTCCATCACAAAACTCACACATTTGGAAGCCAAGAAGATGTAGATCCCAGAGTCTAAGCACATAGAAGAGCTCAAGAATCAAGTATACTAGAGCAGACTATATCAAGATTTGTATTTTCATTTTTGTATTTTAGATAGAATTTATAGTCGTTTGTTAAAATCAAGATGATATAGGTTGATAGCTTTTGGGATTAACACACGCACCCATATTTCATACTTCTTTGTGTTTTTAATAAGAGTTCATAATTGTACTCTTTATCGTTTTCAAAATCGAGTTTTAGAAAAACAGGTTTCAGAAAATCGGGTTTTTAATTTACAAAAGTATTTTTACAAAATATGGTTCTAACTTTATTTTGTGTTGATCTATGATTATGCACTTCAAGTCCCTAGAACTCGATTTGCAATTGAAGATCAAAAGTTATTGTCGGAAAAAGAATGGTTTCAAAAGGATTTCCATAACTTGACTTTGGCATTGTCGGTCGACCGACCAATCGACTGTAGGTAGAGCAAAATTGTTCGGTCTGTCGACCGTGCGGTCGACCGACATGCACCAAAGTGCATTTGTGCACTTCGGTCGACCGGGCGGTCGACCGACTGCATGAGTTTTGCTCTCGGTTGGGTCCGGTCGACCGGCTCGGTCGACCGACAGAGATTTTAGCTCTCAGGTTGGGAACAATGATCGACCGACCGGTCGACCGCTATCCCCAATGGTCGGAAATCCGATCGTTGGCGGTCGACCGGCCGGTCGGCCGACAGAAGACTTTTCTTCTGTAATTTTTCCCAACGGTTATATTCTGTTTTGTCTTTTTCTGGGTCTTTTTCCAACAGCTCTTTTTGTTGGCCCAAAGGCCATTAGCCCGATATTTTGATGATAACAAACCATATTTAGCTATTGTTTAACAATCTTGTTTAAAGGAATTTCAGGTTTAATACAAGTTGATTTGTCGGCTCCACATCAAGACTCACAAGTTTGGACGCCGCTAAAGATTTGCATTCCCAAGCCAAGCACGGTAGAAAAGCTTCGGGATCAAAACAATGAAGAAAAGATCAAGATTTGTAATTTACTTTTCTTTTTAGATATTTTGTCAAAACCTAGATGTTAGAGGTAGATTATTTGGGATTGTCACTCACACACACTTAGTTTTGCTTCATGGCTTCAAAAGAATTTTTATTTCAGAATTTCTAACTTAGTTTTAGAAATACCATGTTTTGGAAAACCAGTTTTAGAAAAATAGTTTTATCAAAAAGAATTTTTAATAAAATGATCTAACATGGCTGAGTATTGATCTATAATCATACCCTCAGGTTTATTAGGTCTAGCACCTTATTTACAATATCCTCAAACCAAAAAGATCAAACCTAAATTTCCTTTCCCAGTTTTCTGCAGACTCTGTTAAACAGATCTGACAGAGTCCGGTCGACCGACCGAGTCGACCGACGTGCACGGCTGTGCATGTGTGCACGTCGGCCGGCCGCTCGGTCGACCGGGCACTTGTTAGTGCTCTCTATTTATTTCGGTCGACCGAGTCGGCCGATCGTTTTTCCCTAACGGTCAGAAATATGACAGTTGGCGGTCGGCCGTCCCGGTCGACCGGTAGTTGTCAGAAAGTCTGACAGACTCCAACAGCTCTATTTTCTGACAGATTTTGTTGGGATCTCACCCTAACGAATTTCTCTAGCTGTGTAGTTGGTTTTTCATCCACTATAAATAGTGGGTCATTTCAACATGATAAGACACAAATTTTACATATAAGATTTACAAGTTTTCAAAAGCCCTTCATTTTAGAAAAGATTTTCATCAAAGCCAAAATTTCCAAACACCTACTTGAAGCAAATCCCTCTATTTCACTCTAGACATTTTGCACTTCACAATCCCAAGTACTATCTTTACATATTGGTTATAGGATTGTGCTAAGTGAGCTTTTTGTGATCAAGTGTGATCAATTTTCTTCTTGAGCGAAGTTGTAGAGGCATCGGCCTCAAGCGAGCTAGTGTGCTCCAAGTGGTGTTGCGGCATCACGAGAGATAGGACAAGTGTATCCTTGTATTGGAGATCCAGTGGGATCAACAATAGTGGAAATCCTTCAAGTGTGAAGGCGGGGACGTAGAGCGTGGCTCGAACCTCGGAAACATATCCTCGTATTTGCGTTTGCTCAAATTTCTCTAAACTCAATCTCTTTATTACTTGCTTTACTTATTGCTTTATATCTTGCAAGCATTCTAATTTGAGCTTATTGTTTTAAGTAGATTTAAATTCCGCATTATTGCCATATTTCATATAGCCATCACCTATTCACTCCCCCTCTAGGTGTTTTCAATTGGTATAAGAGCCTAACTCTACTATTTGGTTTAACCACCTTAGGGAGATCCTTGTTTTTGGCTATATCATTTGTTGCATTCTTCATTTGTTGTGCATCTTATTCATTATCCATGGCTTCAATTGATTTTTCTAGCATCAAGTCCCACCCAAATTTGATGGCTTGAACTTCCCTATTTGGAAGGTCAAGATGAACCTTTTCCTTAAGTCCCTAGGAGTTAGGGTAGCTAGGGCCATAACCAAAGAATTTATTGAACCTCTCACCGATGAGAGAACATGGTCCGAGGACACCACCAAGGACTATGAGGCCAATGCTAGAGCTCAATATGCTTTAACCCAAGCCCTTAATGAAGATGACCTTTCCCGCATCATTAACTGTAAATCTGCATTTGAAGTGTGGAATGTTTTGATTGTTACTCATGAGGGAACGTCTCAAGTCAAGAGATCCAAAATTGACTTGCTTCGTTCTCAATATGAGAACTTTTACATGCTTGAGAATGAGAGCATTGATGACATGCTCACTCGTTTCACCAAAATAACAAATGCTTTATCTTCTTTAGGTGATGCGATTGATAATGACCAAAGATAAGGAAGGTCATTAGAGCTCTTCCCAAGCTTGGGAAGTCAAGGCTACAACCCTCAAAGAGCTCAACGATCGGGAGGAGATGGACTTCTCCGGCTTCATCGGCAATCTCAAAACCCATGAGATGGAGATGAAGGTTAGAGAAGAAAGGGAGGCGCCGAAGAAGAAAGCTCTCGCCTTCAAAGCCACTCCAACCAACCATGACGAGGATGACTCATCGGAAGATTGCGATGAGGACTTTGCCATGCTCATCCGGAAGGTGGGCAAGATGTTCTACAAGAAAGGGAGGCAAAGCAACTTCCAAAGAGGGAAACCTCAAGGAAGATTCGAAAGGAAAAGAGAGGAGCCGGGTCCTTGCTTTCATTGCAAGAAGATCGGACACCTCATTGCTGATTGCCCCACTCTCCAAGCTACCACCTCCAAGAACGGCCCAAAGAAGAAGAAGGCTATGGTGGCCACGTGGGACGACACGGAGTCGGAATCCGAAGAGGAGAACGACGCCGCACACATGTGCTTCATGGCACATGGAGACGATGCATCTAAGGTAACACTTGACAACTCCATAGATGATGATGAATTAACTATGGATGAATTAGCACAATTCTTTGAAGAACTTCAACATAGATATGAGATTTCTCAATCTCATAATAAGAAATTAAAAAGAGAAAATGATTCTTTAAAAGATAAAATTAATATTATTGAAAAGGAGAAAAATGATTTGTCTAGTGCTTTTAAGAAAATAAAGATTGATTTTAAAAACTATAAACTAGCTTGTAAAGGAAAAACATCTATTTCTTCATGTAATAAAAATGATTTTGTTGAAATTCAAAAATGGGTTGATGTTTTAGATTCAACACTTAAAAAATGTGCATTTGACATAAATAAATTTGCATCTAGATTTCCCAAAGGAGTAACCCAAGGGAAACACACTCACCATGCACGGAAACATGCACACACTCACAAGCATGCTCACATGTATGGTAGCGGTAGGATTTATGTTTGCACACATTGTGGCCGCAAAGGCCATTTAGAAAAATTTTGTTTTGCTAAGCTTAACATGACAAATAAACATGTTTGGGTTCGCCCCGGTACTAACCCTAAAGGACCCAAAAGGATATGGGTACCAAAAGACACACCCAATTTAGTTGAAACAGGTGGTTCTTCATCCTCCAAGACTTAGGGGGAGACGGTGCCCGGGTGGTGGATGCATCAAAGCTCAAAGATCACATCGCGCTTGCATCGCTATCATGGAGGCACCTATTTTGGAGATTGCCCTCGGTTTGGTAAATTCTCCATTTAAAAGCTTTATTTTGTTTATATATACAAATGCATAGGATTGTTAGTTTACCTTTGTGTTACATTGATATGAGTTAGAGTAAACTTACATTTCCATCATGCTTGTGTATATGCTATTTTATGCCATATTTATTTTGTATGTCCACATGTCTAGTTTTGATCATATATATATATATATATATATATATATATATATATATATATATATATATATATATATATATATATATATATATATATATATATTCTCATTTTGTCAAAACTAAAATAAATATTTAAATTCATATTTAAAGCAAATACATTAGAGATGGCAATTGCGCACCTCAACTCTTATTTAGAGGAATCTCGAGGATGAAGTTCAGAATCCTTCACCGGGTATTCGGCTTCAACATCTCTAAACCTTTGTTTTTATATGAAAAATAATAATATTAAAATGTCTTGTGTAAATTGTGTTAATATTATAACTAATGAAGTTTAAAACCATGTTTTTTTTAATATATGGTATGTTGAAAATATTCTGCCTATTATTTGTTAGACAATTTTTAAATTTTTTTTTTTTGGATCTTTTTCTGCTGACAGGTTTTTGGGCAGGACCGGCCGACCGGATTTGAGTTCCGGCCGACCGACCTTGCCTGGAAGAATATTTTTCATTCTTCTCTGTAGCCGGCCGACCGTGCGGTCGACCGTTTGATCTATCAGAGCTCTCGGGTAATTTCGGCCGACCGCTGCGGTCGACCGTTTGGTCTGTCAGTGGTCTCGGGTATTTTCGGTCGACCGGACGGGTCGACCAGGCGTCGAGAATCTGCCACCTACTCACTTTATTTAAAGCCCGTTTCTCTCTCTCTCATTTCTCACCGGCGATCCCTCTTCTCCCTCTCTCTAAAAATCCTATTTTCTTCATCTCACTCAAATCCACCTCAAATCCAAGTTTCATACTCTCAAATCTTTGCTGGATCATCCTTTTCAGGCCCGATCTACGTTCGAACTCAGGGAATTTTTTATTTTGGGTTCTTGATCTCTCTTTCATCAGGTAAAAATCCAATTTTTCCTTTAGATCTTGATTTCCTTCTTATTGTTCTACTAGCTTTTGTCAAGATCCATCCTTTCCTTAGTTTAGATCAAGCCCTAATTTTATTTGTGACCTAGATCTTCATTTTAAACCTAAAAATTTAATCATGCCTAAAAGATCTAGAACTGAGAAGGGCAAATCAGTGGTCCCTTCATCTTCATCCACTAGGACTAAACCTTCTTTTGTCTCCACTCTAGCAGAACAACGGTTTATCCTTCTTTCGAGGAGAACCATTATTTCTGGGAGATGTGTAGTCCTCCAAGACTTTGAGCACCTCAATATCCCATAAATATTGAGGAATAATTCTTTAGACCAATTCATGGCTATTAGAGAACCGGTTTATACCTCACTGATACCCTATTTTTATACCAATCTTACTTTTGAGGGTAATCGGGTTAGGTCCAGAGTTCAAGGGAGAGACATTGATATCCCTCTAGATCAATTTGCTGATTTGTTGCATCTCTCCTGTGGAGGAGTTGATGTATATTCCTTTGACCTACATGACTTTGAGTATCCGGCCGGTGAGTCTGCGCTCACCGCGTCAATCTTGATTCACGGGGATGACAACCCCGGCTTAGTAAGGAATGAGGAGGTGAATAAATTCACTCTCACCGCTCAAGTCCTTGCCAAGTTCATTTTCTACAACATTTTACCCAAATCAGGGGAATACAGTCATGCTAGGGGTCCTGTACCTTTGATAGTCTATTGCCTTCTGAAAGGCATTAAGATTAATTTCCCCCGCTTCATAATTTCTCACATGACTTCTGATCACGTCTGTGTCCCCACGAGACATTTGCCTTATGGGATGCTCATTTCGTATCTCCTGAAACAACTCAATTTCGATCTATCCTCTGAGACTCCCACTGTACCCTCAGTGAACCTTAATAGCACCCTTTTGAAGAGGATGCAACCCAGGATGCGACATCCCGCTCCTGAGCAACTTCTTGTTCCTCCTGCTCATGCCCCAGGGTCTTCTTCTGCCCCAGGGATTTCCTCTGCTCCCGGGCCATCCATTTCTTCAGATCTTCAGGCCCTCATTACGTCTGAGCTTCGTACTCAGATTCAGGAGCATCAGTCTTGGGTCGAGCAGCGACTGACCCAGATTTCTGCGGCGGATGCAGCACATCGTGCGGAGATGGACTCGCAGTATCAGGGACTTCGCAATGACATGTCCTATTTTGCGGATTCCATGTGGTATATGGACTCGCAATTTAATGCATTATTTGTGAAGTACGACATGCCTGGTCCAGACCCCATACCATTTGCCCGACCGCTTCCTGCCTCCGGTCCTCCTTTTCCAGTTAGGGCCCCTTCTGCTTCTTCAGCACCACAGCCAGGTGTTGCAGCTATTGATCCAGAGGAGGAGGCTTCTGATGATGATGAGGATGATGATGAGGAGGATGAGGAGATGGCAGCAGGTGATGCTGAGGACAACGATGAGGACGACGACGATGAGGACGATGAGGAGTGACTTCCCCTTTTGATGATGTCAAAAAGGGGAGAGATATTCTAGAGAGACTTTATTTTCTTGGGCTTATATTTTGATATTGTACCTTGCATTTTGTGTGTTGGACACATTGTGTTATGTGTTTGATGTTTGTGTGGATATGTATCTTTATCTATATGTTTTGTATGAACATATGTTTTATTTATGGCATGAGTTATCTTTTTTGGCATGGACTGGTGTATGATTGCTTATTATTTATGTCATTTATCTATGCCTGAGTATATTTTTATGATATGCATGTGTTGAGGGGGAGCTTCACTTGAAGTCTCCACCCAAAATATTTGTAATGACTATATATGTTTTGTCATCATCAAAAAGGGCGAGATTGTTGGCCTAAAGGCCATTAGCCCAATATTTTGATGATAACAAACTATATTTAGTTATATGTTTAACAATCTTGTTTAAAAGAATTTTAGGTTTAATACAAGTTGATTTGTCGGCTCCACATCAAGACTCACAAGTTTGGACGCCGTTAAAGATTTGCATTCCCAAGCCAAGCACGGTAGAAAAACTTCGGGATCAAAACAATGAAGAAAAGATCAAGATTTGTAATTTACTTTTCTTTTTAGATATTTTGTCAAAACCTAGATGTTAGAGGTAGATTATTTGGGATTGTCACTCACACACACTTAGTTTTGCTTCATGGCTTCAAAAGAATTTTTTTTCAGAATTTCTAACTTAGTTTTAGAAATACCATGTTTTGGAAAACCAGTTTTAGAAAAACAGTTTTATCAAAAAGGATTTTTAATAAAATGATCTAACATGGTTGAGTATTGATCTATAATCATACCCTTAGGTTTATTAGGTCTAGCACCTTATTTACAATATCCTCAAACCAAAAAGATCAAACCTAAATTTCCTTTTCCAGTTTTCTGCAGACTCTGTTAAACAGATCTGACAGAGTCCGATCGACCGACCGAGTCGACCGACGTGCACGGCTGTGCATGTGTGCACGTCGGCCGGCCGCTTGGGTCGACCGGACACTTGTCAGTGCTCTCTGTTTATTTCGGTCGACCGAGTCGGCCGACCGTTTTCCCCCAACGGTCAGAAATATGACCGTTGGCGGTCGGCCGTCCCGGTCGACCGGTAGTTGTCAGAAAATCTGACAGACTCCAACAGCTCTATTTTCTGACAGATTTTGTTGGGATCTCACCCCAACGAATTTCTCTAGCTATGTAGTTGGTTTTTCATCCACTATAAATAGTGGGTCATTTCAACATGATAAGACACAAGTTTTACATATAAGATTTACAAGTTTTCAAAAGCCCTTCATTTTAGAAAAGATTTTCATCAAAGCCAAAATTTCCAAACACCTACTTGAAGTAAATCCCTCTACTTCACTCTAGTCATTTTGCACTTCACAATCCCAAGTACTATCTCTACATATTGGTTATAGGATTGTGCTAAGTGAGCTTTTTGTGATCAAGTGTGATCAATTTTCTTCTTGAGCGAAGTTGTAGAGGCATCGGCCTCAAGCGAGCTAGTGTGCTCCAAGTGGTGTTGCGGCATCACGAGAGATAGGACAAGTGTGTCCTTGTATTGGAGATCTAGTGGGATCAACAATAGTGGAAATCCTTCAAGTGTGAAGGCGGGGACGTAGAGCGTGGCTCGAACCTCGGAAACATATCCTCGTGTTTGCGTTTGCTCAAATTTCTCTAAACTCAATCTCTTTATTACTTGCTTTACTTATTGCTTTATATCTTGCAAGCATTCTAATTTGAGCTTATTGTTTTAAGTAGATTTAAATTCCGCATTATTGCTATATTTCATATAGCCATCACCTATTCACCCCCCGTCTAGGTGATTTCACTTTTGTGTTTTTTACTCATGTTTTCATCTCCTATAAATAGTGAGACTGTGAAAAAACTCAAAGACAAGATTTCTAAAACTTAGATCAAGTTTTTACAAGTTTTAGGTTTTTCATAAAAGATTTCTTTTTGAGCCAAAATTTCAAAGTCTTTTTTTTAGCTTGAGCCCTCCCTCTACATCTCTACAAGCTATTTTCACTACACAATCCCAAAGAATTTCATCTCCTCATCTTGGTTATAGGATTGTGTTTGTGAGCCATTTGTGATCAAGTGTAGATCGCTAGTTTCCTTCTATTGAGAAGTTGTAGATGTTGTGGCCTCAAATGAGCTAGTGAGCTCAGTGTTGGTGTTCCGACAACGCGAGAGAGGACTTGTGAGTCTATTGAGTTCTAGTGAGAACTTATAATGGTTGACGATCCAGTGAGATCGTTCATAGTGGAAATCCTTCATAGTGTTGAAGGCGGGAATGAAGAATAGTGGCTCGAACCTTGAAATAAATCATCGTGTTTGCGATTGCTTCTCTTTCTCTCTTCTCTTTAGTCTCTATTTTATTACTTGCACTCTTTTATCATTTATTCATTTGCAAGTATTTCTTAAGTTGTGATTGTTATTTGCTATGTTGTCAGCAAGTAAATTTTTAATTCCGCATTTTTTGTCATTTAGTATAATCATCACCTATTCACCCCCCCCTCTAGGTGATTTATAAGTATTAATCAACTTTGTGATAGAGGTTTCAAAGTGATTTTTTATGATTTAGCTTGCAATGTTTTAGATAGACAAACTGATGCATGTGTACTTCTGATTTTTGTGAAAATAATGTGTACATGATTGATATGTCAAATTTACAATACAATGTTACATGTTTAAATGCCTTTAATGAAGACTCTTGATTATGGCATAGGAGACTAGGCCATGTTTCATTTGATCATCTATCTAGAATCAGCAATAAGAAAGTGGTGAAAGGTATTCCTTATTTGAAATTTGAGAAGGACCGCATTTGCGATGCGTGCTAACTTGGGAAAAAAACTAAGTCCTCTTTCAAAACAATCAAGGATATCATGATATCAAGACCCTTAGAGTTAATTCGCATGGATTTATTTGGACCACTAAAACCAAAAGTCTAAGTGAAATAATTTTGTCTTTATTTTGGTTGATGATTTTTCTCATTTTACATGCGTTTTCCTTTTAGAACACAAAGATCAAGCCTTTTCACACTTTCAAGTGTTTGGAAAAAGAGTTGAAAAAAAAGATTTTCTGATTTTTCGTATAAGAGGTAATAGAGGTGATTAATTCACTAACCACTCCTTTATCACCTATTGTGAAGAACATGGAATCAAACATGAACTATCTCCTAGAACTCTATAACAAAATGGAGTCATTGAAAGGAAGAATCGTTCTCTTTAAGAAATGGTTAGGACAATGATAAATGAACATGGACTCCTCAATACTTATGGGCCGAGGCCGTAAACACATCAAGTTACATCTCAAATAGAATTTATTTTTGTAAAAATACTTCTAAAACTTCATTTGAAATTTACTATTTGAGAAAACCTAATATTTCTTACTTTAAAGTTTTTGGTTGTAAATGCTTTGTTTTAAACACTAAAGACAATTTAAGAAAATTTGATGTCAAATCTTATGAAGCTATATTTGTTGGGTATTCAAATACTAGTAAGGTATATAAGGTCTTCAATAGATCTACTTTGACTATTGAAGAATCTATACATGTCAAGTTTGAGGAATCTAATGCTTTTGTGAAGAATGTTATAGAGATTGATTCCTTAGGTGAAGGCATGGAGAAGATAACCTTGAAGGACTCACCTATAGAAGAAGAAAAGCTAAAGATTGATGTACAAGATGAAGTTCAAGAGGTTGAGGTAGAGCAAACATAATCACTTCCAAAGGATTGGAGATTTGCTTCAAATCATCCCAAGGACCTCATCATAGGTGATGTATCCAAGGGTTAACTGCTCGATCCAAACTCCAAGATTTATGTGGGCATTTTGCTTTTATTTCACACATTGAGCCCAAAAATATTCTCGAAGCCGAGGCCGATTCATACTAGTTGTTTGTAATGCAAGAAGAGCTCAATCAATTTGAGCACAACCAAGTTTGACATCTTATTCCTAGACCCCATGATTGACCAACTTTTGGTACTAAATAGATTTTTAGAAATTAGTTGGATGAGTCGGATAATGTTATTAGAAATAAAGATAGGCTAGTGGCCCAAGATTATACCCAAATCGAAGGTATCGATTTTGAGGAAGCTTTGCGCCCATAGTACGGCTTGAAGCCATACAGATGACACTTGCTTTTGCTTCTGATAAAGATTTCAAACTTCTTCAAATGGATTTCAAAAGTGTGTTTTTAAATGATTTTATAGAAGAGGAAGTGTATGTTGAACAGCCCTCTGGGTTTGTTGATCCTACAGATCCAGATTTTGTTTACAAACTTGATAAAGCTTTATATGGTTTAAAATAAGCTCCAAGAGCTTAGTATGAAAAACTTTCAACTTTTCTAATTTTAAATGATTTTGTTAAAGGTGAAGTTGACACCACTTTATTTGCAAAGCATGTAGATAATGATATCTTAAATGTTCAAATTTATGTTGATAATATTTATTTTTGGATCCACTAATTAAAAACTTTGAAAAAAATTTGAATTATGCATGAAGAACAAGTTTGAGATGTCTATGATGGGAGAGTTAAACTACATCCTTGGCCTCCAAATCAAGTAAAGGAGTGATGGAATCTTCATAAATCAAGCCAGGTACACAAGAGAACTCATCAAGAGATTTGGACTTGAAGATGCAAAATTAAGCAAGACTCCCATGGCCACTACTACTAAGCTTGACAAGGACGAACAAGGTATAAATGTAGACATTAAATTTTATAGAAGCATGATTGATAGTCTACTTTATTTGACGGCCGCCGGATATTATATTTAGTATGTGTCTATGTGCTAGATTTTAATATTGTCCTAAAGAGTCTCACTTAATTAGGGTAAAGCTCATTATTAGATATCTTAAGGGGCACTATTGGAATGGGCTTGTGGTATCCAAAAATCGGACAATTTCCCATGACGAGTTATTCGGATGTCAACTATGCCGGTTGTAGAGTGGATAGAAAGAGTACTAGTTGTACTTGTCAATTTCTAGAAAATTGTCTTGTTTAATGGTCCTCCAAGAAGTAAAATTCAGTAGCCCTCTCAACCACCGAGATAGTGTACATTGCGGCCGGGGCTTGTTGTGCACAAGTCCTATGGATGAAACATACTCTCCTTGACTATGATTTGCATCATGACAATATTAAAATATTTTGTGATAATACTAGCACCATTCAAATGACTAAAAATGCAAATCAACATAGTAAGACCAAGCACGTATATATGTGATATCACTTTCTTAGAGATCACTATGAGAAAGGTGATATTGAAATTGATTATATTTTCACCAATTTTCAACTTGAGGATATTTTTACAAAACCACTATATTATAATAGATTTTTATTCATTTGTGGAATATTTGCATTATGGATCCATAAGTTTTGAAACTTCTTTCAATTTTTTTATTTTTCAAATTAATATCTCTTTTATGTTGATGTCTTTACCCTTTTTGATGCATGATAAAAAAAAGGGAGAGATATTTGAGTTATTAAGTTGTTTTAGTATTCGATATTTATTCTCTTTACCATGCTTATATATTGTAGTTGGAGGAAGGAGGATTGGAAGGATGGTAGACTATATACGCATATTATTCTATATTGATATCATCTTTATATATGCATATATGTGTGACTTGCTTATATTGTCAAATCCTTTTAAAGTCATAATATTTTCTTGTACTTGATAGATAGCATAGCTTGAGGGGAAGCTTTTCAAGCTCTTTCCTATCTTTTATCTTAAATAACTCATATGTTTTTTCATCATCAAAAAGGGGGACTTGGCCTAAGGTTACAATCACCCGGTTTTATGGTTTTGATGATAACAAACCATATGTGGTTATTTGTACTAATCAAGTTTAAGTTTTTAAGTATATTTCAGGTTGTAAGGATTCAAGAAATTTTCTTTCTTTAAAGGAAGGTGTTGAAGACTCAAGAAGATTCAAATACGGGATTAAAACTCAAAACACTCGACATCGCTAATGGAGAAACCCGGTTGAAGATCATATAGTCACCTAAAACCTTATAAGATATTACTTTGTTAAAGTGTAGAATAAAGTAGCAACACTCAAGAAGTTACACACACAAAATACACGATTTAAAAAATACAAGTTTTGCTAGTATTGATATTTTGTATGTTTGATTTTGATACATGCCTCATAATTTTTTCAAAATTTTACAATAAGTTTAGAATATGTATTTCATCACTTATACATTGCTACATTGCCTATAAACCAATACAAAATTTTTAGAAAAATATTTAAGACTCAAAAGTTTTCTTAAAAACTATTTCAGGCCAGAATGGTCGATCGCCCGGTCGACCGGTGCCCATTGCAGGCCAGAACGGTCGACAGCCTGGTCGACCTGGCCTTTGGCCAAGGGGCGTGCATACTTGTGCACATTGTCGGGTCGACTGACCGGTCGACCATTAACCCTTGCGGTCGACCGATCGGTCAACCGACTGAGAGACCGTAACTCTCAGTTCGGTTGGTCGACCAACCCGATCGACCAACAATTTAGTTTTCTTTTTAAACTGCCGAGCGGTCGACCACCCGGTCGACCAGAGCGAACAGCTCTTTTCTAGATGACTTGTCGGTCGACCGGCCCCGCTCGGTCGACCGGAGCCAACAGTTCTATTCTGGATGACCTGTCGGTCGACCGACAGGCTGCCAGATGGCCATAACGGCTAGTTTTTGAATCTACTTTGTTTTTAGTGGATTCCAACAGGTATTTTTGGTTTTCAAGTGTCTGAACACACCCCAAATGACCTGGTATGATTTATAAATGATATTTATTCATTACCTATATATATGGGTTATTGGTATAGGTTTTAAAAAATAAGAAAAACACACAAGTTTTCAAGTTTGTTTCAAAAGAGAGAAGTTTTTTTAGCTTTAAATCTCCAAGTTCTTTCTTTCCAAAGATATTTTCAGTTGGTTTTAAACTCCTCTATTCTTTCTACTTTCTAACTGAATTTTATCTCTCACTTAACTTTTTGAGCAACACTTCATATTCTACTCTATAGGAAGTTGAAAGAGAGAGTGTTTGTGATCTTGTTTGATCACCAAGTGCTTTGTAACCTCAATTGGCTTTGTGCTACCTCTTGTGTAGAGGGTTGAGTTCGTGGAGTTGTGTACTCTAGTCTTGTGTAAACCACATTGTAATTTCTTTATGTAAAGTCCCTTTGTGGAAGATCTCTTAGAGAATAGTGAAATCCTTCATAGTGGTGAAGGCGGGGACGAAGAGCAGTGGCTCGAGCCTTGGAACAAATTTCTTTGTGTTTGTAATTGCTTGTGTCTTGCTCTCTATTGTTTTTCATTTTTCATACTTGTGTAATTATTCATCTTGCATTCTATAATTGCTTTCATTTCATCATTCATTACCGGTCTATACTCATCTCAATAAGGAGGCAATTGAGCACCTCAACTCATTATTTAGACGAATCAAAGAGGAGAAGTTCTAGAGCCTTTCACGGGGAATTCAACTTCAATTCTTATTTTGAGTGACCGTTTACATAATTCATCATAAATAGTTTTAATATTGCATTTGATTAGCAAAACACCAATTCACCCCCCCCCCCTCTAGGTGTATTTCATTTTCTTCGGTTGTTGAATTTGGCTTTGTTGTACATTCTTCTAACATTCTTCAAAAAAGGGATAAATCTTCATCACCAGAGATGGTAGGAGTAGATTTGCAAGCTAGTAATTTCTTTAGTGGTGTCTTCTCCTTTATTGCTTTTCTTTTCATCTCATTGGTCTTGAGGTTGTCAATAAGACCAATGAGCTCCATCTCTTCTTTGTCATTGAGCTCTTTCAATATTGTGGCTTTGACTTCTCATGATTGTGGAAGGGCGTGAATGACCTTCCTCGCTTTTTGGTTATTGTCAATAGCATCACCTAAAAAAATAAGATCATTTTTTATTTTAGTAAACTTTGTGATCATGTCATCAATAGATTCATTTTCATCCACAGCAAAATTTTCATATTAGGAACGGAAATAATCAATCTTAGCTCTGTTGACTTGTGATGTCCCCTCATGTGTGATAACTAAGTGTGACCAAATCTTATAGGAAGATTTGAAATGAATTACCCTAGCAAAATCAACATCATTCAAGGTTTGAAGCAATGCACAGTGAGCTTTTGCATTGGCATCAAATTTCTTGGTTAGAATTTCGGACCATGTGTCTTCATCACCATCACTAAAGGATTTGGTCATCGTATTTGGAACACGGCTTCCGAAAATTTCAAGAACACTGTCATCTTAAGGCTATCAAGCATGGGTGGAGTCTTAATACCTTCGGCAATGTAAGCTAGTGTGAAAAGCAAAATGATAGTGCAAATAAAATGATTAGCAAAAGGATCTTTCAAAGGTGGTTAAACCAAAAACTAGAGTCCAAGGCTCTGATACCAATTGAAAGTACATCTAGAGGGGTGAATACGTGTAATGCTAATCTAATGGCAAATAATGTGAAATTTAATCAATTAAATTGAATGATGCAAACAGTCGACTCAAAACAAGAAGTGTAGCAGGATTTCCCGTAAAGGGCTCTAGAATTTCTCCTCTATATTCCTCTAGATTAGGAGTTGAGGTGCCTAATTGCCTTCTTGTTGAGTTGAGTAAAACCGACAAGTAAGAATGATGAATATGATGCAAGCAATGAATAGCAAATGTAAGAGAAGCAAAAATCAAGTGCAAGAAATATATAGAATAAGAGCTAGAGAAAAGGCAATCACAAACACAGGAGATTTCTTTTAAGGTTCAAGCACAACTCTGCATCCTCGCCTTCATCGTGTGAAAGATTTCACTATCCACTAAGGATCTTTTCACAAAAAAACTTCCACAAAAAAACTAAAATAGTCTACACAAGGCCAGAGTACACAACTCCAACTTTCAATCCTATACACAAGAGGTAGCGCAAAACCAACGAGGTTTACAAGCTTTGGGTGATCATAATCCTTTTTAAACTTTTTACAGTATAGAATGAGGAGTGAAGCTCAAAAAGTTTGTGAGAGAGAAAATTCATATGAAATGAATGAATTTAAGAGAAGAAAACTTGTAGCAATTGATTTGAAAATGAGAGCACTTGAAAGCTAGAAATTTTCTCTTTTAAATAAACTTGATTTTTTTTAAATATTCCCCAAAACTCTAGATGTTTAATCCTCTCCCATTGACCCATATATATATATATAGGGAAGTATAAATGATATTAGAGGGTCAAACAGGGTATTAGCAGAGTGATTAGACCAAAAAGAACAAATTTACCCGTTGGAGAAAAAGAGAATAAAACAGATTTTAAAAAACTAGTCGTTACTGTAGCAGAGAGAACATCGGTCGACCGGCCGGTCGACCGGTTGGCTAAAATTCAAAAATAGCCGTTGAGTGTCGGTCGACCGGCCAGTTGTCCGATCTGAACAAAGAGCAATGGTAAAGAAATTTTTTTAGTCGGTCGACCAAAGTTTGACCAAAACTGTCTTGTCAGTCGACCGGTCAGTTGCCCGATAACGTGTAGACTTGAAATGTGCACAAATGGTCAACCGCCCGGTCGACTGGTATTAGTGCAAAACTACTTCACTGGGACGGTCGACTGGTCAGTCGACCTACCCAACAAAAAACAAAATTTAAAAAGGAATTTATCATAAAATCCATTTTTAAATATTTCAAACAATTTTGAAATTTGGTTTGGCTACACATAGGCTAAGAATACATGTTGAAAATAGGATATGGAATTTCGCATAATATAAACATGCATCAAAAACCAATTTAGAGAAATATCAAAAAACCAAAAACTAGATATGAAAACTTGTATTTTAAAAACTTGTATTTTTGTGTGTGACTTCTTTAGCATTAATTCTACATTTTACACTTTAATAAACTATTTTCTTACATAGGTTCAATATGTCTTCAAGAAATCTTCAAGTGGGCTTTTTTTAAAACGTCAATCTTGATTGTCCTAACTTCAATCTCATTATTGAGTAAACTTGAGACTTGAAAACCTTTCTTTTAAGAAAGAAATACTTTGAATCCTATTGAACCCTGAAAAGGTACTTAAACACTTGAAACTTGATTAATACTAAATAACTACATATGTTTTGTTATCATTAAAACAAGAAACTGGTGATTGCAACCTTAGGCCAATGGATTACCTGATGAAGGTGGAGGTGGTGACGGAGGGTTGCTTGTTGGATGATCCAACCCGCTTTTGTGCATACCATCGGCTAGGTTTCGATCATCAAATTTGAGGGAGATCTTTTTGAGTTTTTGGACCATAACATTCATGGTTGATTCAAGAGTGTTGAGCCTCCCTTCAAAAGTATCCATCCTTGCGGACAAGTTTAGTTACCCATCATCATTTCTGGCCATTGTCACAGTGTTTGGCGAAGCTCTGATACCACTTGACGCAGACGAGAAAGCGAAGAAGACGAACGACGCGGGTTAGATCTCGTTCTAACGCTAAAGAACCCTTAAGAGATCTCCAAGGAGGGGTAACTATTTGAATCCACGATCAAGAATGATCCGAATCCACGAGTCTAACGCTAAAGAACCCTTAAGAGATCTCTAAGGAGGGGTAACTATTTGAATCCACGATCAAGAATGATCCAAATCCACGAGCTAAGAGAATAGCTCGAATCCACGAGCAAATATGAGGAAAACTCAAAGTATTTTGACTAAAAGTTGAATAATAAAATCTTAGAATACAATGCCCTTTGTATAAGCAAATAAAATAAGAGTATTTCTCTAACTAGAAAACTAAAATAAAAAAACAAAAATAAAACAATTGGAATTCAAAACAGACTCAAAGAATAACTCCTGAACAGAGTCAGAAACACCGATACATAATAGGCTTGTCACCAGCTCCTTTCAACTGTCGACATGTTTGTAATCCACAGACTTACTGTAAAAGCCTGTCGACAGGCCATTAGGTCAAGTTATCTGTCGATAGGCCAGAGGTGTCGTCGTAGGTTACCTGCTGGTTGCCTTCTTTCTTAATCTTCTACATTAGATACACGTGATCGTATCTCCTCTTCGGACGCGCAGATGCCACGTCCTCATCAGACTGTATGGCGGTGATGGAAAGTGCTCCGTTGGGACTGTGATGATTGTCGACAACAATTGTCGCATGGGTCAAGTCCCCCGTAACCACTTGGCCATCGGCGAGCTCTACCTAAATATCGCACCTGGAGACATTGCCCTCTTGCCATCAATCTTGGAATTCATATACCAATTGTGATCAGAAAGCAAGAAGGGACCATGGGTCTTCCCCATTCGAATCTCAAATTCGATTCAATTTCACAGCAAAAACTTGTGGCTTCAGAAATTTGGTATTCTGGAAAAGAAAACAATGGCATAATACAAGAAAAGTAAAGATAAGATAGACTGACGTCGACAGCATGGGGGGCAAAAAAAAAAAAAAAAAAAAAACTCTAATGTCAACAATACAAATACTGTAATTGCCAGCGCTGGGCTCCATCCCACGTGAATTCGACATGCCAGCAAAATTCTATGTATTGTGTAGTGATCTGATCCATACTCAACCCATTCGGTTCCATGAATGCGACTAACTGTAGATTTGTGATAAAATGTTGTCTCAGGTACTTGGCATACAGAGAGCCATACATTCCTTTCATGGCTGTCTTGCACATTGTCACATACACCAGCACTTCAAGAGTCTGGCATCCGTCACTTCTCAATAACTATCAATGGGGTTTATTTTTTTTTATTTTTTTTATTTTTTAATTTTCTTGACATCATCCTATTATTGCCCAAGTTTTCACCCCACTTTTACAGATTTTCAATGGGGATTTCAGCCAAAACCACCTTAGTAAAACTTAATTAGGTAAAACCTCAATTACAATTTTTTTTCCCCTCCTGTGCCTCCTCCTTTTAAGACAAACAAGGATTGCCCTCGTGTCGAGCGTTGAAAGCGCACTGCTTCAGAAAAAAGACACAAATGCCCATCCGTCTTTTTAATGGAAAAGAGGTTGGTTGTTTTTATTTTTTTAAAAAGACAACAACTCCAAGCGGAATGAAGAAATTAAAAGAGAAAAACATTTAAATTACTATCATCTTCGAGGCGATTTTGAGATCTTCAATCGAATTCGAGAACAAAAATCTAACATTATGAAGCGTGCGGGTAGTCTTGCCCCAAAAAAATACATTTTCGAGCGTTGAATTGCAATTGCGACCATGATCACAGTCTCAATTCTCAGAAATGGGTAGTCTCTTTCTCACAAATGGGTATTTTAAGTCATCTAACTGCGATTAGGACAATGGTTACAGTCGCATCCCTCAAAAAAGAGTACTGTGACTGCGACAGCGACCGCGACCATGGTCGCAATTCTCACAAAAATATTGTAATTAGAGGACTGCGACTTCAGAACTGCTATCGTGAGTCATAATCCTCACATAAAAGGACTGCGACCATGAGTCACTGTGTTCCTTTCAGCAACATCATCACCTAGCATAACATTGAAAAAAAATCAAAAAAATCAAAATTTTGATCTCAAAAATCATCACAAAAACAAACACGAACAAATCTGTCATGAACAAAATGAGGTTAAAAGATTTAGATCTCAAATTGAACAATTAAACGATCTCAAAGTATCATCAAACAAACGTCCAAAATTTGTTTTGGGTAAAAAAGAAAATTAAATTATTAAAAAGAAAGCGTTTGATAAATGGGTAAGAAAGGGAAACAGAAATTATAGATTAGTTATCAGCGGTGGACAATTTGAATTTTACTACATGGCTAACGTTAAATGAGGCTGAGGTGAAAAAATATTTGATTGATTTTTTTTCTAATTAAATTGAGCAGGGAGGGGGTCCCAGACCAATTTTCTACTTTCAATTTGATATATTTGTATTCTTCAGTGTTCTTCTAATTGTCAATATGGTCTTTCTACCGAATTTTCTTGATACTCTTGAATAATAGTTAATGGTCTACTTCACATGAATGATATACAAGAATCACTATTCTTGTGATTTTGCTCTGTGGTTTCATTGCCTTGAAGGCTCCATGGTGATGCTTTGTTCATGATCCTTTAGTGAGAAATTATGTTATTCTACATCTAGGGGACATTCGTGAGATATGTTGGATTTTTTTGAATTAAAATAAAAAAATAGCTTTCATTTCAAATCTTGTTTACCAAGTCTACTTTGACCAAATCTCAGGATCTAAATCAGTTGAGAAAATATCTCAACTATTTAGATTTTATGTTGGAGTTGTTATAACAATTGGGGTTCTAAGGTTATAAATAGAACCTTAGTTTAGCTCTCAACACACAGTTCTCATTTTCTCTTTGTTTTTTTTTAATATTTCTTTTGAGGCCTACTCTTCATGAGAAGGACTTCAGCCTAAATTAAATTTTCTTCTCCTTTCTTTATTCTTGGGCAGCCGTTCTGAATCTGAGCAGAGATCTGGTGTTAGCGTCCAAGCCCAGGTGCTGGTGATTCCGAAGGAGTCTTTACCGCTAGTTGACGGGCCAATTCGACGTCCAGACGAGAGAACCGGCCATTTGTCTTTTAGGGTAGTGTGTCGCACAACTACGTCTCCTAGGCGAGCGATTTTTTCTTTATTTAATTTTGTTGCATGTTTAATAATTGATACACATTTAATTTGATTTGCACTTTCCTTTAGTTATTGCATGTTTTAATTTAAAAGAAAAAGGGCTATAATTTCAAACAATCTAGAAGATAAATTAAGTTCTGGTTAGATAACTTTAGATGTAGAACTGGTTTTTCTCTTATTCTTTTGAATTATGCTCTATGCTATATTTTTTCTGGCGCACATTTATGGAAATTCATTTTTCTATACCTTTTAATTGCTTTTTTTTGTTTATTTATCCTGCTTTTTAGCTGATTGTTAGTGATTCTTTTTCTTTTCAATACAATTAGTTAATTGGTTCATGAATACTCTCAAACTTGAGAATTTTCTAAATAAAATTTAGTAGTTGTAACTTATATCTGTTTAATTTTTAGTTCTTTAAATCTTGTCTATGATCATTCGTCCTACTAGTTTATAAATAAAGATAATATCAAGGAAAGTTTAGTTGTAATTTGTGTCATATGCATTTTTTCTTATACAATAATCAATCATTATGTTTAGTTCATTCAATGATGCTCTTATAATATCCCTATGGCTAGGTTGTCAACTTTTATGTCATATTATTTGATAATGTTCATCTTATATGATAACTAGGTAAATGATATTTACTCTGTTATGCATTCAACAATACATGGCTTTACTTTTTATTCTGCTTTAGAACGAGCAATTATAGCTGCATGATAGAATGTTAATGTGCAACTTAATGGCAAGTTTCAATGTCTTTAATGATTTTGGAAAAGATATATTCACAATGATTTGGACTTAGGGAAAGTCGTTTAATTGTGTTCAATAATTATCAAATACTTCTTGAGTATGATGAAAAGCTAAGTGTCAAGAAGTGATTGTTTGTGTACCTACATATGTGTCTGATCCATTATGCTATTTTTCTGTTGGCGCATGATGTCTCTTCATAGGCATTTGACAAAACTGTAATCATATCAAATGTTTAAAATGACTCTTAATGAGGAATTGCATCTAGAAGGTGAAATATGAAGGCAAATTAATTAATTATTATTTTTGTAAAACACTTATTTTATGCAATAAAATAGTTATCTAAATTCGTACTTGCATATTTTTATATTCCTACGAGTAGTTAATTATTTAATTACTTCCTATGAAGAATTTCTTTAATCTATTCCCTACTTCACACAAATTAAATAGATTCATATCTTTCTTACAAACTATTATATAGATTCTTACAAATTTTGTTTGATTAAAATTATTGCCAAAAAACATTAACACAAGTTCTTACTATTTTAATTTCTTACAAAATAATTCCTATTTTTTACTAACAATTAATAATCCAGCCACTATATTTTGTAAAATTGATTTCATGCAAATCAAATTATTTTTAATTGTTAGATTCTTGTCCTTTACTCAAGAGCTAATTCATTTATTTGGTTCATGTAATAGAATTAATTCTAATCTGTTTCTTTTACAAGAAATAAACTAATTGAGTTCTTGCAAAGATCTATTTTAAAAAATTAAAGTCAACTCTTGCAAAATTTTACTCGATTAGAGTTCTTACAAAAAAAAATTATTCTCATTTTTACAAGTTATTATCCTAAAAAAATTTCTTGCAAAACTGTTATTTGATCGTGAAATTTGAAAAGAATGATCATATTTTAACTTCCAGTGAGCTTCTTTTTATGTAATACTTTTTGAAATTATTTAGCTAAGTTAAATATGGTAATTCTTATTTTTATTTAAGATCACTGAAATCTCAGTCCTGTAACTAACATGCCACTTTTGCATTTTTATACTTTGAAGGTGGTTATATTTGTTAAATCTACTACATTAATTTACTATTAAATGCTCAGATGTGTGAAAATGTGATCCTTCGTTTTCATAACATAAGTTAACAAATGGTATTACTTAATTTAATGTCATAGATATGCGACAATTTATTCATGTGGCTTTATTTAAGGCTTATTAACAAGTTGAAAGTCTGTATGGCTCCATCAAGTAGGACTTTATAATGCTTTAATCGTTGTTTATTCTTCAGATATAAATATGTTTTTTTTGTTTGACTTGCTAATTTGGGCCTTCCATAATTACAAGGGCCCTTACTCTTTATTGTCATTGTTTTATTTCTCCTTCAAGGAACTGGCAATTTGTGGAGTAAGAAATGCTTCTAATATCTTTAGTCCTAATTATTTTCTTCTGCAGCTAATTTTCCTACGTAAATGCTGAAAATAGATTTAGCAGTTAATACAATACGAAGTTCAAGTATATATGGTTATGTCACTATCATTTGATACTTGAATCTTTTTGTTAGCTATTTTCTTAATGGGTACACATGACATTTTTTGTTTTGATTGGCTCTAATCAGTGAAATATTTGGTATCGTATTCTAAAAGATTATTTTTGTTTAATGATAGATAGAAGTCTATGCCAATAACTCTCTAGTTACTTATTTAGAACACTGAGATTTTTTTTATATTCATGGTGTGCTTCTTCTTTTAGTCTATGGGGCATGTAGGGCATATAGTGAAAAATTCTTCATGTTAATCTGATAAAGGGATAATAAGATTTCATAGAGAATGGATCCTTCAGTTATTATATCTACCTAGGGTTCTACTGATTTAACTCTTATAATTTGATTTCTTGTAATGTATATGTTAATTAAGATCATAGCCATGTGCAGCTTTTTCCGCATCTAAATCTAAATGGGATCAATTAAAGTTATGTTGCCAAAATATAAATGATTTTTTTATGATATAATATATTAGACTCCTTATAAATCAAACTTCATTTTGATTTTTAAAAATTATAATCTCTCACTTTCTAAGAGATAAAATTATATATTTTATTTTATTTCATTAATGGTTTTCAAGTAATAAGATATAATTGATATTATATCAAGTTAAAATTATCGTTTATAGATTTAACTTATTATATTAAAGTTATATTCGTAACTGTCAACATTTATACATTTCCTATTTAAGTATATTCATGAATTTAATAATTATAAAATTATGAGAAAATTCTTATATAAGTTGTGAAAATATTAAACTTCAAATTTTAATAATTTATTAAATTGTATATATAATGTTAAATTTCAAATTTTATAATTATGAGTGCATCCTTTTATAGTTAAAATATTTTAAATTTACTACTACATCTTATATAGTCATGCACTTCAAGCTTTTCTTTAAAGACTTTATATCTTCAGAAAGAATATTATAATTTTTACTGTTAATTGTAAATATATTCTAAAATCATTTAAAATTTTTCTGAGAATTTTAAATGTGACATATTTTCAAAACTAAAAATATATATTGCATAGATTATATGCATGTATTATTCGTGAAAATAAAGTTGTATGTACAATGAGAAAATTAAATTTTATATCCTAATCAATGTCTTAATAGGGTGACTAGAATGGATAATAAATATTTTTCTCTAGTACATGTACGTCTCTTAAAGTTTTAATAAATATATGCTTAAACTATATTTTAGATATATCTGAATTACACATTAATACTAGACTTTAACACTAAGTGTATATTAAAATAATTTTTATAATCATAAATTTCTTGATTATTCTTTATCAAATTAATATATGTATATACATATATACATTAAATACTGGGATAATCAAATGCAGTGAATATATGCTTTATCATAAATCATTATGGTATAATTTGTTCGTTTTGAAACTAAAGCAACAAGAAAACTTTATAACTACCTTATGATTTCAAATGGTGAGAGACTCTGACAATTAACCAAAGACTTTATAGGTTTAATAAAGAGTGTCAAGAGTCATAATAATGTGATCATGAAGAGTTAAATCTCTGACTGTCACTACTTGAGGAATAAAGGCTGCTAAGTCATTGTTTGACCCTGAACAGCATAAGTCATTCTGACTGAGGGACTTTCTAGGAATGTGATTCTAGAATCATTGAGGGACATGGATTAAGCCCATAGTAGAATTTGAAAATTACCTAAAGGGGGGTGAATAGGCTATGGCTATACTAAATGGTAAATAATGTGGAATTAAAAATAACTTACTAGCAACCTAACAAATAACAATCACAACTTAAGAAACACTTGCAAATAAGAAAACAATATTGGAGTGCAAGTAATTAAAGAGAAAGTAGAGTGAAGAGAGAAAGAGTAAGCAATCGCAAACACAATGATTTGTTTAGAAATTCGAGCCATTGCTCTACGTCCCCGCCTTCAACACTATAAAGATTTTCACTATGACTGATCTCACTAGATCGTCAACCGTTTACAAGTTCTCACTAGAACTCAATGGACTCACTAGTTCTCTCTCGTGGTGCTGCAACACCAACAAGGAGCTCACTAGCTCACTTGAGGCTGCAACCTCTACAACTTCTCAATAGAAAGAAAATGGTGATCTACACTTGATCACAAATGGCTCACAAGCACAATCCTATAACAAAGATGAGGAGGTGAAACTCTTTGGGATTGTGTAGTGAAAATAACTTGTAGAGATGTAGAGCGCGGGCTCAAGATAAGAACAAAACTTTGAAAATTTTTGCTAAAAAAGAAATCTTTTATGAAAAGGCTAAAACTCGTAAAAACATGATCTAAGCTTTAGAAATCTTGTTGTTGAGTTTTTCCATAGTCCCACTATTTATAGGAGATGAAAACATGAGTAAAAAACCCAAGTGAGCCATTAGGAAAAGATTGAGAAAAGACAAAACAGAAAATAGCCGTTGGGAAAAATCACAGCAGAAAATTCTTCTACCGGTCAACCGGACGGTCGATCACCAACGGTCGGATTTTCGACCGTTAGGGATAGCGGTGGACCGGACGATCGACCGTTGTTCCTAACTAAAGAGTTAAACTCTCTGTCAGTCAACCGGGCCGGTCGACTGGACCCAACTGAGAGCAAAGCTCTTGCAGTCGGTCAACCGCCCGGTCGACCAAGTGCACACATGCACTTTGGTGCATGTCGGTCGACCGCCCGTTCGACCAACGAAGGGTCAAAGTAAAATTATGAAAATCTTTTTGAAGCCTTTCTTTTTTTGATAAAAATATTTTTGTTCTTTAAATGCAAAATAGAGTTTTAGGGACTTGAAGAACCAGTGTGTGATCATAGATCAACACAAAATAAAGTTAGAACCATATTTTGACAAAAGTCTTTTCTAAATCAAAAACCCGATTTTTTCAAAAACTTATTTTTCTGAAACTCGATTTTGAAAATGATAAAGAGTATGCTTATGAACTCTTGTTAAAACACAAAGGAGTATGAAATGTGTGTGTGTCAATCCCAAAATCTATCAACCTATATCATCTTGGTTTTATCAAATGACTATAAATTCTATCTAAAATACAAAAAGTCAAAATACAAATCTTGATATAGTCTTCTCTAGCATGCTTGATCCTTGAGCTCTTCTATTATGCTTAGGCTTTGGGATCTACATCTTCTTGGCTTCCAAATGTGAGTCTTGTGATGGAGCCGAAATGCAACAAATAGTTAACCTGAAACTTGTTAAACAAAATTAATAAAAACATAACTACATATGTTTTGTTATCATCAAAACTAGGGCTAATGGCCTTTTGGCTAACAATCTCCCCCTTTTTGATGATAACAAAACACATGGAGTTATCACAAATAATTTGGGAAGAGACTTCAAGCGAAGCTCCCTCTAAACACATGCATATATCAGAATGTGACATAAAAGTTAAAAGCATCAATATAAGCATATGAATAAGATATGACAATCAAGCTCTTAAACAACCCATCTATGCATACCAAGAATACATAATTATAACAGTGTATGCACAAACGGTTTCCTTCCATCCATTCAATAACCTCCAACCTCTAATTACAAGTGGCAGATGGTTGGATTATAAAGGAAACATTATACAATACAAATATACCACATACCACACATACTGAAGATATGTATCAAATATATTAGCAGAAAGAAAGAGATACATAACTTCCCAAATAGAGATAACATTGAAAAGTCACCTAGAGGTGGGGTGAATAGGTGACGATGCTAATCTAGTGAACTTAATGCGGAATTTAAAAACTAATTGCAATTACAACAATGATGCACACACAAGCAAGTATAAGATATAGCAATTTGCACAATACACAAAGTAAAGAGAGAGATAGAGAGAGAGAGAGTCAATGGATCATACGCAAACACAGAGATATGTTATCGAGGTTCGAGCACCCAGCTCTACATCCCTGCCTTCGACACACGAAGGATTTCTAATCCACTAGCTAGCTCACAAAGAACTCTCACAAGGAGTACCCAACTCCTCTCTTTACAATCACAACTTCCTCCTTGAGGCACAACTCCAAGCCAACAATCTCCTCACAACTTGAGGGATTTCCAAACTCAAAACCAATACAAGGATCACCTCACAACCTTGAGGGATACAACCCAATAGCCAAACTTCCTCAACACAATGAGGGAAAGGCACAAAGCCAAGCTAAAGATAGGGTTTACAACTTAGTGGTTTCAAACAACAACCACAAAACAATCTCTTTTTCCCACACAAAATCCTATAGAAAAGATAGTAGATTTTAGCTCAAGTGTGGAGAAAACCAAGGGATTTGAAACCAGCAACTCAAAGAAAATCTTTGGGAAATAAATGAAACCAAGATAGAGAAGTTCAATTCAAAAGCTTTTCCCAAAATCCTTTTCTTTGATTTTTCAAACCCTTAATGAAAACACCAAAAAGATTGTTCAAATCAAGCTCAAAAACTTCTTTTTAATGTTGTAAAAACACCAGAGAGTATGTAAAAATTCGCACAAAAATTCTTAGAGAAAAACTCTTGCAAAAAGGGTATTTATAGGCTAATCCAGAAAATAGCCGTTGGCAGCAGAACTACCAGAAATACCCTGCCGGTCGACCGCCCGGTCGACCGCCCAATGGTCAATTTTTGACCGTTGTCAGCTACCGGTCGACCGCCCGGTCGACCGAAACAAACAGAGAGCAACTCTGTTAACAGTCGGTCGACCGCCCGGTCGACCGGCACAAAAACTGCCAGACGTGCACAGTTCTGTGCCTGTGCACGTCGGTCGACCGGTCCGGTCGACCGACTTCATGCCTAGTCGACTTGTCAGTTGACTAGTCGACTTGGTTGAAGCCTGGAACAAAAAAAAACTGGGATAAAAATATATTATAATAAATCCCACAAAATCTCTAAAATTCCACAAAAATAGTTTTGTCATTTTACATTGAAATACAAACTTGTGTTAAAAATCTCAACACAAATTTTAAACATATTTGACTATTTTTGTGTCATAGAAATTTTGGCAAAAATCAAAACCGGTATTTTCCAAAACTTGAATACTTGAATAGAAAATACGTTTTGTCCAAAACACTTCCAGATACAAAAACATGATAATTAAACACTTTGAAGCATGATGCATATGGATAGAAATCCAATATACATGAAACAAATATATATCATAGTTTTTGTCATTAATTCCAAAATATGTTTTGACAAAAGTACCAAAACATAATACACATGAAATAGGTAAGTCAAAACTAAGTTTGTCTAGGAAATTAAGCATGCATGTATATAGAACAAATCTAATATACATTAAACCATGTAAACTTGTTTTGATCTATCTATTCATGAAACAAGGATCGGTTAAACCTAAAACCGAAAAATCAAAAACCAATATTCAAAACATGAAACATGTGTGTTGTGAACTTGAGCATTATCATACTATTCTAATCTTTATAATTTGGATCTAAACACAAACTAAACTAGGGATACCTAAGTCTTCTTGTAGAGCGCCGTCTCCAAGTTGACTCGGTCCAAACCGTGATTCACCAAGCTTGACTCCAATGAGTGCTAGATGTCATCTTTGATGCTTAGGCTCTTGAATCACCTTGTGAAGGATGTGTAGAAGCTTTCACCAACTAATATCTTGTTAAATGTCTGAAACTTAAACATTGCAAGATTATTAGTACACATAACTACATGAGTTAATCATCATCAAAACTAGAGTGGAAGGCCTTTGGGCCAACAATCTCCCCCTTTTTGATGATGACAAAACTCATGGAGTTATATATGCATGGATTAAAGTAAAGCTTCAAAGAAGCTCCCCCTTAACTCATGCATAACAATAAAACATATAAGATATGCAATGAATGTTCTTAAACACATATAAACATGTTCTGGATACCAATTAAAATAAAACATAAACAATGAAACATGCTCTTGATACCAATAAAACAATAATATTGAAACCAACATATTATTACTAATAAAACCAACTAAAACATATGCATAAATCAACCATGCATATAAACTACAAATTCTTCTCCCCCTTTTTGTCAATCATCAACAAAGGGGTAAAAACAAACATAATGAAAACAAATACTTCTCCCCTTAAATCTTCAAAACAAAGAAGCAATAAATTATTCCAAGGGGTAAAACAAAAGTCAATTGAAAATAACAAACTTTGAGAAATGCCAAATCCTATTTGAAATAAAACAAGGCATTGAAACAAAATAACATTTTATATCAAAACAAGTAATGTAAACTTGATACCAATAGATATTTTTCATTATAAGCATATGATACCAATTACTTTTAATATCATAAAGTTTGGGAGTGGGAAACAAAAACAATGGTAAACCAAATACCAATTGAAATATAAAATACGAGTTTTCTCCCCTTTATGAAATACCAAAAGAAAATATGCATAGGCTTGAAATAAGATACCAATTGAAAATTAAATCAATTGAAACATGATATTCATTAAAATTCAAGCTTAGCAATCTTAAAATTATGATAAAGCTTGTATATGAATACCAATTGAAAAACTCAAGCTTAACATAACCAAAATTTGTGCTTCAAGATATAGGGATATAATAAGCACAAATAAATCATCTATATATGTATGTAAGAAATAGATACCAATTGAAATTGATACTATATGAAGTGTAAGCATACATATATAAAACAAAACATATATGAGTATACAAAAGGATGTCAAGATTGATACAATTGAAAGAATTCAATGATACCAATTGAAACAACAATAAGATCAAGTGTATGACTCATATCAACTACCACCCATTTCATGTTCAAGTTTAAAATGATTTTCATTATAAAGCATACATGAGCATGATCTCCCATCCAACCGCCCATGAATGGTAGGGGTTTTCAAAAATAGATTTAGAATTATAGTTTGTTTGAAAAACTCTACCAAATTGAAGAATACGAACTAGTTATATGAAAATTTGAAAACTAGCACGTAATCCTTCAAGTGAGGAATAACAAAAAAAAAATGTTTTTCATGAAAACACATGTAAATCACATGACATTAAAACACTCAAAATCCATATAGCACAAATTGTACTCATGAAAACTAAATCACGAGAAAACATTAAATAGGGTGAGTGTACAAGTGTTGTGTGAAACATATCATCATGAAAATGGACAATCAAGCTCGATTGAAATTCCTTTAAAATATGAACACATGAAAAACTAAATCTTCTTTACTAAAGAAAATTTCCTCAATGGCACGAAAATCATCATAACAAATTAAACTCCAAGGCATATGTATGTTTTGACAAAACAAAAGTATACATACATATCCCTAAACACAATTGAGTCCAAAATATAGATTTGCATGAAAAGCAAATGACTCAAGGGGCATACATGTATATCTTAAGGTTTGGCAAAATAGACATATACATGAAGTGAAAATACTTAATCAAAGAAAACACATCAAAAATAGGAATACATGTTTGAATGCATGAATCATCAAAACTAGACTATACTAGAATATCTAATGGGTACAAATAGGCATCCAAGCACAAACATATATAAAGGTTTATTTGTGTCCCACTACATGTGCAAGTATAAATTCTAGTCTTAATGAAAACTAACATCTAAACAAGTAATCAAATCATTATGCATAAAACGGATACAAATCAATCATGAAAAACATAAAATTGATCATGAAGAACATCCACATGCTATTAGAATCAAGAAATACATGATCAAAACATGTGGCTAAATTAGAAATCATACAACACAAGATATTTATCAAAACATGAATCATTAAAAAAAAAATCATAGTCAACCATATGATTTGCATGACAAAGACATGTGCATTAAACCTATGATAAACATGATAGCTAAAACATAAAGAGAACACAAAATATGGGTCCATACTAAACATGGGTGTCTCAATAACTAATCATGTAAAGCATAAATGTAATAAACATGGCAAATATCATACTAATCATGAAATAATGAAACATGATTCAATATGAACAAAAATCATAAACATCCAAATGGTCATAATGCATATGCATGTGCATTAGATTTAGGGCATACATGTTAGTTTAAACAATTTGAGAACACTAAATATAGATCCATATAAGACATAGGTGCTCAAGTAACTAAACATGTATAACGCTATTCTAAAGAGCATGGCATAAGCATAATGAACAATAAACCATGGCATGCTATAAATAGATGAACATGAAAAGCATGCAATTAAAAATGGGAGTTAGAGAATGATACCAAAACCGATGAAGTTGCATCTCTAATTCTCAAACCGCGGTGGTCCTCCCACCAAATCTCCTTGAGAGTGAAGCATCCAAATGGTTCTCTTTAGGCACGGAACGCATCCACTCCAAGGCACCAACACTCTCACGTTTTGCGAGAGCTCCCACCTACATCAAAAAGTATAGAGGTGGTCTTTGGTACCCATTTCTTTGTGGGTCCACTGTTGGCCCAATGGCCTTCCACTCTAGTTTTGATGATGATCAACACTCATGTAGTTATGTTTACTAATATTCTTGGTTTCTAAGTTTCAGATCATTAACAGGATATTAGTTGGTGATTAGCTTCAACAAGGAGTTTAGAAGCTATTCATGATGATTCCGGTGCCAAAGCTTAAAGATCATACCTTTGCACTTGGAGAATCACAGAGTTTGGACCAAGTCTACTTGAAGATGGAAGATCGACAAGAAGACTTAGGTATCTAGTTTAGAGTTTGTGTTTTAAATCCATATTTGTAAAGCTTAGTTTAGTTGATATGCTCAAGTGCACAAATCACACACGTTTTATGATTGAGTTTTGGTTTTCATGAATAGTTTATCAAAACAAGTTTAAATTGATATATGTATAGTTGCTTCATTCTATACATGCATGCTTAATTTTTTTAAACAAACTTATTTTGACTATCCTATTCATGTTTTGAAAAATTCTAGTTTGATAAAATACAAGTTTTGTTTTTGATAAAATTGGCAAGACACAAAAATGAATTGATATGATTGATATATGTCTTGAAATTTTTATCACAAGTTTGGTTATCAAAGTAAAATGATAAAACAAGTTTTAGAAAAACATATTTTTAGAAAAACAGTTTTTATTGTGATTAAAACTATTTTTTACATTTACTGTGAATTTATGGGATTTTTATTGAGTGAAAAGACCTATTTTCAAATCCCGTATCTGTGCAGAACTGAGGACTGGCTGACAGGCCAAGTCGGTCGACCGGACCGGTCGACCGCACCATAGGCCGGTCGACCGGGACGGTCGACCGACGTGCACAAGTCTGTGCACGTTTTGGAGTCTCTGGGACGGTCGACCGGGCCGGTCGACCGAGATGAGAGTTCTGCTCTCAGGATGTTTCGGTCGACCGGGCCGGTCGACCGCTATTGCCCAACGGTCACATTTTTGACCGTTGGCGGTCGACCGGACCGGTCGACCGGCAGTCTGTCAGACTGCCAGCTCAGCCTAACGGCTAGTTTTGTATAGGGGCTATATAAACCCCATCTCTTTGGGGATTTTGGCCAAGTTTTTTAAGAGAAAAATTTTCAGTTTTCTGAAGTGTTTAAAAGAGTTTTCAAAGGAGTTTTTGTGTTTTAACTTCTCATCTTTATTTGTTTTGGGTTTTGGAAAATCAAAGAAAACTAGGTTTTGGGATTTTGATTTGGTATTTCATTTTCTATCATATACAAGAGATTTCCCAAGTAGTTTTTCTTTGTTGCTTGTTTCCAAAAACACTTTGAATCCACACTTGAGCTATGTCTTCTATCCTAAACTATTTAGGATCTTGTTTTTGTGGAGAAAGAAAAAGGAAAGAGGTTTGTGGTTGAAATATACCACTTGTTGTAAACCCTTGTTTTCTTGAGTTGCTCCCTCTTTGGTAGAGGTGGAGATTGTTGTATTGGGTTGTTGGTTTGGATCCCTCTTAGGTAGAGGTGATTGTGTTTGGTTGTGAGCCTCTTCGGTAGAGGTGTGTGGATTGGTTGTTGTGTTGGCTACGGGCCTAACCCCTCGGTTGTGAGGAGGTTGTTGTTTGAGAGAGGAGTTTGGTACTCCTAGAGTTGTAAGAAATCCTCTTCGGTAGAGGTTCCCTCGGTGGGAGTTGAGATAGTGGAAATCCTACACGGTGGTGTAGGCGGGGATGTAGAGCAAGGTGCTCGAACCTCGAAACAAATCTCGTTGTTTGCGATTGCTCCCATTGTCTCTCTAACTCTCTCTTATTTACTTTGTGCAAAGCATCATACTTCATATCATATCATATTTGCTTGTGTTGAACATATTTCATATTGCCTTGCATCTTTTATATTGCAATTCATTCTTATATGCTTGGCTTGATTGTGTGCATTTCATATTGCTTGGATTGCTTGTGTGTGTGTGCCTAACTTATACTCATCCAACAAGAGCTTCACATAGCGTCTCAACCCATTTCAAGGGAATCAAGGGGAGTTAGTCCAGAGCCTCGCAAGGGAATTCGGCTACACTTGTTGTATTATATTAGTTTGTGCATAATTTGCATTAGCTTCCGCATTTAGCGCACTTAGTTTGCATTTAGTTTATTAGATTAGCACTTACACCTATTCACCCCCCCTCTAGGTGTTTTTCAATTGGTATCAGAGCTAGTGCTCCTGATACTTAGGCTTAACATCCTAGGAGTGAGATCCATTTTCTTGCTAATCTCATTTGCATTTGCTTGTTTGCACACATCTAGTTTATACCATGGACTTCATGACCCCACCTAGCTATGATCCTTCCAACATTGATATTTGGAAGTATAGGATGTCCATGTACCTAAAAACCCTAGGTTTGCATGTTTTCCTTGCCGCCACCAAGAGATGTTATCTTGGTGATTGCAATCATATAGGGGCCAATGCACAAGCCCTAGAGGCCATTAGAAGCACTTTACCTAAAGATTATCTTTACGTATTTCTAATCTTGATTTCGCTTTTGCAGTGTGGAACAAGTTGACAACAACCACCAGCACCTCCAAGCTTCAAGTCCAAATCCAAGAAGAGGAATCTAGTGGAGAATCCAACTCTATATGCTACATGGTCCAAGGGAATGACTCCCTTGAGGTACATTCGGAATCTCAACTAGATAGTAATGATTGTGCTAGTTCTTCAAATGATTATGTTGATCCCCATGCCTTAAATGAAGAACTATCTATTGTGTGTGAAAAGTTAATAGAAAAATATAACTTATTGAAAAAGAAAAGTCTAGATATTGAAAAAGAAAATAAATGTTTGCATTCTAGACTTAATAGTGTTTTGCAAGAGAAGGTTGAGGTCTATAATGAAAGGGATTCATTAAAATCTCAACTTGATCTTTCACTTAAAGAAAATGAATTTTTAAAATCTAAAAATGATTGCCATGTTCTTTTGAAGAAAAATGAAAATTTGTCTTCAAAAGTTGATTTTGTTTTAAAAGAGAATGTTAATTTGAAAAACAAAATCATTTCTATTTCCAATGATTTAAATGTTTGCTTAGAGAAAAATATTGTTTTGCAAAATAAGATGGATGCACATGTTTGCCATGCTAGTGTAGCCTCTTCATCTAGTCTACCTAATGCATGTACCTATTCTTCTAAGATTAATGATGATATTTGCATGTTAAAGAAGAAGGTAGATTGTTTGGGCTCCACTATGAGCCAATGTGCCATGAACCACACTCGCTTGGAATCCTTGGTTCGAAAGAAACAAGTTCCAACTTTTATGCATGCACACCCATCACGGCATACACATGCTTCACACGGACACCATCACACGTATGCTCATGTGTACACATGTACACATTGCGGCCGAAAAGGCCATCTTGCTAAATTTTGCTATGATCGTTTACATGTTGAGAATTTAGCAAAGAAATTTGTTTGGGTTAGAAATGAGACTAACCCCCATGGACCCAATAAGAGATGGGTACCAAAGACCACCCCTCCTATTGTTTTTGATGTAGGTGTGGGCTCTCACATGACGTGAGAGTGATAGCACCTTGGAGTGGATGCGTTCCGGACTTCATGGAAATCAAATTGGATGCATCACTTTCAAGGGAAGAGATGGTGGAGAGGACTACCAAGTTTTGGAGACATGGAGGTTGCCTTCTAGGTTTTGGTAACAATTCCTAACTCCTTATTATTTGTTTACACGCTTTATATTTCATCTTTGATTATAGCATGTTTTTATTGTCATTGGATTAGTATGTTCATTCCATGTTTATTAGATCCTTGACATACATGTATAGTATTTGAGACACACATGCTTATATGAACCCATAATTAGTGTTCTCACTTTTGTTTAAACTATAATGTACATCATGAATCTAATACATGTGAATTCTCATAATAATCATGTTTTAGTTTTTCATGATGACTTTTATCGTGTTTTTGATGTTTCATGTTTTGAGTATATGCTTAGATGTTAGTTTTCATTAAGACTAGTTATATACTTGTACATAGAGTGGGCTACAAATAAATCTATATATGATAAGGATTGAATGGTTATTTGAACCCATTAGATGTGCTAGTATAGCCTAGTTTTGATGATTCGTACATTTTAGACTTGTATTCACATTTTTGGATTCGATTTATGATTATGAGTTTCCATTTCATGTATATGTGTATTTTGCCAAACTTAAAGATATACATGTATACCCCTTGAGTCATTTGCCTTTCATGCAAATATCTATTATGGACTCAAAGTTGTGTTTAGGGATATGTATGTATACTTCATGTTTGACAATTCATACACCTTGAAATGAAATTTGTTGTGATGAAAATTTAGTTTTTCATGTTTCATGTATTTATGTTTAACTTCATGTATATGTCCATCTAGTTCAAACTAATCTTATACATATACATCTTTTTGAGCCACGTGCCTTCATGAATATACATTTAGTGGACTCGTTGAGTTTTGGATATGTATGTATATTTTAGCTTGTATTAGACATACATATGCCTTGAAGATTAAATAAGGAGTTTTATATGATTTTTCATGTTTTTGATGGAATTATGTTTTAAGGAATAATTGAGCTTAATGAAATATTTTTCATGATCATGATCTTCACATATTATTTGTACACTCATATCTATTGCTCATGTTTTGTTTCTCATGAGTTATGCTTTATTGGTTAGAGTGATGATTATCATGTGAATTTCATTTTTGTTTTATTCCTTGCTTGAAGGATTTCGTGCTAGTTAACAAGTTTTCCATTTAACTAGTTGCGGTGTTCTTCATTTTGGTAGTGATTTTCAAACAAAACTACATTTTCAAATCTATCTTTGAAAACCCCTACCATCAAAGGGCGGTAGGATGGGAGATCATGTTCATGTATTCCCTTAAATTGAAAATCTTTAAAACTTGAATTATGATTGGGTGGTAGATAATATGATGTATACACTTGAACTTATTGTTATGTCAATTGGTATCATTGAACTCTTTCAATTGGTATCATTTTGATCTTCTTATATACTCATATATGTTTTGTATGTATGTATGCTTTAAATTCCAAGTATATCAATTTCTATTGGTATCTATTTTTTTATACATATATATGTTTGTGTTTATGCTAGTGCTTGAGTTTCAATTTTGTTTAAATTGATTACTTTTAAATTGTTATCAAGACTATGCATGACTTTAGTTTGTATTTCATAAAGGGGGAGAAAATTTGATTTTGTATTTCAATTGGTATTTGTACTCCTACTCTTTATGATTAAAAGTTGTTATTTTGAACATATGATATCAACATCAAATTTGTTTATATATTTTCAAAATATATTCTTACAATTGGTATCAAAATTTGTGTTTAGACATTCAAAATTTGTTATATTGTTTTACAATTGGTAATTTGTTATGTTTAATTACAATTGGTATCTCAAAATGTTGTTTAAAGAATATATTCAAAGTTTTGATTTGTATTTCCTATATGCAAGGAGAGCTTAACATCTCTCTTACATATAGATTCATGTTGAGTATATTATAAACTGAGGAGCTTGACAACTCTTCTTTATATGATATACGTGTGTAGGGGGAGCTTCACATCTCCTCTTATGCATTACATAATATGTGTTATGTGAATTGGGGCTTGTCATCCCTTTTTCATGTAATGCATATGTGTAGGGAAGCTAACTTAGCGTCTTCCTCTTCATGAATGTATATAGCATATAACATATATTGATCCTTGTTTATTGGTATCAAGATGCTTCATTGACATATTTTTTAATTGATATCATGTTTGTAGTCACCCCTTATTGATTTTTTTGTTTTAGACAAAAAGGGGGAGAACATTGTTTGCATTGTTTTGATTGACAAAAAGGGGGAGAAAGATTTTTACCCCTCATTTTATCTATGATTTTGATTGCTTACCCCTTTGTTGATGATTGACAAAAAGGGGGAGAAGTATTTGAGTTTTATATGCATGCTTATGTTTTATATGCATATATTATGTTTTAATATCAAGAATATTAAGTTTAATTGATATCCAAAGCTTGCTTTGTAATTGTTGTAATTGGTATCTAGAGTTTATATATGCTTCTTTATGTTTTTGCATATATTGAGTTCATGCATAAGCAAATAAACAATAAGATATGAAAAATATGTATGTCTCTTGTTTAGAATCATAAGCTTTCATTGCATATTTATTTATTCATTTGTTATGCATGAGTTAAGGGGGAGCTTCTTTGAAGCTTAACTTTAATCCATGCATATATAACTCCATGAGTTTTGTCATCATCAAAAAGGGGGAGATTGTTGGCCCAATGGCCTTCCACTCTAGTTTTGATGATGATCAACACTCATGTAGTTATGTTTACTAATATTCTTGTGTTCTAAGTTTCAGATCATTAACAGGATATTAGTTGGTGATTAGCTTCAACAAGGAGTTTAGAAGCTATTCATGATGATTCCGGTGCCAAAGCTTAAAGATCATACCTTTGCACTTGGAGAATCACAGAGTTTGGACCAAGTCTACTTGAAGATGGAAGATCGACAAGAAGACTTAGGTATCTAGTTTAGAGTTTGTGTTTTAGATCCATATTTGTAAAGCTTAGTTTAGTTGATATGCTCAAGTGCACAAATCACACACGTTTTATGATTGAGTTTTGGTTTTCATGAATAGTTTATCAAAACAAGTTTAAATTGATATATGTATAGTTGCTTCATTCTATACATGCATGCTTAATTTTTTTAAACAACTTATTTTGACTATCCTATTCATGTTTTGAAAAATTCTAGTTTGATAAAATACAAGTTTTGTTTTTGATAAAATTGGCAAGACACAAAATGAATTGATATGATTGATATATGTCTTGAAATTTTTATCACAAGTTTGGTTATCAAAGTAAAATGATAAAACAAGTTTTAGAAAAACATATTTTTAGAAAAACAGTTTTTATTGTGATTAAAACTATTTTTTAGATTTACTGTGAATTTATGGGATTTTTATTGAGTGAAAAGACCTATTTTAAAATCCCGTATCTGTGCAGAACTGAGGACTGGCTGACAGGCCAAGTCGGTCGACCGGACCGGTCGACCGCACCATAGGCCGGTCGACCGGGACGGTCGACCGACGTGCACAAGTCTGTGCACGTTTTGGAGTCTCTGGGACGGTCGACCGGGCCGGTCGACCGAGATGAGAGTTCTGCTCTCAGGATGTTTCGGTCGACCGGGCCGGTCGACCGCTATTGCCCAACGGTCACATTTTGACCGTTGGCGGTCGACCGGACCGGTCGACCGGCAGTCTGTCAGACTGCCAGCTCAGCCTAACGGCTAGTTTTGTATAGGGGCTATATAAACCCCATCTCTTTGGGGATTTTGGCCAAGTTTTTTAAGAGAAAAATTTTCAGTTTTCTGAAGTGTTTAAAAGAGTTTTCAAAGGAGTTTTTGTGTTTTTAACTTCTCATCTTTATTTGTTTTGGGTTTTTGGAAAATCAAAGAAAACTAGGTTTTGGGATTTTGATTTGGTATTTCATTTTTTATCATATACAAGAGATTTCCCAAGTAGTTTTTCTTTGTTGCTTGTTTCCAAAAACACTTTGAATCCACACTTGAGCTATATCTTCTATCCTAAACTATTTAGGATCTTGTTTTTGTGGAGAAAGAAAAAGGAAAGAGGTTTGTGGTTGAAATATACCACTTGTTGTAAACCCTTGTTTTCTTGAGTTGCTCCCTCTTTGGTAGAGGTGGAGATTGTTGTATTGGGTTGTTGGTTTGGATCCCTCTTAGGTAGAGGTGATTGTGTTTGGTTGTGAGCCTCTTCGGTAGAGGTGTGTGGATTGGTTGTTGTGTTGGCTACGGGCCTAACCCCTCGGTTGTGAGGAGGTTGTTGTTTGAGAGAGGAGTTTGGTACTCCTAGAGTTGTAAGAAATCCTCTTCGGTAGAGGTTCCCTCGGTGGGAGTTGAGATAGTGGAAATCCTACACGGTGGTGTAGGCGGGGATGTAGAGCAAGGTGCTCGAACCTCGAAACAAATCTCGTTGTTTGCGATTGCTCCCATTGTCTCTCTAACTCTCTCTCATTTACTTTGTGCAAAGCATCATACTTCATATCATATCATATTTGCTTGTGTTGAACATATTTCATATTGCCTTGCATCTTTTATATTGCAATTCATTCTTATATGCTTGGCTTGATTGTGTGCATTTCATATTGCTTGGATTGCTTGTGTGTGTGTGCCTAACTTATACTCATCCAACAAGAGCTTCACATAGCGCCTCAACCCATTTCAAGGGGAATCAAGGGAGTTAGTCCAGAGCCTCGCAAGGGGAATTCGGCTACACTTGTTGTATTGTATTAGTTTGTGCATAATTTGCATTAGCTTCCGCATTTAGCGCACTCAGTTTGCATTTAGTTTATTAGATTAGCACTTACACCTATTCACCCCCCCTCTAGGTGTTTTTCATCCACGGGGGTTAGTATCTTTTCTAACCCAAACAAAATTAGTTGCTAAATTTTCATGAAAAATGCGATCATAATAAAATCTAGCAAGGTGGCCTTTTCGATCACAATGTGTACAAGTGTACACATGAGCATACATATGATAGTGATGATCATGAAAAGCATGTGTATGCCGTGATGGGTGTGCATGCAAGGTTGGAACTTGTTTCTTACGAGCCAAGGTTTCCAAACGAGTGTGGTTCATGGCACAATGGCTCAAAGTGGAGCCCAAACTATCAACACTTTTCTTCAAAACAATTATATCTTTTTCAATGCTAGAAGATAAAGTGGAGCATGCAATAGGTGTGCTAGAACAAGAAGCTACACTAGCATGGCAAATGTAACGCCCCGGTCCTGCGGGTACGGAGACGTTACTGCAACGTATATATGCAGGTCAGAGATACCCTCACGTATATACGCTAAGCATCAGTACAGGCAAGAATCAGAGTACGGAAGCAAGTGGTGCATTATACATTCCAACATATGAGTACAATTACAAAGTTATCACCAGAGGTGATAAATATTACAATAATATTACATCACCTGATAGGCGCAAATGCGAGACTACAAAGAGATGTTCATATATGAACAGTACAAAAGGGCGCTCACGAGATAGCTGGAGGAGCCGCGAGCCAACAGGGGGAGCAAGGATGGGACTGGAGCTACAGCTGATCTGACTGCTCCGCAGAAGTGAACTTGGTCCTCAGCAAGAAAATACCCCTTCAGTTATAAGCTTTGAGACCTGGACATGAGAATCCAGAGGAGTCAGAACTCCCCCAGCAAGAGGTGAGGTAAAAGCCAAATGGCGAGCAAGGACGAGCACAAGTGTGTATATAACAAATGATATCAGGTAGGAAGTACTCATGATATGATCAGATAAGAACAGGAGACAGGAGGGTTAGAATACCAGTATAGCAGGTATGAACAGGTATAACATAATCATCATAAAATAGGAAATCCGATATAAAACCCGATTACGAGCAAAACAGATTGTATAAGCTTAGGTCACGGCTCCATGAGACTAGTACATCGAAGGAATAATCCAAACAAGGAAACCCTCATCTATATACCTTTATCTCATATCATCGTAATCCAAGCACATACAACCCGAGTTACAAAGTGGTCATAACAGGAAAACATAACAGGCATAACAGGAGTACATAACGGGAGTCATAACAGGAATCATAACAGGAGTCCATAACGGGCATAACAGGAGTCTTTATTATTATTACTCGTCTGACGCATATATCTAGGTATGTGTCCTGGTGTACATCCCAACATACATACATCCATATATAAGCAAGGCGAGGTTCGTTATTGGAAACTGATGGAAAACTGATAGCACTTCTTATAGTAGTTCCCGTACGCCCGGGACCAGCCTGGGGCCTTAAATCCCCCTAACACGTATCTTCTGAGGGCCTGAGATCCCTCTAACACGAATCGTCAATATTTTATTCCATTACTATAAGCAAGGCATCATTCCGGCATCCATCACTTCCTCCCATTCCCCGTGCAAGTTATCCTTTTTATGGCTTGTTAACAATATTATCAAATTACGGGAATGAGTAGGATCATAACTTGTCATAACAGGAATCTTAACAGGAGTCATAACAGGAGTCAGGCATGACTGGAGTACATAACAAGAGATCTGGTACTACACTCCCGTAATATGGTAATCATGGGTGGAGAGTTAATCATAACAGGTATCAGTATAATCATGGTAGTGACAAGTGATCTGGCAGGTAATATGCCATAACATAACAATATATAATACAAGTCTCGCGGATAAGGTCCACATTCAAAGAAGTAATTAACCACAGCAGACAGCCAAAGTTAGTCGACTAGGGAGAGGCAAGTAGTCGACTTATAAAGGAGTTAGTCGACTATAGAGAAAGGGGTAGTCGACTAATAAGGCCGCGTCTCAAAGGGTCGCGTCTTCAGAAAAAGTTAGTCGACTATAGAGAAAGGGGTAGTCGACTAATAAGGCCGCGTCTCATAGAGCCGCGTCTTCAAGAAAAATTTAGTCGACTAGGAAAAAGGGGTTAGTCGACTGATAAGGTCGCGTCTCGTAGAGCCGCGTCTTCAAGAAAAAGTTAGTCGACTAGGAAAAAGGGGTTAGTCGACTGATAAGGTCGCGTCTTCAGAAAAAGGTTACGTTTCAATGAGTTAGTCGACTAGGATAAGGGGATAGTCGACTAATAAAGGGTTCAAGTCGACTAATGACTGGGTCAAGTCGACTAACAGAGTGCAAACAGAGAGCAGAACCTGACTTTTGAGGGTTGCGTTTATTGATAAAAAGTACAAGTATGAAAATAGTTATCCATGTCTTGGCGAGTAAAGTTACTCGCCTAAAATGTTCCTTTGATGCGTCTGACGAAGAAGAGCACGGCCCCAATCCGAAAGGAGGGCACCGGCCTTAGAGTCTTGCCAACGGAGAAGAGCGCGGCCCCAATCCGAAAGGAGGGCATCGGCTTTAGAGTCTTGCCAACGGAGAAGAGCGCGGCCCCAATCCGAAAGGAGTGGCCGGCCTTCACAAGGGAAGGAGGTTGATGGTGCAAGTATAGTTCACTTTGAAAAAATGGGATTTTGCAAACGAGGTTACGGGGAGCGACGAGTTGGCTAGAATGAAGGAGCTTGCCGAGGAGTTAATATTGGCGTGGTTCGTGGTGTCCAAGGAGGCGTAGGTGGTGGTGGAAATGGTGGAGAAGGTGGTGGTGAGAATGGGTTGTTTGGTGTTTCTTGGTGTTTTATGGTGGAAAAGAGGAAGAAGAAGATGATATGGAGGTGGTGTTGTTGTTGGAAATGGAGAAGGAGATGAAGGGGAGAATGGTGGAGGATTTAGTGAGAACGAAGGAAAAATGGTGGAGGAATGGGTGGCCAAAGGAGAGAGAAGGAGGCTCTTTTGGGCTGCTGTTGGCCTCTCTGTTGGCTGCAAAAAGAAGAAGAAGAGAAAATGAAAGAGAGAGAAGGAGTGGGGGTATTTATAATGGGTGGGAAAACATTATAATAATGTTGCCATTGCTTATCAAAGCAAAAGTGAACGTACCAATTAAGTTGCGTCTGAACAAGGCAATGGTTGCGTCCAGTGCCAAAAGAACTGGACGCAGGGATGAAAGCCGCGTCCAGGAGAAAATGCAAAAGGCTGCGTTTTAACAAAAGGACAAAAGTCATAATGACTTGATTGGAATTGATTAGCTGTGCATTAAAGGCAGCATGGGGAGGCGAGGAGAGGATCTTCGCATTAAATGCAGAATCCCAGGTAGGTGAAACTCGCGTTTGAGGAAGGAGGGAAAAATGGGAAAAAGAGAAAAGTGGAATATCTGGATAAATTCTCGGTATCTGGGAAAATACCGAAAACTCCGGAAAGGTCCAAAAATAACATAGCTTGGAAAGCTTCCCCAAAATTCTCAAAATAACAAATATTATAAAAAGATTTTTTGGTGAAATCGGTATTCAAAGATTCAATCTCATTTTCAAAATAAAAATCCTGAAGTCAACCGTCAGTCTTGGTATACACCGGATTGGCCGGATTTTTAATAAAATTAGAAAAATCCCAGAAAATGTATTTGGATAGAAAATATGATTTTAAGAAGTTGCAGGAAAGCCGTTTCTTAAGATTCAACTCCGTTTGTAAATTAATATTCCGAGAGTCGGTCAGCGGTACTGGTCGACACCGGTTTTGAAGATTTACAATTTAATTCAGAAAAATTTCAGAAAATCATAAAAAATCTAAAATATTGGAAAATAGTATTTAAAACTGAAATCGGTCAATTCGGAATAGCGAAAAGATCAAATCAAGCAATTCACTGGGATCGGGTTCCCGGTTCAGACTAGGGCTGAATCTGAGTCCACGAATCCGGATCCAAGACAAAATAATCATATAAACAATTCATAATACAAAATAAATACAGGAAGTAAATCAAAAAATATGATCGAGAAATCTGAATACGCAACTAAGTACGTATTCTGGGAGCGGGGTGTTACAATCCATCCACCTTACAAAAAATTGCGTCCTCGCAATTTCGATAAGGGGATGATGAACACAGGAGGGACCAGGATTGGCAATGAGAGAATGATAAAGTGGAATATTTACGAAAGATTTTATCTTTCCATATCTGAGTTGGTTGAAGTGGGTAACAAGAAGAAACTGGAAGGTAAAAGATTGAAGGTCTCAGGATACGAGGAATGGATCAGAAGAAAGAGAGAGAGATAACTCTGCACTTGTAGTTGGATTGTATAACCAGGACTCTTGCATTCCAGTTGCAAATTTCTTTACCATTAATTTGCCGTCTGGACGTACTGAGGATGTAGAACCTAGGCTCTGATACCACCCTGTAACGCCCCGGTCCTGCGGGTACGGAGACGTTACTGCAACGTATATACGCAGGTCAGAGATACCCTCACGTATATACGCTAAGCATCAGTACAGGCAAGAATCAGAGTACGGAAGCAAGTGGTGCATTATACATTCCAACATATGAGTACAATTACAAAGTTATCACCAGAGGTGATAAATATAACAATAATATTACATCACCTGATAGGCGCAAATGCGAGACTACAAAGAGATGTACATATATGAACAGTACAAAAGGGCGCTCACGAGATAGCTGGAGGAGCCGCGAGCCAACAGGGGGAGCAAGAATGGGACTGGAGCTACAGCTGATCTGACTGCTCCGCAGAAGTGAACTTGGTCCTCAGCAAGAAAATACCCCTTCAGTTATAAGCTTCGAGACCTGGACATGAGAATCCAGAGGAGTCAGAACTCCCCCAGCGAGAGGTGAGGTAAAAGTCAAATGGCGAGCAAGGACGAGCACAAGTGTGTATATAACAAATGATATCAGGTAGGAAGTACTCATGATATGATCAGATAAGAACAGGAGACAGGAGGGTTAGAATACCAGTATAGCAGGTATGAACAGGTATAACTTAATCATCATAAAAGAGGAAATCCGATATAAAACCCGATTACGAGGAAAACAGATTGTATAAGCTTAGGTCACGGCTCCATGAGACTAGTACATCGAAGGAATAATCCAAACAAGGAAACCCTCATCTATATACCTTTATCTCATATCATCGTAATCCAAGCACATACAACCCGAGTTACAAAGTGGTCATAACAGGAACACATAACAGGCATAACAGGAGTACATAACGGGACTCATAACAGGAATCATAACAGGAGTCCGTAACGGGCATAACAGGAGTCTTTATTATTATTACTCGTCTGACGCATATATCTAGATATGTGTCCTGGTGTACATCCCAACACACATACATCCATATATAAGCAAGGCGAGGTTCGTTATTGGAAACTGATGGAAAACTGATAGCACTTCTTATAGTAGTTCCCGTACGCCCGGGACCAGCCTGGGGGCCTTAAATCCCCCTAACACGTATCTTCTGAGGGCCTGAGATCCCTCTAACACGAATCGTCAATATTTTATTCCATTACTATAAGCAAGGCATCATTCCGGCATCCATCACTTCCTCCCATTCCCCGTGCAAGTTATCCTTTTTATGGCTTGTTAACAATATTATCAGATTACAGGAATGAGTAGGATCATAACTTGTCATAACAGGAATCATAACAGGAGTCATAACAGGAGTCAGGCATGACTGGAGTACATAACAAGAGATCTGGTACTACACTCCCGTAATATGGTAATCATGGGTGGAGAGTTAATCATAACAGGTATCAGTATAATCATGGTAGTGACAAGTGATCTGGCAGGTAATATGCCATAACATAACAATATATAATACAAGTCCCGCGGATAAGGTCCACATTCAAAGAAGTAATTAACCACAGCAGACAGCCAAAGTTAGTCGACTAGGGAGACGCAAGTAGTCGACTTATAAAGGAGTTAGTCGACTATAGAGAAAGGGGTAGTCGACTAATAAGGCCGCGTCTCAAAGGGTCGCGTCTTCAGAAAAAGTTAGTCGACTATAGAGAAAGGGATAGTCGACTAATAAGGCCGCGTCTCATAGAGCCGCGTCTTCAAGAAAAAGTTAGTCGACTAGGAAAAAGGGGTTAGTCGACTGATAAGGTCGTGTCTCGTAGAGCCGCGTCTTCAAGAAAAAGTTAGTCGACTAGGAAAAAGGGGTTAGTCGACTGATAAGGTCGCGTCTTCAGAAAAAGGGTTGCGTTTCAATGAGTTAGTCGACTAGGATAAGGGGGTAGTCGACTAATAAAGGGTTCAAGTCGACTAATGACTGGGTCAAGTCGACTAACAGAGTGCAAACAGAGAGCAGAACCTGACTTTTGAGGGTTGCGTTTATTGATAAAAAGTACAAGTATGAAAATAGTTATCCATGTCTTGGCGAGTAAAGTTACTCGCCTAAAATGTTCCTTTGATGCGTCTGACGAAGAAGAGCACGGCCCCAATCCGAAAGGAGGGCACCGGCCTTAGAGTCTTGCCAACGGAGAAGAGCGCGGCCCCAATCCGAAAGGAGGGCACCGGCTTTAGAGTCTTTCCAACGGAGAAGAGCGCGGCCCCAATCCGAAAAGAGTGGCCGGCCTTCACAAGGGAAGGAGGTTGATGGTGCAAGTATAGTTCACTTTGAAAAAATGGGATTTTGCAAACGAGGTTACGGGGAGCGACGAGTTGGCTAGAATGAAGGAGCTTGCCGAGGAGTTGATATTGGGGTGGTTCGTGGTGTCCAAGGAGGCGTAGGTGGTGGTGGAAATGGTGGAGAAGGTGGTGGTGAGAATGGGTTGTTTGGTGTTTCTTGGTGTTTTATGGTGGAAAAGAGGAAGAAGAAGATGATATGGAGGTGGTGTTGTTGTTGGAAATGGAGAAGGAGATGGAGGGGAGAATGGTGGAGGATTTGGTGAGAACGAAGGAAAAATGGTGGAGGAATGGGTGGCCAAGGAGAGAGAAGGAGGCTCTTTTGGGCTGCTGTTGGCCTCTCTGTTGGCCGCAAAAAGAAGAAGAAGAGAAAATGAAAGAGAGAGAAGGAGTGGGGGTATTTATAATGGGTGGGAAAACATTATAATAATGTTGTCATTGCTTATCAAAGCAAAAGAGAACGCACCAATTAAGTTGCGTCTCAACAAGGCAATGGTTGCGTCCAGTGCCAAAAGAACTGGACGCGGGGATGAAAGCCGCGTCCAGGAGGAAATGCAAAAGGCTGCGTTTTAACAAAAGGACAAAAGTCATAATGACTTGATTGGAATTGATTAGCAGTGCATTAAAGGCAGCATGGGGAGGCGAGGAGAGGATCTCCGCATTAAATGCAGAATCCCAGGTAGGTGAAACTCGCGTTTGAGGAAGGAGGAAAAAATGGGAAAAAGAGAAAAGTGGAATATCTGGATAATTCTCGGTATCTGGGAAAATACCGAAAACTCCGGAAAGGTCCAAAAATAACATAACTTGGAAAGCTTCCCCAAAAATTCTCAAAAATAACAAATATTATAAAAAGATTTTTGGTGAAATCGGTATTCAAAGATTCAATCTCATTTTCAAAATAAAAATCCTGAAGTCAACCGTCAGTCTTGGTATACACCGGATTGGCCGGATTTTTAATAAAATTAGAAAAATCCTAGAAAATGTATTTGGATAGAAAATATGATTTTAAGAAGTTGTAGGAAAGCCGTTTCTTAAGATTCAACTCCGTTTGTAAATTAATATTCCGAGAGTCGGTCAGCGGTACTGGTCGACACCGGTTTTGAAGATTTACAATTTAATTCAGGAAAATTTCAGAAAATCATAAAAAATCTAAAATATTGGAAAACAGTATTTAAAACTGAAATCGATCAATTCGGAATAGCGAAAAGATCAAATCGAGCAATTCACTAGGATCGGGTTCCCGGTTCAGACTAGGGCTGAATCTGAGTCCACGAATCCGGATCCAAGACAAAACAATCATATAAACAATTCATAATACAAAATAAATACAGGAAGTAAATCAAAAAATATGATCGAGAAATCTGAATACGCAACTAAGTACGTATTTCGGGAGCGGGGTGTTACAGCAAACATTGATTAGACTGGAAAGGGTGTACTTATTATATGTATAGAATGTGATTGATGTACCCTTTCTTGTCTCCGTTATAGCACAAGGCTATACCGAGTCGGATCTCAGGGAGAGCTCGCGATAGAAGCTTTAAACGTATGGTAGTGAAGTGATCAAACTAGTATCTTCTCTTGATTATAAACTTAGTGAAGCAAATACAAAAGAAACCAAAATAGGATGGATATGTTCATGGTGGAAGTGGAAAAGAAATCAAGAAGTGATGTGGATGTTGTATTCACAAGAAAAGAATCAAGAAACTTAAAGAAGGCAATCCATGACTAGCTTACCTTGCTAGCTTGCCAAAGCTTACCAAACTCCTTGATAATGAAAGCTTGCCTAACGTTGTCACTCCGTTGGCTATGGATTCGTCTAGCGTGTCGACCTAATTACTTTCTCATTTGCAAGACGGTGGTTTAACCGTCGGAGAAGAGAAGATCATACACTTGCAAGATGAAATCAAGCAAACAACCATGAGTTAGTGAAGTAGCTAAGCTAGTGGTTAGTTAGTACATGGAGAAGAATTAGATACAACAAGCCATAAGAAAAATACAAGAAAGCATGAAGTAAATTGCAAGAATTAAAGTGCTAGAATTAAAGAAAGCAAGTAATAAAGCAAGTAAAGAAAGCAAACTAGAATCAAGCTCAAGTAGAGAAGTAGAGAATGGATCAATCCTTGTATAGCTTCAAGTGTCACTTCTTGATGATACAAGCTCTCTCTCTCTTACAATCTCTCTCTTGCAATGAAATCTAGGGAGGAGAAGATCATAGAGAGTTACAAACCCTAAACTAAAACTAAGAAAATTACAAAGCCTAGAACTAATCTCTCTCTCTTCTCTGATCAGTTTTTGCTCGCAGGTCCAAGTGAAGTATTTATAGGAGAACTGAGAAGCATCCAGAAGCAAGGTTGTTGCCACAAAATCCGGGGCTCAACGCCCCAAGATTGCCGCGGCGGCGCGGCATGGGCGCGGCACGGTTGCGGCCGTTGGGTCCAGATTTTCTGGTGAGATCTGGTATCTGGGTTGTTATCCACGTGGACCACTTAGATTCTGAGTTTGTTGCGCGGATCTCTCTAGATCTGGTTTGAGATTTGGCTTTATCCTTAAGCTTGGATTAATCACTTAATTAGTGGTAATTAAGTGATTATTTGAAAATCTCTCTCTTAAATGTGTACCTGCAAATATGTAGAGAAGAGGAGTAAAATTCACTTATTTATTTGTATTATGCATGGAATTATGATGTAAAATATGCACTATTGGATACTAATCAAACATCAATCTCTTTTTGCAAGGATTTATTTTTAATCAAAACCAAATCCAATTCTTTTGTAATTGCATCAATATCATTTTTCAAAGTGAGATTTTCTTTAAAGGTAAAATCCAATTTTGAAGATAAGATCTCATTGTGCTTTACAACATCATCACAATCATTTTTGATTTTCAAAAACTCATTTTCCTTTAAAGCAAGTTCGAGTTGAGATTTAAGTGAGTCACATTCACTTGCAATCTCTTCCTTCTCTTGCAACACCAATTCAAAATTAGAGCATAAATCCTTTAATTTATTTTTCAAAACAAGATTATTATCTTTCAACAAATCATGTTTTTCTAACAAATTCTCAAGCTTTTGAACAAGTTCCATATTTAAAGTTTGAACTTCAAAACATCCATGACAATAGGAACTAGAGCTATCATCTATTTGAGAATCCAATTGTACCTCATGGGAGTCATTCCCATGGACCATAAAGTAAGGTTCTTCGGATATGTCTCTCCTAGATCTCCTTATCTTGTTGATAATCTTTGGAAGCTCGGGAGATGACAACATGCTCCAAACTGCAAAAGCCGAATCATATCGATCAAAACATGTAGAAGATTTTCATTGAGAGATGCTCTAAGTGCCCTAAGTGCTAATGCATTGGCCTTTTTATGCTTGCTACTATTTGGGAAGGATTCTTGTGTAGAGGCTTGATAAGCTAGATGTCCTAGGCTTTTTAAATGACTACTCATCTTGGCTATCCAAATATCATGTCTAGCAAAATTAAACATAGGAGGGCTATCCATGAGTGCAAACTAATATGTGTGCAAATGACAATGCAAATGAAGATTAGCAAACCAAGATCTCACTCCTAGGTGGTTAAACCTAAATATCAGGAGCGCTAGCTCTGATACCAATTGAAAAGTCACCTAGAGGGGGGTGAATAGGTGACGATGCTAATCTAGTGAACTTAATGTAGAATTTAAAAACTAATTGCAATTACAACAATGATGCACACACAAGCAAGTATAAGATATAGCAATTTGCACAATACACAAAGTAAAGAGAGAGATAGAGAGAGTCAATGGATCAAACGCAAACACAGAGATATGTTATCGAGGTTCGAGCACCCAGCTCTACATCCCCGCCTTCGACACACGAAGGATTTCTAATCCACTAGCTAATTCACAAAGAACTCTCACAAGGAGTACCCAACTCCTCTCTTTACAATCACAACTTCCTCCTTGAGGCACAACTCCAAGCCAACAATCTCCTCACAACTTGAGGGATTTTCAAACTCAAAACCAATACAAGGATTACCTCACAACCTTGAGGGATACAACCCAATAGCCAAACTTCCTCAACACAATGAGGGAAAGGCACAAAACCAAGCTAAAGATAGGGTTTACAACTTAGTGGTTTCAAACAACAACCACAAAACAATCTCTTTTTCCCACACAAAATCTTATAGAAAAGATAGTAGATTTTAGCTCAAGTATGGAGAAAACCAAGGGATTTGAAACCAGCAACTCAAAGAAAATCTTTGGGAAATAAATGAAACCAAGATAGAGAAGTTCAATTCAAAAGCTTTTCCCAAAACCCTTTTCTTTGATTTTCAAACCCTTAATGAAAATACCAAAAAGATTGTTCAAATCAAGCTCAAAAACTTCTTTTTAATGCTGTAAAAACACTAGAGAGTATGTAAAAATTCGCACAAAAATTCTTAGAGAAAAATTCTTGCAAAAAGGGTATTTATAGGCTAATCCAGAAAATAGCCGTTGGCAGCAGAACTGTCAGAAATACCCTGCCGGTCGACCGCCCGGTCGACCGCCCAACGGTCAATTTTTGACCGTTGTCAGCTACCGGTCGACCGCCCGGTTGACCGAAACAAACAGAGAGCAACTCTGTTAACAGTCGGTCGACCGCCCGGTCGACGGCACAAAACTGCCAGACGTGCACAGTTCTGTGCACGTCGGTCGACCGGTCCGGTCGACCGACTTCATGCCTAGTCGACTTGTCAGTTGACTAGTCGACTTGGTTGAAGCCTGGAACAAAAAAAACTGGGATAAAATATATTATAATAAATCTCACAAAATCTCTAAAATTTCACAAAAATAGTTTTGTCATTTTACATTGAAATACAAACTTGTGTTAAAAATCTCAACACAAATTTTAAACATATTTGACTATTTTTGTGTCATAGAAATTTTGGCAAAAACCAAACCGGTATTTTCCAAAACTTGAATTCTTGAATAGAAAATACGTTTTGTCCAAAACACTTCCAGATACAAAAACATGATAATTAAACACTTTGAAGCATGATGCATATGGATAGAAATCCAATATACATGAAACAAATATATATCATAGTTTTTGTCATTAATTCCAAAATATGTTTTGACAAAAATACCAAAACATAATACACATGAAATAGGTAAGTCAAAACTAAGTTTGTCTAGGAAATTAAGCATGCATGTATATAGAACAAATCTAATATACATTAAACCATATAAACTTGTTTTGATCTATCTATTTATGAAACAAGGATCGGTTAAACCTAAAACCGAAAAATTAAAAACAAATATTCAAAACATGAAACGTGTGTGTTGTGAACTTGAGCATTATCATACTATTCTAATCTTTACAATTTGGATCTAAACACAAACTAAACTAGGGATACCTAAGTCTTCTTGTAGAGCACCGTCTCCAAGTTGACTCGGTCCAAACCGTGATTCACCAAGCTTGACTCCAATGAGTGCTAGATGTCATCTTTGATGCTTAGGCTCTTGAATCACCTTGTTAAAGATGTGTGGAAGCTTTCACCAACTAATATCTTGTTAAATATCTGAAACTTAAACATTGCAAGATTATTAGTACACATAACTACATGAGTTAATCATCATCAAAACTAGAGTGGAAGGCCTTTGGGCCAACAAACATAACTTCCCAAATAGAGATATAAAATAAATTGTGCATACAGAGGTTCATGCCAACCTCAAAATAAGATACATACCACATAAAAAACACATGTCCACCAAATACTGCAATGTAACAAACACATGTTCATGTCCACCAAATACCCCAAATACTACATGTCCAAAAATACATAAATAAAGACTCAAATAAAGTCAAAAACACAATATAACTCACAAACACAAAACACCCAAGATAACTCCCAAAGATAAACACCCAAGGATAACTCCATAAAATCTCTCCCCCTTTTTGTCATCAACAAAAGGGGTCAATCCTCCTAAAAGTCTGGATCTTCTGGAGGAGTCGGTGCCTTGGAAGCAGCTGGAGGAGGTATCCATGTATCAAATGGAGGACCCGTCATAGGAAGGGCTGCGAATGGCCTCTCGGAAGTGGAACAGGCCAAGCGTTCCTACTGTAGGTGTCATCGACACAGGCTTGAAGATACCGAATAGAGGCGTAGATATACTGCAGATCATTATCAACTCTTTGCTCTATCCTCTGGAAGTTTGTAGACATCTTTAGGTCATGCTCCCGAAGCTGAGCAGAAAGGGCTGAATAAGGATTAAAAGATGCAGAGAGGCTGAGGAGGATCCAGGAATAACAGCGGGAATGATAGGAGGGGGCTGAGGAGCAGGAATACGCTCCGTACCATGCATCCTCTTAAGAAAAGTGTTGTTGATGTCAACTGACAGTTCGATGGACCGTTCAGTGGAGAGATCAAATTTAAGTTGCTTTAGGAGGCGAGTGATGAGCATCCTAAAGAGCAAGTCCCAGTTTGGGATCAGGAGATGCTCGGAGGCCATATAATTGACGATGAGTTTTGGAATGTTAACTCTAATGCCTTTCAGAAGGCAATAGATCAAGAGTGGAGTAGAACCCTGAGCATGACTATATTCTCCTGATTTTGGCAAGAGATTATAGAATACGATCTTGGTTAGGACTTGAGCGGTGAGAATATAGTACTTCACCTTCTCATTCCTAATTAGAGCAGGGTTTTCATCGTCGTGAAGCAACAAAGATGCGGTTAGGGCATATTCACCTTCAGGATACTCAAATTCGTGAAGATCACATTATAATTGTCAACCCCCTAACAGGAGAGGTGTAGCAGATGGGCAAATCGTTCTAAAGAAATATTTATATCTTTGCCGAAAACTCTAGACCTAACGTGATTATTTTGAAATGACAGGTTAGAGTAAAAGTAGTGTACAAGCTCAGGATAGACAGGTTCTTTAATTGTAACAAGATATTCAAGAGAACTTGTACTCAAGATGGTAGCAAGATTCAGGTTCTAAAAATCAGCAAGCACCATTGTTCTACCAGAAATAACATGTTTATTGTGAATAACAGAAAATCTATGTGAGGCATTTTGAGAGATAAAGGGGTTTGAGGATGATTCAGGTGTTTTATCCTTCTTAGATCTAGCCCTTTTTTGACATTTTGGAGATAATAAATAGAGATTTGGCACGAATATAGAAGGATTTACTAGAAAAACTAAGAAAATCAAAATTTTAGAGAGAAGAGAGATTATACCTTGAAACCCAAAGAAATCTCCTTAGAAACAAAAGATCTGGAGGCTGAAAAGAGATCCAAACTATTTTTAGGGTTTGATTTTTGAAAAGAAGGGTTATGGCAGGATTAGAGTGAGATAGGGTGATGGAAATTGGGGAGGAAGAGAAGAGAGTGTCAGTGGAGGAGGTAAAAATGAGAGAGATTTGGAAAATTTAGGGTTTATAAAACGGGTTATCCACAGCCAGATCCGCTTGTCGGTCGACCGCTCGGTCGACCGAGGCTAACCGAGAGCAATCTTGGTTACAGTCGGTCGACCGATCGGTCGACTAGCTTCAGGCCAAATAATTTTTTTTGAAAACCAGGCTACTTCGGTCGACTGCCCGGTCGACCGGTCTTATGCCAGGTCAACTCGGTCGCCGGTCGGTCGACCAGGATAGCCCAAAAACCAGTTTTAAAAAATAGGATTTAAGGCTTTTGAAAAATAATTTTTACTTGTGTATTTTTACACAAAAAATAGGGAAATAATACAAGAAATCTTATAGGCATGAAAAATATATAAATTTTTTAATTTTATTATTATTATATTAATAATTATATTTTTCAATAATTAACTCATAAATTAAGCTATTAAAATAAGATTTGAAGCCGAATACCCTTTACAGGTTCTGAACTTTTCCTCGTCATTCCTCTAGATAAGAGTTGCGGCGCGTAATTACTATCTTAATTTATTTTCTTAAATATGGTTTAAATATAATACTCAAACACAAAATAGACATATTGACAATATATATATGCACATATAACAAAAAAAATTTATCAACCAAGTGATTCAAGGAAAATATTCTACACATGGGCAAGCAAATCATGGGCTAGTAAAGAATAAAAACAAATTAAATAAACTAGCTCAAATCTGGCAAGATACAAAAATATGAATAGACATGTCTATACAACTAAAGTATATTTCCACAGAAAGAAAAGAAACAAGCTAATCCTATGCACGCATAGATATCACTAGAAATGAAATTTTCAAGTGGATAAGTTATCAAACCATGGGCAATCTCCAAAATAGGTGTCTCTTGATAGCGATGCAATGTGACGGTTAATTTGTTGAGCTTCGATGCATCCACCACCAAGGCACCATCTCCTCCTATCTCTTGGAGTAGGGCAGCACACCTGTATCAATCAAGTTTAGTCTGTTCTTTGGTACCCAAATCTTTTTGGGTCCTATAGGGTTAGTAGTTTCTCGAACCCAAATATTTTTATTTAGTATATTTAACTTAGCATAACAAAATTTTGCTAAATGGCCTTTGTGGTTGCAATGTGCACATGTGTACACTTTATCATACATGAAAGCATACTTATGTTGATGTGTGTGTGCGTGCATGTTTTTCACGGTATGTGTTAGAAGAATGAGGTGTATGTTTTCTTTGGGTTTTTCCCTTTGGAAACATAGATGCAAATTTGTTCATATTAAAGACACACTTTTTCAAGGTGGTATCCCAAAAAAATCAATACGTTTTTAAATATCCAAAAATTTATTTTTGTTAAAAGTGATGTTAGGGCTTTTACCCTTACAAGTAAGTTTGTATTTATCAAAATCTTTTTCATTTTCTCAAAAGAAATGGACAAGTCATTTTTCTCTTTAAAAATAATTTTTAGCTTATTCTTTAGAAAATTTTTTTTTTCATTTTTTATTTTGTGCAAGAGAAATTTCATACCTATTTTGTAATTCTTCAGAAAATTGTGCTAGTTCATCTGTGGTTAAATCATTATCTTCTAAAAAGGTTTCGAGATTTACCTTAGATGATCTCTGGATTCCATGTCAGATTCACATAGAGGACACTGAATGTGTGAAATAATACTTATGTTCAGTAATTTGTCTCTGGTAAGGAGTTTGTTCTGCAGAGCTCTCAAAGTGCACATGGAGAATTTTGGAGCTAGGGTAGGTAAGGAGACTAGTTGGAAAAGAGGAAAGATTGGTCCCTTTACCATGACCGATTCCCAGGTTGAGGCAAGTGTGCATGTTGTGCAAGCTATATCAGACTAATGCCAGGAATCCATTCCAGTAACAGGTTGCACATTCTGGATCTCTTTCCAAAGAGGCTGTAGAACAGGAAACTTAATATTCCATTGCACATCTATTAATATGTCTGCCACTTTCCAATGCTCTGAGCCATGGGGAAGGCATACAAACTTGATAAGTTGTAAAGAGAATTCCTGTTAACCCAGTTATCATACCATAATGAAGTATCAGTTCCGTTGCCAATCACCCCATACAAATATCTTAATGTAGTCCCCTTATGCTGCACTATCATCTTCCAAGTGCCAGAATCTAGTGTTGCGCCAATGACAACAACCAGAAGAGGAATCCCTGAATCTCTCAAGCACGAAGAACAATTTCAAAACAGCACAAAATCAAATACCAGAGAAAGAACACACGCAAACAACAATCTAATGAAGTTCGGCCTCAATGCCTACGTCCCCGAGGCAATCAAAGAGAGATTATATTACTTGGAAGATCGATTACAATACTAGCCAGCACCTCTGATCTCAAGAGAGCTCCAGTTTTTTCCCAACATACAACAAAACCCTAGAATTTCCGTATTTATACAAACAGGTTTCTAAATCAGCAATCGCAGCCCGCACCCGCTTGTCGGTCGACCGGACGGTCGACCGACCCCTTCCACCGGTCGACTGGGCGGTCGACCGGGCGCCCAACAGAGAGTTGGGTACTTTCAGTCGGTCGACCGAGCTCCATCCTTGTGCACGTTGTGCACGTCGGTCGACCGGGCCGGGTCGACCGAGCACCTGCTACTGCGAGCGGTCGACCGATATCCTGCTTCTACTGCCGTAAGCCTGGTTTGCTGCTGCTACTTCCTCCGTCTTTTGTCGCTGACTTCCTCGACGATCCCTCGACGATCCTTGTCGACTTCCTCGACAATACTTCTCTCATTTCAACAATTCTCCACCTCGGTGAAGATTCTTTCTAATCTGAGCCGAACTGTCCCTCGACTCGAGAGCGGCTGCACCAATGTGGTTGCCTACGTACCCTGCCCAAGGGATCAAGCCATCCGTAGTTCATCCAAATAAGCTTCAGCAAGCTCAAGCTACCTGAAGGACATAGAGCAAAGCTTTGCAATATACAAACTTGACTCCCGACACCACCTTAGTAAGCATGTCGGCGAGATTCTCCGATGTGTGAATCTTCAACAATTCGATATCACCCTCTTGTAGAATCTCTTGAACGAAATGGTACCTGACGTCAATGTGCTTCGTCCGTGTATGATAGACCTGGTTCCTGGCCAAGTAAATGGCGCTCATACTGTCACAGTTAATATTCAGCAGATCCTGTTCCACGCCCAAGTCATCAAGCAATCCTTGAAGCCAGATTGCCTCCTTCATGGCCTCTGTCATGGCCATATACTCAGCCTCTGTGGTCGACAAAGAGACGGTAGACTGCAGTGTGGAGCGCCAACTCACCGGTGCCTAAGAGAATGTGAAGACATATCCGTTGTCGACCGGCACTTGTCAAGGTCACCTGCATAGTCTGAATCAACATACTCTATGCACTCTTGCTTTTCCCATGGAGTCCTTCTCAAATACTAGACCTACATCAATTGTTCCTTTGACGTACCTCAAGATCCACTTAACAGCCTCCCAATGACCCTGTCCCGGATCATACATATCTGCTTACCATGGAAACGGCCTGTGATAGATCTGGTCTCGTACACACCATAGCGTACATTAAGCTACCAACTGCATTGGCATATGGAACGTGAGACATATACTCACATTCTTGAACACTCTTCGGAGACATCTTTGCAGACAACTTGAAGTGAGGAGCCATAGGTATACTTACAGACTTTGTATCCTTACCGATATTGAACCTCTGTAGTACCTTCTCCAAATAGCCCTTCTGAGTCAAGCTCACCTGCCAACTCCTCTGTCTCTGGTGATTTCCATACCCAACACACCTTCCTAACTTCACCAAGGTCCTTCATCTCAAACTCTGAAGATAGATCCCTCTTCAGAGCATCAATAGCAGAGCTCGACCTCGAAGCAATCAACATATCATCTACATACAGAAGTAAATAGATATATTCACCTGACGGTATCTTATTGTAGTACACACATGGGTCATAGTGCCTACGTGTGTACTTCTTCCTTCTGATGAAGCTATCGAACCGCTTATACACTGTCTAGGAGACTGCTTCAGTCCGTACAGTGACTTCTTCAGCTTGCATACTAATTCTTCTTCCCTGCAGTCTTGAACCCTGTAGGCTGAGTCATGTAGATCTCCTCCTCTAGATCGCCGTGGAGAAGGCGGTCTTCACGTCGAGTTGGTCAAGATCCAACTCATACTGCGCCACTAAAGCCAAAAGAATACGAATTGACGAATGTTTAATTACAGGAGAGAATACCTCATTATAGTCAATTCCTTCCCTCTGAGCATAGCCTTTGCGACGACAACCAGGCCTTGTAGCGCACCGAATCTTCTTGGAGAGATCCTTGCTTCTTAGCATACACCCACTTGCAGCCTATAGCCTTCTTCCCTTTGGGCAACCTGGTGAGTTCCCAAGTGTCGTTCTTGTAGAGAGATTGCATCTCTTCATTCATGGCTTCTTTCCACATCCTCGATTCCGAACTAATCTCAGCTTCTCTGAAAGTGGATGGAATAGCCTCCTCAACAACTGGAAGTGCATACGCTACGACCATATCAATAGTGAGCCAACCTGATCTCCTAGTGTTCCTCCTTGGTCTTTCAACTGCAGTAGGGTCAGGAACATTACCCATGACCTGTTCTTGACCCTATTCATCATCTTCAGCACCTTCTTCAACTGCTTGATTACTGCCCTGTGTCACCCCGGGAATGATCCTCACCGATGCTAATTCCTCTAGAGATGGTGGAATTGCATCAATCTCCACCTGTTGCGATAGCTCCTTGGTCTTACTGATCTCCACCTGCTGAGAGACCATAGGCTTCATCAAAGAAACCTCATCGAAAGTGACATCCCTGCTAAGTATGACCTTGTTGTCCGTTGGATCCCAAATCTTGAACCCCTTGATTCCACGCTTGAAACCGACGAACACACCTTTCTTTGCCCTTGGGTCCAACTTATCATCTTGACATGATAGTAGGTTGGACATCCGAAGACCCGTAGCAAATCATAGTCAGCAGCTGCTTTTCCTGACCAAGCCTCAAGAGGAGTCTTCCTCCCTATCGCAAACGACGGCAACCTATTCACAAGGTAGCATGCATACGCCAAAGCTTCAGCCCAAAACTTCTTTGACAGCCCTGCATTGGATAACATACACCGGACCTTCTCTAGCAAGGTCCTGTTCATCCTCTCTGCTACCCCATTTTGTTGCGCAGTCTCTCGTACCGTGAAGTGTCTCTCTATGCCCTCATCAAGGCATAGCTGTAGGAAAGGATTCGATTTGTACTCTCCTCCATTAACTGAACGGAGAACCTTGATCTTCCTTCCCGTGCTTCTCTCCAAGTTCACCTTCCACTTCACGAATAGTTCTAGAACTTCTCCTTTGTGTCGCATGGTGTACACCCAACAGCGCCTAGAAAAATCATCAATAAATGACACATAATAATAGTTACCTTCAATCGATGCAGTCTTGGTAGGTCCCCAGACAACGTGAACATAGTCAAGAATCCCCTCGGTGCAATGTGATGTTGTGCCAAACTTCACCTTGGTCTTCTTGCCGATGATACAATGCTCACAGAAATCTATCTTGCAGGTTTTGGCACCCTTCAGCACCCTTGCCTCGCAAGAGTTTGCATTGACTTCTCTCCTGCATGTCCCAGCCTCATGTGCCACAGCCTGGTTGAATCCTCCTCTGAACTGGTAGAAGTCGCCACTTGCCCTGTCACCGTACTACCCTTCAAGTAGTATAGGTTGTTCCAGCGATCGGCCTTCAACACCACCAACGAACCTTTTGTCATTCTAAGGACTCCTTCCTTAATAGACACCCCAAGGCCCATGACTCCAAAGCTCCTACGGAAATCAGTTTCTCTTCAACTAAGGTACATACCTCACTTCCTTGAGCTCCCTCACCATCCTATCAAACATTCTGATTGGAATTGTACCAATACCCTCCATGATGCACGGATGATCATCGCCCATGACGACCGAACAACCCCTCCAGCTTCTCAAAATTGGTAAACCAGTCCGATTAGGGCATACATGGTATGTTGCACCTGTATCCATGATCCACTCGTTTTCACCTGAGTAGCCTATGATGGGGTTAGTAACTGAAAATGAGAATACCAACGAATCTGAGTCTGATCCATCTGCCTGTGATTTACTGCTTGGAGTGTTAACCACCTTTGCTAGATTTGCCTCAGACTTTGATTCCTTCTTCTTTCCCTGAACTTCAGACAGTCCACCTTCCAGTGTCCTATCTCTCTGCAGAAAGCACGCTGATTCCTTTGAGATTCCTAAACCCTGGCCTGGACTTTGATCTTCCTATCACCTCCTTGCCCTTCCTCGATGAACCCCTGCCTCTTACTTCCAGTGCCTCCGCCGATGAGCTTGACTGAGAAGGATGTCTCTCCTTTCTCCTCGTCTCATAACTTATCAGTGAAGACGACACCTCATGGTAGTCCAGAGTCTGTCTACCATGATAAAGGTCAGAGTGAATGTCTCATATTCCTCCTCCGGGAGTGAATTCAGGAAGATGATCGCCTATCTTCCTCATCTACCATGACATCCACGTTCACCAAATCTGTAAGAAGCTTCTTGTATCTGTTGATGTGCTCATTCACTGTGCTCCCCTTCTTCATTTGAAACGGTACAGCTTACTCTTAAGCTACAATCTTGACTCGATATTCTTCATCAGATATTTCTTCTCAAGGGTTTCCCACAGATGCTTTGCCGACATCTCATGTTGTGCAAGATATTTTATGTCTTGTGATAAACATGAACGAATCAACCCACACGCTGACCTGTTCATCTTTGCCCACTCTTCATCAGTGGTCGTGCTCCTCTTCTTCTCCAGAAGGAGAGTATCCTCGAGGTTCGATGCATTCAGGGCATCCATAGCCTCACATCTCCACATCCCAAAATTATTTGTGCCATTGAACTTTACTACATCAATCCTCGGATGAGGATTCATGGTCTTAACCGAAGTAATTTCTTCTGCCATCTAGATTACTTGATCCTCTAACTATGCGGGAAAAACAACCAACTGGAAATAGATCACTACTTCGATAAAAAATTTGATTTTTACCTTTTCCCTGAAGCTTGGATTGAGTTTCTCACCAGATTATTCCACCGATGATTCCCTGAGCACTCTTTGTGTTGTTCAGTGATTGACACACGATCCCACGAACACAACTATCTCTAATCTGAGATCGACACACGATCTCCACCGAATCAGATCCCGAAGCCCTCCGAATCTCCAGAAAAATCCCAAGCGAAACCTGGAAGCTCTGATACCACTTGTTGCGCCAACGACAACCAGAAGAGGAATCCCTGAATCTCTCAAGCACGAAGAACAATTCCAAAACAGCATAAAATCAAATACCAGAGAAAAAACACACGCAAACAACAATCTAACGAGGTTCGGCCTCAATGCCTACGTCCCCAGAGCAATCAAAGAGAGATTATATTACTTTGGAAGATCGATTATAATACTAGCAGCACCTCTGATCTCAAGAGAGCTCCAGTTTTTCCCCAACATACAACAAAACCCTAGAATTCCCATATTTATACAAACAGATTTCTAAATCAGCAATTGCAGCCCGCACCCGCTTGTCGGTCGACCGGGCGCCCAACAAAGAGTTGGGTACTTTCAGTCGGTCGACCGGGCGGTCGACCGAGCTCCATCCTTGTGCACGTTGTGCACGTCGGTCGACCGGGCACCTTCTAACTGCGGGCAGTCGACCGGGCGGTCGACCGATATCCTGCTTCTGCTGCTGTAAGCCTGGTTTGCTGCTGCTACTTCCTACGTCTTTTGTCGCCGACTTCCTCGACGATCCCTCGACGATCCTTGTCGACTTCCTCGACAATACTTCTCTCTTTTCAACATCTAGCACCGAGGTAGTAGCTAAACACATTTGAGTCTCCTTGAGGTAGCTGGACCTCATCCAGACAGCCCACATGCTTTTAGAAGTACAGAATCTCCAAAAAAGTTTAACACCCCCAGCTCCATTTAAATCTGCGATTCATTTAAGCCCCACACCTCCTCCTTGCTTGGGTTTACATAAGGAGTCCCAGCACCAAGCATGCATATTCCCTTTTCAAAGAAATTCTCTCCAGTTTCTTGCAGTTTATATGGGTAGCTTAAATGTTTGTAACCAGTATCCAAGGACATTTGTGAGCACAGAGTTGATAAGCTCTATCCTGCCAGAAAAAGACAACAAATTCCCTATCTACTATCTTTCAATGTAGTTTCTAAATTTATCAATAAGAGCAATACACTCTGTAGCTTTAATGTAATTTTTGACTAAGGGGAAGGCCAAGGTACTTAGCTGGGAGGCAACCAATCGCCATTTGAATCAAAGAAGAGAGCATCTCCTTTTCTCTACAACCCTTGCTAAGATAAAAGTTTGCACTTCTCCTTTTTACAGTGAGCCTTGTGTTTGGAGCCAAATTGTCCAGTAATGAATTAATAGTGGTGAAGCTCTTCTTACTTGCTCTGAAGAATAACAATATATCATCTGTGAATAACAATGTGACACCATAACATGCATATCTCTTTTTGAAGACTACAATGCACCTAATGCTATGGCAAAATCCATATGAATGGTCCAAAAGTCCATGACCATTACAAAAATGTAGGGGGATATTGGATCTCCTTGCCTTATGCCTTTTGAACTGCTAAAGTAACCGGAGGGTGAACCATTAATCATGATGAGAACCTATGCCTTTGCATACATTCTTTAATCCAATTAGTCCACTTTGCAGGGAACCCATACAATTCATGATGTAGTATACAAATTCCTGATTTATACTATCAAAAGCTTTCTTCATATCAATTTTCACACAGGATCTACTTCCCATGGGATTATTGAAATCCTTCACTAGCTCATATGAGAACAAGGAACAATCCGAAATGAGTCTGTCTTTAATGAAAGCACGTTGATTTTTAGAGTTGAGGCTATCAATTACCTGTTGAAGTCTGTTACCAAGGATTTTGGCTATGAACTTGTACAGAGTATTACAAGAAGAAATGGGTCTGAAGTCACTCTATTGATTAGCATCAGGGCACTTAGGGACCAAGGTAATGAATGTATGATTCAGTTCCTGGATTAATCTGCCTGACTTGAAGAAAAAGATGATAGCATCAGTTGTATCCTCCCCCACTATGCTGAAGTTTTCTGAAAGAAGCTGTGTTGGCCCAAAGGTCCATCACTCTAGTTTTGATGATGATTAACTCATGTAGTTATACTACTAATGATCTTACGTTTATATAGTTTCAGATATTTGATCAAGATCTTAGTCGGTGTTTAGCTTCAACAAAAAAATTCAACGTCAAGTTTTAAAACTAGCACGTGTTGATTCAAGAGCTTACGCTTCCAAGATCGCATCAAGTACTCAAGAGGAGTCTAGCTTATCGAATCATATTTTGGACCAAGTCAAGAAGGAGAAGATTTTCAAGAGAAAATTTTTAAGACTGAGTCTAGTTTTGTAAGTATTAAGATTTGTTTTTAGATAAAATGTAAATGATAGATTAGCTGTGAATTTCTCAAGCTCATATATACACACACACAAAATTTATATAGGAATAGTTTTGAATTTAGAAAATACCGTTTTGGTTTTAAGCTTCAAAGTATACATCCTTATGTTTCAAGATTAGAGTTTATCAAAACAAGTATATATGGTTTATATGTCTTTTGGATTTCATCCATGCACATTGTTGGTTTAAATAATTAAAAAAACTTATTTGATATTTCTATGTCATGTATTTGAGTTTTGTATTTATCAAAACTTATTTTAGAGCTTATTGTCAAAAGCATAGATATTTCATCTTATATGTGTATTGGATCATATCAATACATACTAAGCTTCAAAAGTGTTTAAAATTTCGTGTTTTTGTATTTAAAAAAGTTTTGAAAAAATTATCTTCAAATTGAAGATTATTTTTGAAAAATACGGATTTTTATTTAAGGCTAAATTTCTATATCACAAAAATGGATCAAAAAGTTTGTAATATGTGTTGATTTTTGATAACACATATTTTTAATTCAAAGTATTTCAATGAACTTATCTTGTAGATTTATGTGATTTTATGAGAATTTTATAGGAGTTTATAAGACCAAGTTTTAATCCCCAATTTCAGACCTAGCCTTCTGGCGGTCGACCGACCGATCGACCGAGACAGAAGTCGGTCGACCGCCAGGGCCTTTGGCTTGAGGGCCGGTCGACCGGCGGTCAACCGCTTTGGCCCAGTCGACCGCCCAGTCGACCGTCGAGAGAGCTTTGCTCTCTAGATCTTACCTCGACCGAGAGGTCAAGTGCAGGGTGCAGTCGACCAGACGGTCGACCGACAACCCCAACGGTCAAAAATATGACCGTTGGCCGGTTGACCGGTCAGTCGACCGACAGGTCTTCTGACCTACATATTTGACCCCAATGGCTATATTTTTGAAGTCTATATAAGGGGTCTATTTTGGGCTGTTTTATATAAGATTTCAAGAGAGTTTTAAAGCCAATTTTCCTACCTCTCTTAGGGTTTTTCTTCACTTGTTTAGGGTTAAAACTTCATATCAAAAGGAGAGTATTCAAGAGTGTTTTTTCAAAAGAGATTACTTGAGTTTTTCACTACAACTCTATCTTATTTTGCTCACACAACTTGAGCTTTTCATTGCTATATCAATCCTCTAGGGATATTTGTTGGAGAGTATTTTTGGGTGATCAAAGTGTAGAGATCATCAAGTGTTCATCTTTATATTTGAGGAGGCGAACTTGCAGGTTCATATTGTGACGAGTTCTTGTAGAAGCTCAGTGTAGAGTTGCGGCCTCGGCAAGCTAGTGTACTTGCGTGTGTTGTTCTTGCTGGAATAAGTGAGGGACATGCGGGTCCAAGAGTTCTAGTGTGAACTTGTTGTAGGTGTTGCGGCACCAAGTGATCTTGGGGATCTATTCTAGTAGAAATCCTTCATAGTGTTGAAGGCGAGGAGACGTAGAGCAAGGGTGCTCGA